>JARHVA010002488.1:612500-642500 GCA_037957365.1 Torreya grandis
GGAAGGAGACATAGAGATTCCTCTAAAATATCAATGTCATTTCCTAGTCAAAATATCCCTCATAAATTCATCTCCTTCCATTTTTTCTCCATAAATTCACTATCAGGGTTATAGAGGGTTTTAGGCACTTTTACCCCACCAAGGATTGTTCATATAGGTATAACATCCAATTCATGAAAAAAATACACATATTGTTTGTTTAAGAAACAATTGAACATTCCCCAACTCCTTTTACTCCCATGATAAACATCCACATTGTGGTGATCTTCCAAACTTGCTTACTTGAGTTCTTCCCTTAATTCTGCACAAGCTTAAGTTAATCTGAGATAATAAATGGCTTCTCCATGGTTTTTTCTACATTATAATAAATATAACACACCTTATATATCCAAAATTAGGTTTCCTAACTCATTAAAATGTTCCTGTAGTTTCAAATATGGTAGCAGACCCCCTTGATGGCTTTAGGCTTAGACTAGACCTAATACCTCTTCCTACATAGCTATTGGTTTGGTTTATCTTGATTTAATCTAGACACTTGAGATGAATTTATCATGTTTTTTTCATATCTAATACAACTAACCAATTCATATTTTAATGTTTTACTAACTTTTAAATCATTCTTTTATCATTTGATTCATAACCCTACAAGATTTTCATCATGGAGTGCCCTCTATCTAAGACAAAATAGAGGGAAATTCACCTATTGTCTCAAGTGTTTTGACTACATAAGAGGATAAAAAAATATAAGGACATTATTTACAAAATGGTAGTTATTTTTCAAATAAAAAACCCCTCTCAACATCATGAAACCTTTTAAGACAAACTATGCAAAACTAATTATGCAAGGTTTTAGTGTGTTGATTACAAGTACACCTTGAGGATGTTTTCATGCTATATTTTATTGGTTTAAGGACATTATTAGATTAATTTAATCATATTTAAGGTATTAAAAATACTTTAAAACTTACCCATCATATATGGTGTCTCTTTTAACTCATATCCTTGATCAATTAGACTTGACTATAGACTGTATGCTTACTCAGAAAAAGGTAAGCTTGTAGGAGAGTATTGCATGTTTAGGTATTATGTCTCATTGTATGATACCTTTTAAATCCTTTATAATCACTTCATATTTTTAATTTTCTTATTCCACATCTTGAGTGAGTTCAACACACACTATCTATCCCAACCTTCATGGTGACCCTACAACCAACTTGTACATGTCCATTCTTATGATCAAGGGGGAACCTATAGGTGAAAGTCTACATCAAATGTTGAATATAAAACATTTTTATTATCATTTTATAATCATGGTTTCATTTTTATTCAAAGGGAGTAAATTATATGCATAGTATACTTACACTTGATCTCATAATTTATAAGGTTATTTGAGTTCAACCACTATAGTGAACAATGATACACTACAGTTGAATGGTGCGTGTAATGTGGGGATTTTAACATCATATTGTCCTAACAAAATAACCCTTTATAAATAAAAATTATTGATCTTATACCTAGACTACATGAAAAAAAATTCAAACCAATTATCACCTCAAAGTGTTTCCTCATGAAAAAGATTGAAATAAGGACCAAGTCTCTATTCGGAGGGATTAAGGTAATTGGTCTTTGAACTCTCCTTCATATGTGAGCATGAATATATAATTATATCTACAACTCAAAATTTTCACCATAGAATTCTAGTACATTACTCAACCCTTATAGACCTTAGGGAGGGATTAGGTAGGCTCCAACATTATATTCTAATCTTGCTCAATCTCTATGGAAACTTGTAAGTAACACTTGAAAGTGTGACACATGTAATGAAGGTATATTTTAGATAATGCATAGCGAATTGGATTATAACCCCTCTTATACCTCATCAAAGTCTCCAAATGTATTATTTTCACCTTGAGTTTCTTTAAACAAATTAAATGCTTCCTTCTAATGTGCTCATTCTCTTATGAAACACTTGTAGATGCATTTGTAGTAGCAAATAGGGTAGTGGATTGGAATATGAACAATATAAATAGTGTATATCTATCCAACTAGTTATAAATCCTCTCAAGATCTTGAATTGAAACTTTTACATCATAATGAGCTTTAAAACAATCAAACACCTTGTCTCAACATGATATTCTCTTGTAGGCACCTACGTATGTTCATTAATGGTAGATGACTATGCTTATGAATTGAATTAATTGTCATACTAAATTAGATGCTACTTGAGACACTTAGGTTAACTACTCATGTTAAAATAATTTGTTTAACACCGTAGGACTCTCCTTTACTTCTACATTAATGTTTTCAAATCTTCATACCACTTATTTATCTAATTATATATGACAATCAATCAATGAGTTGATTGCATTCTATGTTTCTTAACTACAACTCCATGTGATAACATTTGGAGATGATATTGGAAGGAAAGGAATGAAACAAGTCATGGAAAACATTAAATTTAACCTATCACCATCTTCTAAAGCCACTAGGAATACATGAAATCTCTATATATGGTGAAAACCTATCTATCACTCCAAATGGGACCAATATGGGAATTAATATGCTTGAATTATAAAATCAACTTAAAACATGAAAGAGAAGTTTTAAACCATTATGGAAATACTTTCACTTCATTTATAATCAATTTTAATAATTATATTTTATGTAATTGCTCATACAAGAGGAAAACCTAAAGGGTATGGGGTTTAGCATGCATAATGAGACAATTCACTTCTAAAGGATGGTTAGGATGGTTCATAAATAACAAGTGAAAAATCATAGAAATATTTACCTAAAATATAAGTGTAATTATTTTAATATCATCCCATAAGAGCATTTATTTTAAACCTCTTCTACTTGCCATACTGTGAGGAAAGTTTTTGATTAGTTCTACATCTTTAATAGACCAATGGAGGATTAGAAAGGTTTTTAGCCATTTTTTAGCATTCCAAATATGGTAAATATTTTAAATAAATTCCAAGAACTTTAAGAACCATTCTATAAGATTTTAATACATGCCACTCTCCTCTATAGGCTGTACAACTTACAAAATGCCTTATTTTAGACTTATTATCTTGATTTCAGTTAACACCTATAATATTTTCATTTAAAAATTGACATATCTAATAAGGGTTGACATGAGTGAAATTTTAAGAGATTTTTTAACACTTTGACACTTATGAAAACCATACCACCTTCATAAATGGCCCAAATATGACCTTTAAGTGACATAAAATGACTTAGGAAAGAAAATAACTATGACTAAGGTGATGAAACATTAAATGACATAAAATAACATCATTAAACACCCTATAAGACCATAATAAACCCCTAGAAAAAATTTGGACTATAGGGGGTTTGACCTATTTTAACTTGTGGTCAAAATATTCAACATTCTTTGTAATTTTTAGGGTTGGTATGCATGTTATGCCCAAGACTAGTAGCCTTTTCCTATCCATTCGGATATGGAGTCACCTATGCATAGATATGACATTAAAATTTCCTTTTAAATAGACCAAAACACAAGAAACAACAAGGATAAGACTCAAAATAATACACCACACACTTGTGCCTCATGAGAACTTATGGAACACACACAAAAATGAAACTAACTAACTCAAACATTAACTATACTAAAATAAACACTTCCTCTAGATTAAAGGGGAAGTTTTAAACCTTTATTGATCCATGTAATGAAGGAATGAAAGAGTCATTTTTTAATCCTTGGCATTGATGCCTCCACCTTCTTCATGGTGTTTTCCAACTTCATTAGCATGATGTTCAATGAAAATAATGTAGCTACAACTAGGTCAGCTATGGAAATTAACTCCTCTTACATCTAAACAAATTCAAAATTCTCATAGGAATCCTCAACTACAACCTCCAATGGTTGTTTAACAAGGCATACCTTTCTAGTTTTTAGGGTGATCTCAATAAGGTTGGGTTTCTTTTTAGTTACATGTTTTTCAAGCTCATTAAGGAGCTCTAAATAGTCCACCCAATCTTGGTCATTATTCTCCATGGAAAAATATTTCTCCACCTTCTCATGTAATTTGGCCCTAAACTTGGAAAAGCTCTTCAAGATCCTGAAATAGTTATATTTGCTATTGCCAATCAATTTTGTCCTCCTTATCATCTATAGCCATGACTTTTTCAACTTATCTTCTTCATGTATGAGGTCATCAAGCCAATAATATTTATTCTCTAATCCATTTGATGGTGATTTAACATCAGGATGAGACATGAAGTAGTCTTCAAGGACTACACATTCTACCTTTGTCTCATAAGACTCTTCGAAGACTATAACCTCTTGAGGAATGACTTGATGTTAACCTTCATTCCTGATAACACACTTAGCTTCATGCTTGATATGATCATAAAAAACCTCATGATCAAGTGTGTACTTATTATGAGAAGGAATTGAATCACTTAGATGCTCAAAATCTTACTTTATGGCATCAAAATTCTTCCATAGGTCTTCTCTTTCATGACTATCATGCTCAAGAGATTTTTCATCATGGGAAGTAGGTATGAGGTCCTTATTAAGCACCTCTTCCTTCATGTTTTCATAAAATTTATTATAGATAGACGTAATAAGATCTTCACTATATTTATCCTCACTCAAGAATATGGGATTTCACTAAGGGGAGTCCCTATGGTGATTTCCTCTTCATAGTTATTCATGACATCTTCTTGATCAGATATGGATTGAGTGTGTTCTTATTCACTTTATTCCCTCAAAATGCACTCTTTTTCAATAAGGCATGAGGTGGGGAATTGATAGATAGGATCATGAGTTTTAGGTGAAGAATGAGGTGTGATGGAGGGATTATGAATTGGATATGGAGTGTGAGGTATAGTATATGGCTTGTGAATGGATTTAGGGAAGAGGACTTCACTAGTAAGCTCAAGTAGAAGTGATAATTTGGGTTTGATAAAAGTAAAGTTACCTACATAAATAAAAGTTTCACCTTTCCTATAGCCTCCTTAAGGATCTTAAATGACAACATGTTGATTCTTAAGCTTTTTTGCCTCCCACATCCTTAGCCTATGTATTAAGCATTAAAAACACGCATTCAAATTTGGGAAATACCTCTTAACCATTGCATCAGATGATTAGGAATCAAATTAAACTCATTATCCCATGTTCCCATGTTATCTTAATTATCTAAAAACTCTGGTATGAGTAGCAGTAAAGATTTGACACGAGATGGGACTGATGGAGCAGGAGGGTAATGATGGGAATTAAGGCTAGCTCTATGTTATTAGATTTTAGTTTCTAATAATTCATATATTATCTTATTTTATCTTTGTGTAAAATCAATGTAATTATTTATTCCTCATGACAATACTTAAAGGATGGTCTCGAGGTTGATAGCCATCATGGTATGGTTGGTAGGGACTATACTGGGATTGATAGGAGGACACTTCTTGATAAGTTTCTTGATAGACTTCCTCATAAGTCTATCCAACAACATGATGTCTATATGGAGAGGGAAATTAAGGACTATAGGGATGTCATGGATCATAGTATTTGTATCCATTGTGATATGATTCTTGAGGAATATAATGTGGCTCATAACATGTATAATAGGGAGGATCATAATATGGATATTCACCATAGCTATTCATGTGAACCTAATATGTCAAAGGAAACACCAAAACTGATCAAAAACCTCAACAAAAGATACCTAGTATGATTACAACTATAATAGTTCATTCATATTCTCCATTAGTGCTATCTTGATTTCTTCCAAAAGCTAATTAGAGAAAAGACACACCAATAATCTTTCCACTATCTTGGACCTTGGTACCGTTAGGCATTCCAAAATTGTTATCACCAAATATTTTACCCTAGAATATTGTTTTTTTGACTCCTCAAGATTTGGGAAACATGGGAATACTTATAAGTATATGGGTTTACCTATAATAGAAGTCGACCTCTATGTTTAAGGGCTAGCTCCCTTAATATAAATTGAAGTGATTATCACCTACTTAACTAATTGATTATGGGAAAAGAGATATAAGTTTGAATTAAATGAAACTAATTTAATGGGGTGATAAACCAATATTATTTACAAAAAACCATCATACTTTTTTCACTAAGAAACAAGACCTAAAAAATAGCTTCAAGTCTTTAGAGGTTCTAACATAAGTGTTTTAATATAGAGGTGATATGTATGAGGCAACATGAGGTAAGTGAAAAAGAGGGAAAATTAAACACTCTAAGGATAATTTTACACATTAAAGTATCCTAACACACTAGCTAGACTCTATATGACATGTTAAACTAGGAACTCTTGCATAAACATGAGAGGATAAGGAGAAGCAAGGATAGAAGATTATCATATAACATTACCATAAATCACATTTCACACTTATAAAAATGTTCATGAACTCAAAAAAAACATTCATTTATTTTTAAAATGAAATTTACAATGTCAAAACTAGTATGGATTCACCATACATGGTGTGGTATTAGTCTACAAGAGCCAAAATAGTTACTTATTATATAAATTGAGAGAGGAGAGAAGAGAATGAAGTCCAAACATCACTAGAACATGTGTCAAGATGAGAAAAGGAGTTACATATGCATTATTATGTACTATGTAATATATCATGCAAGGTCTCATAGGATAAATTCCCCTTGAAGGCATGAAACTCTTGAAATGTGGTGTATGACTCTTCATTTGCATGTCTAAAAATTATCTTCATCATTTCACCTCCTTGGAACACTCCATAAAAAAAAAGGGATATATGAGATTATTTAAATGAGAGGGATGGGATATAAATAACCTCCAACATGAATTGGTCTCATCCCTAATGATTGATATTATTTTGGACATGAGTTATCACTTCTTGTAGTCCAAATAACTCCTCTTTCACTTACCCTTCACACTTGGCACCAAATTTGTCTTTAGTTTTCCATTAAAATACATAAAAAAAAGTGTATGAAACTTTTAAATATCATTCAATCCCTTATATCCATTAGTTAAACCTTAAAATATCTTCCACTTATATTTTTCATCTTCTCACTTACTTGTTCACTATGCCAATTTGGATCGACTGAGATGGAGGTACTTGTAGAGACATTTGTGATATCTTTTTATGCATGAAATGGATATGAGGGGTTATCTTATGTGTAAAATATCTCCCAAATTGTATTTCATACTTCAAATTCCTTCCATAACTTCACAACATAAAAAATAGTCAAGAAAATCCATTTATCACCCTATCCATAAAAGTATCGTACAACTCAATTTGATGGGAATGAGCCCTAGTGACTCCTATACAAGATAAAAGTCATTTAAAAATAAAAATATCCCTCTTGGATACATTTCCTTATTTATTTTCTCCATCGGGTCACTATCCATGGTTTTAGAGGGTTTTAGACACTTTTACCCCCTAAGGATTATTCATATACATCTAAAATCATATATGTGAAAAAAATACACAAATTATTTTTTAAAGATATCCTTAAACATTTACCAACTCATTATACTCCAATGATAACCATCCATGTTATGGTGAGCTTCCACACTTTCTTATATGAGTTCTTCCCTTCATTTTGCATAAGCTTGAGTTGGTTTGAGCCAAGAAATGGCTTCTCCATGGTTTTCTATACATGTAAAAACTTATAAAAACACCCTAAATATCCCCAATTATGTGTCCTAACTCATTATAATGCTTCTCTATTATCAAAAGTGGTATCAAACCCTATTGAGGGCTTTAGACTCAGACTAGACTTAGTAGGTCTACTTGCATACCTATAGGTTTGGGTCACCTTGCTTTACTTCAGACACATGAGAGAACTATATATATTTATTTAATTTCTAATAAAACTTACCACATCCTCTTTCAATGTTTCTCTAGCTTTCAAATCATCCTTTTGTCATTTTCTTCATAACCCTATAGGAGTTTCATCATGGGAGTGCCCTCTATCATAGATAGAAAATAGGGCACTTACCCATTTACCTCAGATGTTTTTAATACATGAGAGGATAAATAATTTTTTAAGGATATTATATACAAAATGGTATAGATTAAAACCCTCTCAATATAATTAAACATTTATGATAGACTGTAGAAAACCGACTATGCAAAATTTATGTGTGTTGATTAGAAGTACACCTTGAGGATGGTTTCATGCTATATTTTCTTGTTCTAAGGAAATTATTAAATTAATTTAATAATATTTAAGGTATTAAAAATACTTTAAAACTTCCCCATAATCTATTCTAGTTCCTTTAACTAGTATCTTTGCTCACCTAGACTTGACTGTAGACTATATGCATACTCAAGAAAATGTAAGCTTGTAGGTGAGTATTACATGTTTAGGTCTTATGTATCATTTAATTATCAATTTTAAATCCTTAAAGATCAATTAATATCTATAAATTTCTTATTACACATATTTAGTGAGCTTAACACACTCACTATCTAGTTCAACCTATCAAATGGGAAACTGTAGGTGTCCATTCTTGTGATCAAGCAGGAACCTGTAGGTGCAAGTCTACATTAAATATTAAGTTAAAACCTTTTGATTTTCCATTTATAATAATTCTATCATTTTTATTCAAAATAAGTCATTTATATTTATATTATACTTCCACCTGATCTCACTATTTATAAGGCTATTTGAGTTCAACCACTATAGAGAACAATGGCACTCTTTAGTGGAAAGATGCATCGAAGGGGGTATTTTAGCATCATATTACCATAATAAAATAATACTTTAACAATCCAAATCACTGATCTTATACCTATATTACATAATGGAAACATAATACCAGTTAGCAACTCAAAGTGTTTCCTCATGAAAAATATTGAAATAAGGACCAAGTCCCTATTCAAAGGGATTAAGGTAATTAGTCTATGAACTCTCCTTCATATGTGAACATGAATGACCAAGTATATCTACAACTTAAAATCTTAACCATGGAATTATAGGACATTACTCAACTATTATAGACCTTGAATAGGACTCAAGCAAGTTTAAACACTATATTCTAATCTTGCAAAGTCTCTATGGAGACCTGTGACACATATAATTGTGACATAGGTAGTGAAGGTATATCTTAGATAATGAATAATGTATGGGACTATAACCCATATTATACCTCATCAAAGTCTCCAAATGGATTATTTTCACCTTGAGTTACTTTAAACTAATTATATTCTTCCTTCCAACATGTTCATTCTCTTGTGAAACACCTATAGATAAATTTACAGTAGCAGACAAGGTAATGGAATGGAATAAGAACAATATGAATGGTGTATATCCATTAAACTAGTTTTAAATCATATAAATAACTTCAAATTAATATTTTCCATCATAACAAATTTTAAAATAAAAAAAAATTCTTGTCTCAATATGATATTCTCCTCTAGGCACTAGTGTATGTTCATTATTGGTAGAGGCCTATCCTTATGACTTGAACTAATTTTCATACTCAATTAGATGTTAATTTAGACACTTTGGTTAAATACTCATGTTAAAATAATTTTATAACACCTTATGAATCTCCATTAATTCTCCATAAATGTTTTCAAAGCTTCATACACCTTGTTCAACTAACTACATGTGACGATCAGGGAAAAAGTTGATTGCATTATGTGTTTCTTGACTGTAAATCCATGTGAGAACCTTTGGATATGATCTTGGAAGGAAGAGAGTGAAAAAATTCATGTAAAACATGAAATTCAACCTATCACCATCCTCTGAAGCCACTATAAAGACATGAAAACTCTACAGATGCTGACAACTTACCTGTCACTCTAAATGAGACCAATCTATAACATAAGATGATTGACACATAAAATAAACTTCAAATGTGAAACAAAATATGGAAACCATGAGGTAAATATTTCCATATTATTTGGAATTAGTTTCAACAAATAACTGTATAGGCTTACTCATATAAGAGGAAAACCTGTAGGGTATGGGGTTTAACATGTAGAATGAGTTAGTTAACTTCTAAAGGATGGATCATAAATAAAAAGTGAATAATATTAGAAATATTACCATGAAATGGAAGTTTATTTATTTTACCATCACCCCATAAGAGAATTTGATCTAAAACCTCTTCTTTTGGTTGTATCAAGAAGAAACATGTTAACTATTTCTACATGTCTAGTAGAGAGATGGAGGAACAGAAAGGGTTTTAGCCATTTTTTATCATTTAAAAGATATTCAAACATTTAAATTAGTTTATTTAATTTTAATATCCATTATATAGTCTTTTATAATGTTTCACTTTCCTTTATAGGTTGTACAACTTCCAAAACTACTTTTCCACTTGTTTCCTTGATTTTAGTTAACACCTAAAAGCTTTTCAATTAGAAACTATCATCTATTATAGGTACTAACATGAGTGATTTTGTAATGTATTTTATAACACTTGGACACATATGAAAACTATACCACTTTCATAAATGGCCCAAATATGACCTTTAAGTGAACAAAATGTCCTAGGAAAGAAAATGACTATGACCAAGGTGATCACACATTAGATTACATAAAACACCATAATGACACACCCTATAGGATACTAATAGACCCTTATATATATTTTTGATGATAAAGGGGTTGACCTATTTTGACTTATGGTAATAATAATCAACAATGTCATCATCTCACTTCATCAAATATCATTGATTAGATTTATAATTCATGAAAAGTAGAGACCATCCAAATAATAAATATATCTCAACAAATCTTCATAGTTATTTATCACATACTTAAACCTAAATTCCAATTACTAAGACATGTGACAAAATGACTGAGTGAGATCATGCTATGTCTCATCATCTCACTAGCATAATCTTATAGCCAAAATAACATAATATGAAAACATAGACCAAGTGAATAAAAAACATACTACCAAGTGTCCATTCTAGAATAATTAGGTCCCATGTGTCATTAATTCATTATTCCAAATGTCTATTATAGCATAGTTAGATATCATGTGTCATATCACATGACATCACCTTCCTTATCTATAATATTGATAAAATTCATAGACTGATTAAAATGCACATTCATTTCATAAGGTGAAAGGGATCCATCTTTCATATGTGTATAGTCATATAAAAATGGAAATATAGATATGTTATTACTATGTGACATAATGACAAAATGATAAAGGTTGAGAAACACATTAAAGCTTAAAGGGATGAATATTTAATTAAAATTAGTGATGAAGTGACACATGTCAAACAAATACACTGAAAATATTATGACATAAAAATCAAATTCATATCAAAATCTATTTGACAAGGATTTTTACACTTTAATTAATTCTCTTGAATGGAGGATTTAAGTAATGAATTCACAGTAAAAAAATTAGCTATATGCTTTGCTCTAAAATCAAAGAACATTACATTTTATATTAATATAACTTGTCAATTTATATTTATATCTCTAAATTTTATAGAATCCCTAATTTTCAAGTCAAACACAAAGATCAATAAGAGCAATAATGGAAAATAATAACTAGGAACTAGTTCCCTACTTATTTTATTTCTAGACAAAACAAGAGTTTAAAGATGTAGAGTTGTACCCAATTGATTTCACAATTCCTTTCATCAGTTTTCAACTATTTATGTAGAGGTTGAATCTCTTTGGTCATATTATGATGAATATAATATGACTCTAAATAAGAGGAAATACAAATATGGTTTACTCTCAATCAAAATTGTTAGCCTCCACCATGTAGTACCTAAGGCCAAGGTATTTACCTTGCAGACCTAATATTTAATTTATTTATAGTAAGTGTATGGACTAATAATATATTTCAGAATAAAAATAACATAAAACCAATATATTACGTATACATTTTTACATTAGTTAAATATTACTGACTACCTAAATCATATTTGACTTATAATTAACAAACATTCAAGGTATAATTAAAGGAAAATAAGGTTAAGTAAACTCTAAAAATAATGGGTTGAGAATTCCAATAAAATTTTCATGAGGAAGAAGGTCCTAATTTTCCATTTTATGGCTGGTGTTATAACTTCCATGGCTTTGTTAAATAGGCTACATCAACCCCCATCCATGGCTTATGTGGATAAATTTTGGGTTCCCTTATTATCCACGATTCTAGAGGACAAGGGAATCCCTACATTAGGGGAGATCATAAGATAAAAATATAAATCCCAAAGAATCACACATAATTGATTAGACAATAAATTCTATATTATTTCATATTTTATAGATGTTATTTATCATACTTTGATCTCAACTGGCACCTCTCCATAGGAACCTAAAGGGAAAAAACATGGGATGATTTTTATTTTTATCAAAATCACAAATATAGAGATCATGTGAAAAATTTATAAAACTCTTTTTATCCAATGGTATACAAGGTAATTAATGAACAACCAATTCGAAGGTGTTCTACCAAGATAAAGAGAACACTTAAATAACTATGTGATTACTAGTTCTATCATGATCACATATTTATCATAGTTAAATGTACTTTGGTGGCACCATTATATTTACCCAAGTTAGTCCAAGATAAGATACTAGAATAATGCATTGCTTATCAATTGTCTAATAGTGTTCATGAAAATATTTACCTTGGTTAAAATTTAAAAATTAAAAAAAAACACCCCTCTGTATTGGAAGAAAATAATTAAAACATTAGGAATAATTAGCTAAGACCTCATGCCATAGAGGCTTTTTATATTTTATATTAGAAGAATTCAAATGTTGGGAGACCATAGGGTTGATAGTGCAACATATAAATAATTTTAATGTCATATTCAAGATTATGGACATAAATCATATGAGCATGATTTTGTTTTTATGAATGTTTAATATGACTCCATTATATACACAAAAAATGAGAGGTGTAAGGATGTGAATTATAATTACTCAACTAATATAATATGGTCCTTCCATAACATAGTATTATTCATACATGGTATAGAAAGAAAACAAGTGAAATCCCTAGAACAAGTTAAACAACCTTGAGATGAAGATGAGCCAAAAAATAAGATTGATGAACACTTTAAATAAAGAGTACTTAAAAAACTCCCAAATATAAAACATGTAGAGAAACATGTTTATTATATAGATGTGGGAACCCTTATCTCCAAAGGTCACTTTTGTATTCACTTTATTATTTTACACAATCCAACCAAATGTATAAAAACTTATGTCACATTCACATGATCCTCCTCTAGTATACATTATTGTTAGTCCTAATATGAAAACTCATGCAAAAATTACTCTACCTATCATTTGGGATACACAAGAAAAGGAGATACCACCCTAGTATGGATGTGCATCACTAGAGCTCACCTATTCATACACAAAATATGAATACATATATGAATAATGACTAGAGTAGCATCTAGATGTATTTTTAGAAGAATGAAATATAGAATAAAGTTATCAATACTACCTAGAGGAATAGGTTTCATTTGATGCTTTCCAATTTTTCCCTACATATGTAACCTTTAGAAATCAAATCCCTAGTTCTCTTCATCCTCAAGATGTAGAGCAAGCAATAATTATAAGGGAATACCAAGTTCATATTTTAGGAAAATCCATAAACCAACAAGGTACATTAGTTGACACTCAAATAATTACAATAATTACCTCAATCATCCCTCATATGGTTAATTCATTAACTACTACATAGTACTTCATATATGTCACTACTTCCCCAATAGTTGTTGATGTCTAAACTATTTTATTTTTCTTTTACATTTATATAAATTCATTGGATTTGGATAATAACTATGCCACTAATGTTTTTACTACTTAAATTATTACAATTTTAGATTATTTGGATAATAGTACCAATAACATTATGACTATCACCTATACACAAATTGTATCATTGTTTAAAATTATAATACATGTTTCCATTACACAACTTATTTTTTTTGCATCCTGCATAGACACCATATTACTAACTTCACATTTTTATAATTTAGAGTCCCCATCCATTATTGGAACATATATATTGTGATCACATGCATACACTCAATTGGGATTGTCTGTGACCAAAATCCATTAAACATAGTCATCAATGGTCATAGTCTATCATTATTCTAATCTCACAAAATATTCCATTCAATCTTGTGCTTATACTAATATTTATAAATATAAAATGGTCATTCCAACATTACCTACACCTTCTCTTTACACATATCCTAGTTCATCTATAATATTATACCCCTCTAATATTATTACACCTCAATATATACATTCATTTATCTCCTTATCACCCTTTAGCCAAGACTCCTTTTATAACCTACTAGTGATAGATCTATGGATTCAATAGATACAAACTAAGAAGTTCTTTATACATGACTTGGTTATCACTAAAAAGATAAATCTAACTATCTAAATTTATGAAGCCTTTATTAAGCTTAAAATGGTAATAATACATATAATTTTTCCTGGAGGTAAAAAATGGAGTTCAAGAGAGAGGAGGATATCTTATTACTTATTAATAAAAGGAAGACCCTACCTAGAGATGGTAATGAAATCCAAGAATATCCCTTATTTATAGTCAATACCACTGGGAGAATTTTGAAGAATATGTTTAATGTCTTATAATAGACAAATAAGAGATTAGAGTAATTATATAAACCTAAAAATTATATAGTTATACATTTTCAATACAAATGTGAAGTTGATGCAATGACCTCTAATTTTGTGTTCCATATGGAACTCTCCAAATCTAACCCCACTCTATGCATATACATTCATATTTTGACCCCTTATAACCCCCTTGATCATGAAATTCCTATAAATTAATAATTTTTTTTATAAAATGAAAATTAGTATCAAAACCACCACCTAAGGTGACACAATCACCCCATCTAGTTACAAAACTACCCTTTAGTTTACATAACTATCATGGTGGTTATGTAAAATAAGAGACAGTTTCACCATAAGGATAGTTATGCATTAAATTAGGATCAATTTATTTATCTTATGGGGATGTTTTGACAAAATAATATATGTTTATACAATCATCCCTTTCATAAAATGGTGGTTTCATCACATTGTTAATGCCTCCAAAAATTAACTCCCAAAACTCTCATTTTCATGCATTTTTCACAATTAGCTTCACATTTCTTATTACTAACACTTGTATTTAATTCCAATCATTAAAAAATCAATGAATCTTATAATTTTAGCCTTATTAATCTCATCTCAATTTGAACTCATTGTCACACTTACTTTAACTCCCATTAAATCTCATTTTTCTTCCTATAAGAAGGCTAATTTTGGCCTAATTTTAGATTCAAAAATTACCATTAAATATTGTTACGAGGAAAATTTTGTATCCATATCATTTTTATAATTTATATGAGATTCAACTCCATAGTATATTTTATTAAACTACACATTTTCAAATGAATAAGGGTCATTTTAGAGAGCAATATAGACCTTGGAATTGAAAACATCATCTATCCTCAGTTCATCTGCTCTTATTTTTGTGGATTGTGTCTCCTCCCCATTTATCTCTTGTTCTAGTGTTTTTGCATACCTTTCTAGATATTTTATTTAATTTCAATAATATCATACATAGCTATCATGTTGATGATTCTTATATGAACACACTACTTTCACTTCAACTAATTCAATCCAAAATCAAGTTGGGGTTTCTTTTAATTTATAATATTTTTTCTACGTTAAATTAGATTTAATATAGTTTTTTATTGTTTTTAAATTATTTTATAATTTAAAATATAAAATACACAAATTTTATAGTAAAAAATATTTACCTCTTTCATTTGTCTTTTCTACCAAAAACATAATTAATTTTGTTCTATGCTTGCATTCAATAGAATAGTTTCCTTTAAAATTGACAAAAAATTATTCTCAATCATTATATAAAGAGACCTTATGAAATATTTAACTCATTTTTATCCAAGATTTTTTTTATATTGAATATCTAGACAAACTTATTGCACTTAAAACAATCATGTGGGTAAACACAAAAACATAGACATTTGTAGGTGAATGTATAAAGGATGTGGATTGAGAATTTTATATGTTTTAAAGGGTTATAATAATTTTAATTTGTCTCCTTCAAAAATAATTAAATAATTTATATCTTTTGTTTTCATCCTACCAATTCATTATAAAAAAGGATTGTTTTTAGGAAGTTAGAAAGGTTGAGAAGATAAACCTAGTTTACTTGCAAATAAGGTTAATAGAAAATGTTTCATTGTTGATATTTTAGATTATATATCTTATCATATTACTCATGAATAAAATATTTAACTCATTATTTTATTCCATGATACATAAAATAATAATAATAATAATTAAAAAAAAAAAAAAAAAAAAACCATTACATATAGTTTTCATGAAAATAGATATAGGAGAAATCAACATCTTCCATGACATTATAAGTTTCTTCCATATCTCATTTTTATGCATGCTAAATATTGAAAAGGACAACAAAGAAATATTTTTTCTTTTATTTTTTTTAGTTATGATATTATTTCCTTTTTCCACTTTATTTTTAGTGAGTATTCATTTGTTAAAAGCCTTGAAAATGCAAAAAACAATCACTAAAAAAAGCCTTGTCATTCATGTAAGTAAACATAAAAACAAAATCCTTGACATTCATGAATGAAATCACATCAAATAAAAATATTTAAATTTGTGCAAGAAATTGCATCACATTAAAATCCTTGTCATTCATGTAACCAATCCCATCACATCAAAATCATTATCATTCATGCAAGTAAACATAACAAAAGCCTTGTAATTTATGTAAGCAATCAAATAAAATCAATTACCTTTCCCATATATGTAAGCAAGAATATCCTATTTAAGGCTTTATATTCAATTCAAGTAATACATATCAAATCCTTGCTTCAACAATCTAGCAAGCATACATTCAAAGTGATTGATTCAACAAGCTCATAAAATTTTCCATGGATTCAACCTAGTCTCTTTTGCATGACCCTTATCAATAAATTAGATCTTTTTTGATACATCATATTGCATATAGTTATAGAATATGGTCCCAACATTATCACACAATATAACATTATTATTGATTTAAGATGTGAGGTCTTTTGATCCACTCCAATTCCAGACCACATTATATAGTACTTATCCACTTTATAATAACAATAATGCATTTTAAATACACCTAACATTACTATTCAATAAAACAAGAGATGTTAATACAATGTTATCCTAGCATATTCATCCATCCATATTATTATTTTTTTCCTTGGGTTTAACCCCATATTATATCATTCATATTTAATGGATGACATTGGTCTAGAAAAGTTAACTTGATAAGAGTATGTCTTCTAATATGAGTCATTAAACCCAATTTACCTCATTTTAATAATCCTAAAATTGACCAATAAATATACCTTATTATGATATTAGAGATTGAAGGGACTTAGAGATATATTTCCACATAGTTTAATTCTCTCAGTGAGAATCAAGATGATACTCAAGTCTTCTAATTATATCACAAGAATCCATTACTTCTACCTATGACAAATCTCATCACACTTAACAACCAACCAAACCCCTAGTCCTTTCATTACATCAACTACCTCATCTAGAACTTGGGGATTTTAGTGCATAGATTAGAATATGGTAATTTCCATGCATAGAAATTGGTGAACCTAATGTGAGGTAATTCATCCTTTACAATTCATATTATTATTTTATTTATTCTTGTATTTTCCTTTCTCCATCTTATCTCCTTCCACTTATTTTATGGGTATCCATATACCCCCAAAATATGTGTAGACAAGACATCACAATATCTCTTGACCTAAATGGATATATGAGAAGACAATTTCTCTATATGTCACCATCATTGATGAGTTATAATAACATGGCCTTTGACATAAAAATAAAATATCAACCCTATTACTACTCCCTACCTAACATTCAAGTAAGGAATGGGGTTATAATTCAAGAGATAAATGATGTATCAAAAACTATAAGGAACAACATTGAATCCACTACCATCACTCTTACAATTGGAATAAAAAACACTTCTCACATGGCCACCATGCCATTTATTATCTTGAAAATTATAGACACAAAAAACATCACTAAATATGATCACTGTTTAGGATGGATCCATCATTTAGAGTATGAGGTTAATTATATGCAATCCATTATGCATCCTCCCATTAAGAATCAATATGCCTCCAACCCACTGGTGACCACTATGAATTTTATTCTTGAGGCTCCTACCCTAGACCATCCCCCTCATATGGCCACATCTTAGGCATCTAACCTCCTTACACCAAAGTCCTAGGGCCCTAATACCAAAACCAAGATAAATAATCTTATTATCACCCTAGTGGGTCGTATCAATGACCTAAAAACAATTTTCAAGCTCTAATTTAAGGGACATGACAAAACCTCCTTATGTAAACTCATCCCTCATCTTTTCCCATTCCAAAAACATCTCAACCCACATCACAACTATAAAATTTCACACTTTCTCTATTGTAGGAGTAAATACCATAAAATAACCACATCTTTCATTAAACTCTTAGACACATTCTCACCCATGAGGTTACCAACACTAATGTCTAAAGATCTTAATCATATTACCAAATTCCCACTCAAACTCTAGTAGGTGGTGTATTCATGTATTATCCACTATTACCAAATAATTCAATATCAAATAATCTATCATTACCTATGCCTCCAAGTTACATAGTTTCCACATATGGTCACCCTCCATAAACTAGATATGTCTAAGCCCAAACCTCACCAAGACACACAAAGACAACCCATATACCATTTAACAAACCCCATACACTTTGTCATAATAAGGTATGATGATTCTTACATCTCATAGTGTCCCCTCATACTTCCAAATGTGTGTGAAGTCTATTTAACCAGACAATTATTCCTTAGTCTACTTCATTCTACCCTAAAAATTAGTGTCCACACCTCCCTATAGCTATCAAGCTAACCCATAAACTACCCCAACTCCTACTAGCATCACTACAATGATAATAGATTTTAGTAACATGGGATCCTACACCAAATACCTTGAATAACCTCTTGATACAAGCATACGAGGAGTTATTCTCCCATATCCCCAACCAAATATTCCCAAATTCAAAGGGGAAGGGGATCCCAATACATATGTAAAATATTATTCCACCATAGTTAGGGAGATCCTACCTTTAAATGGGGATGTATTAAACATATTCCCCAAGACACTCAAAGGTATATCCCTTGAATGCTACTATCACCTCCCCAAAGGGTCCATTACCTCCTTATACTAGCACAAAATCAAGTTCATTAAAGGTTTTGACATGAACAAACTCTTAAATATTAGCATATGATATTTATTACATATCAAACAAGAATACATTGAATTAACTACCCATTTTATAAAAATATGGAGGCATGTCTTTTATTCCTTTTACAACACACTAAACATGGACCAGTGAGAGTTATGCAAAATTTTCCTCCATTCCCTTTATATAAAAATGATGAAAGACATCCATAAGTTCCCATATCAATCATATAGGGAGGCCATACAAATTTCACTATGTATTGATCAAGCAATCGTCAATAGTGAATGATGAACATATGAAAATAATGGAAATATCATCACTCAAAATAATGAGGGATCTTAAAATATGAACTAAACCCAAAAAAATGAACAACCAAGGTCCCAAGATCTTGTATTGTAATAATAATGATACTAATGATGGTTTCACTAACCAATAAAAGAAACAAAACCATACAAAATTTGGTTAACACCCACTTTCAAATAGTGCCAACACTAACACCAACAACATAAGAGGTGGAAACTCTAATTCTCCTTCAACCATCCATATTGTTGATTTCAATAGACCACCACTTCATAATGTACATTATCAAAACCATAACCAAAATTAGTATCAATAAAATAATAAATACCCCTAGTTACAAAAAAAGAATTACCCACATAAAAACCAACAAGGATTTAGGTAGTAAGGGAAAAATATAAGACCTAGGGATTATGACACCAACATCTACTACCTCTTCCATAGATTCATAGTCCACAACAATTAGAGCTATCAAATGTATATAAAATTTATACAAAAAATCTTATAGGATCAAATGTAGACATTCATATATATGTTCCTAAGAGGCTCACACATATAAAACCAAACCTTTCTGAGTGGTACTATCACTCCCTAAAGCCATAAGTTAAAAAATTTACTATAATGTTTTCCCAAACCACCAAATACACCTTGCTCAGGGTCAAAAACATAATAACTAATCAAGTCATCTCATTCAACACAACTAATATTCAAAAATAGGAAATCATGACACTAAAACCTCAAATTCTGGGTTGGGGTTGCCAAACACCGATATGGTCCCTTAGTTAGGAGTTCAAGGTAAGAATCAGATGATAGGAGTCATGGAATTATAGGTAGGAATGGAATCATACATTGTGGCTCATGTTAGACTAGATCAACCTATAATTGGACCCAATATCTACATAGTTGATAGATCATAAAAATAGGATGTCATACCTAATATCCCTCTCCCTCTTACCCATTAAACTAACCCTATATTATGATGGAGCCAAGTTCTACGTAGGTGTTAGAGAAGGTGCCACTCTCATTTCCCCCAAGGGATGGGTCATGCCTTATAGGTTCAAACTAGATTTTGAATACATAAAATATCAAATTTATTACAAATACATATTGATCAGTATGTTCATCACAAATCTCCTACATATCTAGAGCTTAAATATCTAGGGGGATTTATAGTTAGTGATAAACCAAAATTCTAAAGTCTACCAAATTGAGATTGAACACCTCTCCTTGTACAAGGCCATAGTTTATGAGGCCACCAAAGACTTTGGTTATTTATCTATTGAATAAGTCCCTAGAGAATGTAAATAAATATTTCACTTTATGGCTACTTCATCATCATGTTTTATCCCCCAATTGACATTCCCAAAATTAGATTGTATAGGCTCAGTTTGGATGAAGCCTCTCATAAGTAAGGCATATAATGACTAGATAATTACCAATATTAGGTAATATTAAGACCCTCTTGTCCTATATATATATGATAATGATGAGGCCATCCTTGAGTTCTTATAATATTATGATGACCTCCCTTATTACCATCATAAAATGGGTTTCTTATTTACCTTCTATCCAAAATTGAATTTATGGATCGAGTTTGATGAATACTATTACTTCATAGAAGATTACTTGTACATCAATGATGATCATGATGTATTTAATAATAAGGAATAAGACCCTGACTTTCCATCAACTCTTAACATATTTGAAGAGGGAAACATGTTCCTCATTAAGGAAACTATTGACATCAATATTGGGACAAAAGATATCCCTAGGATCCTAAATTTAGGATCTTCATTTTCTAAAAAGGAAGTGGAGGAACATAATAAAATCATCATGGATATTTCCAAGGCCTTTGATTTAATTTACACTAACATGATAGGAATCAATACTAATGTAGTTGTCCACAATCTAGTTACAACATCTAATGCAAAACCCATTAAACAAAAGATTAAAATCATAAAGGCCAAGTTCATGCTAATGGTAAAGGATAAGGTTATTAAGATCATAAAGGTTAATTGTATTAATCATATGGAGTACTATAAATGGATGTATAATATCATCCACATCCTAAAAAAGAATGTTAATATTTGAATATACATTGATTTTCAAGATATCAACAAGGCATGCCCAAAACATGACTTTACCATCTCATGCATTCAAATCATTATTGATGGAATTATAGGATATGAGATGCTATCACTCATATATGGTTGCTTAAGATACATCAATATCTGCATATCTAATGAACATCAAATTAAAACTTCACTCACCATACCCTTAGTAACCTTTTATTATGTTATGATTCCATTTGGCCTAAATAACACCAAGGAAACACATCAAAAGGCCATGAATCACATCTTCCATGACCTCATTAATAGTATAGTCAAACTCTACATATATGGCATAAATGTAAATACAAGGTGGAGTGAAGACCACCTATGGGTATTACATATTATCCTTACATGATTGATCAAATATAGAGTTCCCCTCAACCTAAATAAATGCATGGTTAGATTCAGTAGTAGGAAAATCTCAAGATACATCATATCAAAATAGGGGATCGAAATCAACCCCACAAAAGTCTAGGCTATATTATAAATGAACCCTCCCATGGATGAATCTGACATTAGGACATTTTAAGGAAAACTATGAGCTATCCAATCATTTTTCCCAGATCTCACCTATGTTGTACATCCCATTAATAATGTACTCAAAAATAAAATTGGACTAAATTTGAAAAATTATTATTAATAAGTGTTTGACTTAGTAAACCAATTCATCCTATCCCCTCACACACTCATGGCACCCAATACAAAAAAACCTCTCATAATCTACATGAGGGTGACTAAGGTATCTCTCATAGGTATGCTGACTTAAGAAGTTGATAGTATTAAGGAGAATGTAATTTATTTGATTAGTTGAACCATTGTCTATTATGAGATGTGATACACTTAAGTAGAGAAGGTGTGCCTACAAATAGTGTTTATGACCAATCAGTTATGACACTATTTGCTTAATAATGAAACAAGAATTGTTGTAAGATCTTAAGCTTTAAGGACTCTCCTAACCAAGTCATCCCTCTCTCATAAGGTTAGGTTTTTCACCACATTATTTATTGAGTTTAAACTGACTTATATCAACCAAAAATCCACTAAGGGAAAATCATAATAGATTAGTTGGTTGAATCCATGCTAGAGTTTAACGACCTTATGGATACTAATTTTACCCATGAAGTAATATTATATATAGAAAAAAACCACCATCAATTCCTCTTCTTAATTCTCTAACATCATCAATTACCTTATTGACCAAACTTACCCTAAATATGCCAATTCAAAATAGAGGAGACATCTTCATGTTATCACATTTAGGTACACCATCTTAGACATAGTATTTTATCATAAACCTTTTGATGAAATCTTAATCTAGTGTGTTGACCAAGATGTTTTGGAAAAATTATTATTTCATTATCATAATGGTTTATGTAGTGGAAAAATTAGTGGCCATACAACTATTATGAAAGTCCATTTAATGGGATATCTCTACCCTACCCAAGATCATGAGGCCATTAAATATGTATGCAAATGTAAAAAATGCTAACATTTTTCACATGAGATACATGTCCCCCTAGGGCATTGCAAAACATTGTCACTCTATGTAAATTTTCCACTTGGGGCCTAAATTATTAGGCAAGCTTTCTCCCACATCTTCAGATAGACACCATATCATCATCACAATAATTGAATACTTCACTAAATGGGAATATATAATTGACCTGACATCCATGACCAGATCCATTATTATAAATTTCAACCTCAACCAAATCCTCTATTGATTTAGGATCAAAAATTTCCTCATTACTTATAATAGATCCCCCTTCAATAACCTAAAGTTTCATGAACTATATGAGAAATTTGACATATTATACCACTTGGATTTTGTACATTATCCACAATCTAATAGTTAAGTTAAGGCTACCAATAAGACCTTGAAGTTAATCCTAGTAAATATCATCAAATAATCTAAAGGGGATTATCATCTATAGATATAACCAATGCTTAGGGATTATATAATAACTATTAAAACACCCACAAGAGTAACCCCTTATTCATTAGTATTTGGGTCTAAAGCTAGTCAACCCTTAGAAGTAGAAATACCTAGACTTAATGTCTCCTTTTGGGATCTCCTTAATGAATAATAATATAGATAAGGATGTCTAGCCACATTAGAACTTTTAGATGATCATCTGATCATAGTAGACAATAATCACATCAACTATACAAATTGCATGTGTAGATAATATCAAAAAAACATCCATGAGCATCCAATTTGTGTTATAGACCTTATCCTTAGAATTGATAGTAGATCAAAAAAGGGAAGGAGAGGATTAAAAATTTAGACCCAATTAGCTAGGCCCCTACCTAGTAACATTATATTTTAATAATGTATCTTATCAGTTATGAAATTTAGAGGGAGAATAAATCAGTGTGTTTGAGAACTAGTTGCATCTAAAATGTTTCTATATCTAATTCTTGTCTATCTCCCCATTTTCACCTATATTTCATTTACATATGTCACACATTGATGAGCATAGTAAAAACATTATTTTGTGATTATTTACTTTGTTAATTTTCAAAATATTAATATTTATGAAATGCAGAGCATGAAATTCACCCTATTTTCATTGTTCTTCACCACTGTAAAATCAATAAGTTACACTAGCCTTTGTCCTATTTTTTATGATCAGAGTACACCTATTTTACTAGATCTTCTTCCACAACTTAGAAAAATGATAGCGTACAATGGAGTCTATAAAAATAATTATGATTGAGTCCCCCTTTAAGATTCTTTTTAAAAATAAAAAATTAGCATGCTAAAATATAAGTGGCATTTTTTGTATACATTGGCCCTTAGTGATGAGCCCTTACATACTACTATTTGTATGGGACTGAGGTTTGGGGGAAATATCCTTACAAAATAATAAAGAGAAAATAAAGAGTATATATAGATACTCCTATGAAAGTTGAAAGCTTATACCAATACAAAAGTAAAAACAATGCATCTCTCAACCTTTATTAACCTTCAACATTGATCCTTCACACCTTATTAGTTATGTAGATTCATAATTGGGGGAGATATCCTTAATTACCTACATATAGCCTTTATTTTTGAGCTCCTGTGTCTTCTGAGTCACATGAGACTAGGCCTAGGGGATCCCATAGAGAAATATAAGTTAAATACAAAAATAAAATTAAAATATAAAAGAGTGTCTAGAAATAAAGTTCTTCAAAAAGGCTTGTCTATATGTTTGTGTTCAAATAATGTAGCCTTTTCATACTCACTATCTCTATCAAAACAAATTCCCTCTAGATGAAGCCCATAAAGTTAATATTCTATATGTTTTTAAATTACACATCCCTATTTACTCATAAGGATGAGGTCATGTTACTCTATCCGATGAAATTTTGAGTCATGAATCACCTAAAATATATTCTATTTTCATATTTACATCCGTCACTAAAAATTATATGTAACGTATTGTTTGAATAAAATAATCAAGTAATATCCTCCAAAAGTAAATACTAGTAAATTCTTAGCCACATTTAATCATCTATCATAATTGAAACATTTACATAAATTTTATTTCCACATACACATAAGCATTCCCCCATAACATATCAAATTGAAATAAAAATACATATATCCATACATCATCACATGTCTAGTCCTCTAGAGTGCATAAATTGAGAAGTTGATTTAAAGGTAAATAAATCATATCACATAATGATTAATAATAGATACACTAAAAACATGCACATATATATATGAACCACATGGGATGTCAAGTTTATACTATAAAATTTTCTAATACAAACACCTATGTAGAGGGCTAATGTGTCTTAAGGCATCACAAAAGTAATCAGATATACATCAATGTGACAAAAACAATCTACAAAATAAATCATATAAATTTTTCCTCCTCTAATAGGTTGTTGAAGTAGTATAATGACCATAGTTATCACTCTAATGATGCCTCCTACTCATCTCTACTCCAGTAAATCCCCCACGCTCTACTAATCAATCTATAAGAGGATTAATCCCACATGATCATCCCTTTGATGTTATCTTCCTACTCTTGTGACTTAAGGCTCTATTGCCTCCTTCCCCCACCATGGTATCTAATAGGACCTTCATTTTACTCACCCTATCTAATAGAGTATTATTCTCTATCCTCAATGTATTCATCATATCCAAGGCATGGTATGTTATTTAAAATACATCAGTGTGGTACCCAATCCTTTTAGGAATCCTAGGACCCTTGACTAGCTAATCCTATGTATAGACATTACTCAACTAGAATAGATTAATTAGGGTATCCTTTATCATCCTCCTATATGTCGCCATACTATCTAAAATCACAAGGCACATAAGATGAACTAGATACAATATCATAAAAGAGATAACATATATAAATGTAGCTAACAATCTAGGATAAAATTAAAACTTGATTTGTAATCATGAATGAACAAAAATAATAATTTACCTAGATCTCCCTCTTTCCACTCAAAATTAGATTCATCACCTACAGCCTCCTCCTCATCAATGTCTTAATCCTCCTCTATCTTAACATAAAGTAGGCCCTCCCCACCACCCTCACCCTCTCTATCTTATAATTTATAGTACTACATAGGATCATTTAGTAGTGGTGGTAGTGGTGGACCCCTATGGTATTACTGACCTATACCAACCTACCCTCCTCCTCCTCTATTTGACAACAAAACTTGTAGGTTGAAGGGTGTTCCCCTCATCAATAGACGCCAAGAAAGTCTCCCTAGCCTCCCATATATCACCTAACAAGTTCTCTTATATAGGAATATAATGATGATGAGTTTTCTTACATAGGGCATAAAAAACTATTGGGGTACCAAATCCATATGATGGCCTTTGATTTTTGTTAGTCTATCTCAAAATTGTGTAGTTCCAACAGCTATCATAAGGTAGGTTCACTCATTATCCCATTTCCCAACCATGTCCTAGTAGGGTATGGTATTAAAATTATCCATTATTAAAGATACCACAGTATAGGTCAAAACACAAAATGACACCACATCTTCCCACCTAGTGGCCTTGATTCTCTTGATTCCCTCAACAGTACTCCACTCTAGTAGGGAATCATCCTATCATAAAGCCAACCCATAATTATTGTTAGGTGGTTGATGGAGAGGTATATTTGGTGATCCACTTGATATAGGTCCCTATAGGTCTATAACAACACCTCATGGCCCCAATAATATCATGATCTCCTCTCTTCTATACCCCTAATGGTCAATGACTACTTATACAAAATCTTATTAGTGCCCTTGTCGCCCACTAATCAAGAGATAAATATATCAATGATATCCTTTCTTAGGGTGTGGATAGCTGATATTTCCATTTGAGAAAGACTGAGACCATATATTACACCCACATTGGGTGTATTGGTGTCTCTAAAATGTTTTTCCTAGACACGAGCTTCACATTGACTATAAATTTCATGAATAGACACAAACACCCAGTCGTAGGAAAACTAGTGATCTAATATACATTTATGATATTAATAGTCTACTCTCTTAAGTCTTGAGGAAACATGAAGGTTTTGCAGTTAGGGTCTAAATATGTGAAAATATTTCATAGTAACTAGCTAGATGAAGGGATGATCCCCTATAATACAATATAAAGAACACCTACTTGATCAAGCAAGGCCAACTCATCAAACATCAGAAGCACTAAAACATGAGGGATCAACTCCTACTCTTAAGGATATGCTCCATCAGATATAGGCTACCTAAAATAATAAAATATACCCCACATCAATTACACATCCAAGGAAACCTATCTATAAATCCAAACAAATCCAAAAATCCTAACTTCTTTTGAAAATTTTGAAACCACCCCTATTTATAGTGGGCAATTTTAAAACTACCGTAAAATAGTTATGAAACCCCCTTAAGGTATAAACATAAATACCTTGGGTGGTGTCACATCTACCAAATTGTATCAACATTGTGACCACCTCATGATGGTTTCTAACCTATCATATTGGTTACATAACCACCACTTGTAATAAGCAATAGTTACATAAGTCAAGTAGAACTTTTACCAACATTATATAGTATCTAAAAAACCCTCCAAAAAGCCCTTAAAACCCCATAAAATCCTAATAAATGAAGTAAAATCATAGCCTATCCTCACCCACGATGGTCAGAAAGTAAAAATTTATAAATTTGAATACAAATTAGCTAAATTTTGAATGAATTTATAGAATTAGGTAAAAAACAAAAAGCTATAAAAAACAAACTTGACTGTGTCTGGTTTCACCTCTAATTAGTAAATTCACCATCATCACAACATCCTCTCTCCAATGACTATTTATTCACTCAAATTAGTCATTGTAAATCTAGAAGTAAGAAAATTCCTTCAATGCAAATGACACAAATGAATTATTTTTTGGAAATTTTTGAATATATTGGGCCCCAAACTAGCCATTATATTCAAAATTTTTCAATTTATATAATAATATCACATATTTAAATTTATTATTATGTACATATGTGTTGATTTTTTGGATATTGTAAAGTAATTATTTATCACTAAAACTTTAACAACACTTCTCTCTTTTGTAGCATTTTTAAAAAGTTTTATATGTACATAACTCTGCATTAGGTTTGGTCCCCTACTGAGATGGTCTAGGTAGTATGGTTTTCCCCAAAAAAATGATAAGTATTTTCTCCTTATTTTAATTATATAACCTAATTTAATTATTACTTGAAAGTTTCACTTGAATCTCATCTTCTGTTTGTACAGTGTATGGGGTCCTAATAGGTTTTATTCCTCCATATAGGTAAGGTATGTATATCTAAACTTTCATTTCCTTTCATTATGCCTTGCTCAAGATTACACTATGTTAATTCATGAAAATATGGCCTCCTAAGGTGTAAATATGTAAGAACTTATAAATTACATAGTTTTACATTTTTGATATAAATATGATGATGATGCAATGACCTCTTATTTTTTTCTCCATAGATCACTCTTTACCTCAAACCCCCCCTCCCCCCCTGAATTTATCATTCAACCCCTTACAACCCCCTTGATCATGAAATTCATAGTAATTTCTTCATTTTTTTTATAAACTAAATATGAGTATAAAAAATTCTACCTAGGGTTCCAAAACCACCCCATCTAGTCACAAAACTACCCCTAATTTTACACAACTATTGTAGTAGTTGTGTAAAATAAGATGTGGTTTTAACATAAAAGGGTGGGTTATAAATTAAATTAGGGGTGGTTTAATTATATTATGGGATTAATTTAAAAAAAAATTTGGTGATTCTACAACCACCTCTACATAAATATGCCATTCCATCATAATGGAAACACCTCCCAAATTTACATGTCATAACTCATATTTTCACATGCTTTTCACAATTAGCTTTGTATTTCTTATTCCTAGCACTTTTATTCAGTTCTTATATTTCCAAAATCATTAAATATTATAATTTTATACTTATTTAATTCATCTCAATTTGAGGGCACTATGACACTTCCTTGAACTCTCCCATGTAAACTCCTTTCTCTTCTTACAAGAATGTCAATTTTGGCTTGATTTCAGATCTAAAAATTACAATTAGAGATTATTATCAAAAAAAATTGTAACCAATAATTTAATATAATTTCTAGGAGATTCATCACCCTATTATTTTTTAGTTGAATACATAGTTTCAAATGAATAAGTTTCATTGGTTACATCAACACAGACCTCACAAGCCAAGATAATAACTAGCCTCAGTTTAGTTGATTTTCTTCTTGTGGATTGTGTCTTCTCCCTTTTTACATGTTTGTATTGATTTTTTGTATCCTTGAGGTAGATATTTTAATAAATTTACATAAGATCATATATATTTAATCTATTGAGGATTATTCTATCAACACATTGATTCTACTTCTTTTGATGTATACTAGAATTAGGTTGGGGTTTCTTTTGATATAAATTATTTTTTATTTGTTACATTGGATTTAATTTTTTTTCAAATATTTTATAATTTAAAAGAGAAAATAATAAAAATTTATAGTGAAATAGATCTACCTCTTCTATTTATATTTGTTACCAAAAACATAATTTGTTTTGATTAATTTTTACATTTAATAGGTTATATTCCTTTCAAATTAACAAACACCTCTTTTAAATCATTAAAATAAGACATACTAGTAAATATTAAATTCATTTCCATATAATAAAATGTTTCTTCATATAATATCTAGAAAAACTTCTTGTATTTAAAATAATCATGTGCATAAACACATAAACATAGGCAACTGTAGGGGAATGTAAGAAGGTTTTACGATGATAATTTATTTATTTTAAATGGAAACATT
>JARHVA010002488.1:647500-727500 GCA_037957365.1 Torreya grandis
CAATGAGTTCTACGTAGATTTTATAGTTCATACTAGGTAAGGTACAATCCTCACTATTATTTCCACTTAGGATTTGTAAGGAGATTTTTTGAGTCTATTTTTTCCATAGTTGTTTATATATTTGGACTAAGTTAAATTGAGGATTTCTTATTTATAAACATTTTGATCATGCAAATTCCATGTGCTAAATAAAAAATCTTATTTTATATTTTATAAATATTCAACTAAGATTTTAAGATGAGGCAGTGCCCATCTAAATATATATTTATTTGAGTCCCATTCATTATAAAGGAATAATAAGTTTGTCAATTATTGCAATAAAATAAAGTTTCTTAATTGTTCTATAATTTTTTTGTGAATGTGTTATCTCTTCTAAATTTCTATGTTTCTCTAAAGAAATTATATTAAGTTGATAAATATATAGAGGTTGTGTATGTGGTTTATTTATAGTAATTAGATTGTCTATTATATCAATCTTAATTATATATTTGGGTAGAGATTACACTAACATTTTTTAATGTCTTGGGATATATATAACAATCTATTACTATAAACATTTTTTATTATAATAAGTGGGTCGTATTATATTTTTTCCGTATACTTTCCATTGTGTTTGATTATATTTGTGCTTATAGATAATCCAAAATAGAAATTATCTCACCAGATACACATAATTCAATATGGTAAATCAACTTAAAAGTGTTTAATATTAAATTTTAACATATAACCCTTTATTTTATTCCTTAACTTTCCCTCATTTAGCACCTTTTGATCAGGTCCACCTTAGTCTAGACCCATCCATCCACTACAAGTTAGGTCTTATAATATTTATGTGTTAGGAACCCATGATATTGAAACCATATAAGGTATAAAAACCACTTTGATAATGTATATTACACCATGTGGTTATTTATAAAACTAATACCCATAAATTTTGCCTTGGAGTTAATTACCATCGATCCTAAAATGAAAGATACTTTCCTATAATAATATTTAGTGTGCATAAAATCTAGATCAATAATATTTTAACCCAAAAAATGAATTATCTCATGCTCCTTTATGTATTGAAAAATAAAATATGTATAATACAATATGAGGCAACTTCCTCCATCCCCTGATATGAAAGTAGAAATCAACACACATAAATATTTATATAAATGTGGAGAATTTGCTAAAAAAAATTAAAATATAATATTTAAATCATATAGAGTATAATTAAATCATTGATATCATATTGAAATTTATCTTTAATAACTCCATATCCATATTCACCCTAAAAAATAAAACATGTACCTAACACTATTAATTAAAAATCCTCCACACATACTCTAAGGTAAAAAATTCTAATTTTTGGGGAGGAAGAAAGTGAAAGTATCTACATCCTAGCTATTAACATTCACTTATAGAAATTATTTATGGATTATATATCATCTTATTGTTGTACACTTGGAGAATACATATCATGGATGCACTATTATCTTTTAGACATTTCACACTACCAAGAGGCTCACATACATTATATCTATGTTCATAATTGCTTCTCATAATTCAACCAATGTTGTTATGATGACCCAAAACTTCTATTTTTCACAAGTTTTACATTTACACCTATTTTCTAACTACCTTAACAATTACATCGTAGTCAGATGATAAATCTCCTACCCTAATGTAAATGCCAAATGTAATAAATTCATCTACTTTTAAAATGAAACATATTCCTATGGTTAACCTAAGTGATTTAGTGTGATATATTATCTAATGTTCTTGTTATAAATAAAATATTGACCCTAATTCATTCCTCACATAAAAAAGACCTAAAGATTCCAAGGCAACTTATCAAAAGAATTTTATCAAGCATTCAAGTGAACAAAGCTTCCCTATTTTATCTTATTTACACATTAGTCATAGGTACCACACATGTACAGATCTAAAGTACTAAATAAAAAAACCAATATTTATATTTTCCATGTTACAAGGTAAGTCAATGTTGTACTTTCTTATCATGCATTTCAAGATTCACACACAATCCAACATGTAAGGAATAACTACATAAGTCTAAATCCTTCTTTAGAATATTAGATAGGTATGTATAAATCATTGAGAGAGGTCTATTTAGGATAGATCTTCACCATGTGCCCACTAACCAATTTTCCCACAAACACCTAATGAATATGAATAAATAGGGTTTTCATATTTGACAAGAAAAAATAGTCCATAACATAGATCTATTTACGCTAGAGTAAAGTGACATAGAATCCATAAGTATCTAGGTGGTTGCATCAAGTTTCAGCAAGCATTTTGTGTATGCAATAGGAATCTAAGGGAAAAGATAAATTAGTCACTTATTAGTAGAATCATATATCCAAAAACAAGATTGACACAAATAATTCCCAAGCCTAGATACTAAGGGGATATTGACAATAATAAGACAAAATGAAACACAACAAGAAGGATAAAAGATAAATAACTTTCCCATTCCTTATAGCTCTAAATCATTTATGGAATGGTAGTTGGCTTTCTAAATTTTTGTCTAAATTGAAGTCTTCATCAATTTTCTTGATTTATGGGAAACACCTTCCCTTTCTGCACCATGGTTTTTGTCTTAAGCATGTGCTAGTCTATGAATCATCTCATATCAATTCTACATAATAACTTTAGACAAAATATCTTGTTGAAAATGAGTGTGAGACCTTGTATTTATAGGTTTAAAACTAACCCCAATGTAGGTGTGATCAAGTTTAGGATAACTATATGTTAAACTTGGGAGTAAAAATGAAATAAATAGTTTCCTTAATTATGCTTTTATGGATGCATGGTTTAAAATCTATACTTTGTTAGGCATTTATGTTGATATTTTGGAATTATTGAATTTTAGGATGATGATGTCATCATGGCCTCCTTTTTGTTTGATATTTATTGAATTTTGATTTTTGGAAATTATATTTTCACTAATTTAACATTGATTCTTTAATTAAACATTTAATTTGATTTACTTGGTTAATTAATTCTACTTACTCTTTTGGTCATTTCAAGAATTTTATCAAGTGTCCTACTTAATTGGTCCAAAATGATAGTTAACTAGGCTAAAACCTAACCAAATATGAATCCACAAGAGGTTATCATTGATTATAATGTAATACGAAAAATAAGTATGCTTTGACATAATTTGGGGGACCTACATCCAATGTGTAGATGAATTTGGGATGTTTAGTTATTTTAAATCTTATTTTTCATAGTTTAGTATAAATAATTTTAATGTCTATTTTAGACATGAATATGGAAAAAAAATGAATATCTACATTTTCCCTCTATTTTAGTAGGCTTTTTAGGACATAATCATAGTAACATATTCTCAAATAATGAAAAATGTGTTATGCTTTGGTTAATGCCTTAAAGGGTGGTTGATGAGCCCTAGATTCCCCCTTGAGGGATCAAGAATCAAATAGTGTTATTAAATGGGCCCTAAAAAAGAAAAACAAAACATGGTCAAGTGGGAAATGGGGAGTAAATTATTATCTAACCAAAAGTGGTTATAATCATTGGCATAATCAAGCTGTCCGAGTAGGGTAGATGGGTCAAAATAATAATCTACCCAAAGGTTTTTATAATCATTAACATGACATTTATTTCCTATTAAGGAGGATGTGATTAGTGTTTGACATGAATATTTGAAGCTATAATTATTGATTAATATTGAGTTGGCATAGAGGACATATATGACTCTAGGCTACCCACTAATACATAGATGCACATTCTAACTAGTAGTGATTACTATTCATTTTTGGTTTAGTTATTTTATGTTTGGGTGGTTTATATAGAGGTCTACTATAAACAGGGGGAAGTTATACTAATCGCATCACTTGAAAACTCCATTTGGCCAAATTTTTATTGTAGCTTGGGATAATATTCATCATAATTATAGATAACTACAATAACAATGTGCATCTTAATCATGGAAAACTTAATTTAAATGAAAATATAAACCAATTAGGGGTAATATATGAACAATAAAATCCTAATTTAATATAATGAAATAAATCAAGTGTAAGTAAAGTGTAATATAAGATATGGTTAATTAAGAGTCAAGTGTAAACAAAGTGTAATAATCTTATGATAACTGAGGGGAAGGGAGGCACAAAAACACAATATAAATTCAAAAATTATACATAGATTCAAATAATTTAAGCCCATGTTGTAATCAAGACTCAAGTGTAAACTAATTTTCCTTAGACACACAACATTTAGAATGAACACAAAAATAATAGATGAGTTAATGTAAGGCACAATAAATAAATAATTAATTAAAATAAAGTAAAAAAATAACTAATATAAATAAAAACTTAACTTAAAGAAAATGAATAAAGAACTAATCTAACTACAAATGAACAAAAAAATATTCTAACTATAAATGAACAAATAAATAATATATTGACAAATGAACAAGTAACTAATTTAACTATTTGTGCACATGTAATAGAGGTGTTATGCTTGGCACAAACATTACCCCTAGGTTATATGGAAAAAATACATAGGTATGATAGCACATGTTACCACTAGGATAGAGGAAAAAAATGGGATTAGAATGGTCAAGAGGATAGAAGGATAAGGAAGGGGTGGTTGAGCTGACACTAAATGTCCTATGAAAGTTAATGTTTTGTACATAGTCCCATTGACAAAAGTTACAATGTGTACTTTAGGATGAATATATTTCAAAAAGTATTTTTGAAGAGAATAAAATTAAAGTTAATCAAAAGAGATAACTCATATAATAAATTAGAAATTAAATCACAAAAAGGTTAGAATGTAAATGACTCATAAAACCATGAAAACATGAATGATTCATAAAATGGTGACAACATTTGGAGACAAAAATACAAAAAGGAATGCTCCATGAAATCACTAAATGAAATCAATCATTAAGACTAGCTAAGATGACTCTAAATATCCTAGGAAAGTGGATTTTTCCTACATATTCCCATGGATATAGGGTCCAACATGGACTTTATGCCAAATGTATTTTTATCAAAAATGGGATGGAAAACTATCATAAAATGGAATAGGTAAATGAAAATGATCATGTTGTGACCCATGTGAAATATTCTATTACAAATGATAACTAGGAGATGTAGGACCTAATTAGTATAGATAAATATGATTTGAATGGCCTTGTGTTGGATGACATTTTAGGATTTTATTTTTATATTTCCATGTTTTTGGGTTTTCTAGGCATCTCAAATCAATTTAGAATTATGAGACATAGATGGGATAAAATTGGAAAATGGTAAGAGCATTGGACTAAATTTATCAAAAAATGGTGAAAGCATTGGCTTAAATTGCCCAAAAAATGGTGAAAGTGTTGGAATAAGGGTGTATGAGATGACTTGAAAAACATTGAACATTTCCTAAATATTCCAAAGAGACCTCATTCCACTGTATTTCACCTTAGAAAAAGGAATTTTACTAAGTAATAACATGTTTGTAAATAGGAAAATGGCAAGGTATAAAATAATAGTAAGGAAAGGCATGATAAAGGGTTAGTTCTAGGATATAGGAAAAACTAACGTAGGTAAGTTACCCCTATATTTTATATGGATTTAAATAATTATTTTACTAAATTTTTTTATAATCATTAGTGCAATTGTTTTTCCCTGACAAGGTGGATGGATTAGAATAATGATTTTACCAAAGTTAATAATAATAATTAGCATAAAATGTTTTCCCTAGCAGAGTAGATGTAGAATGTCTTATAAATTAAATAATGCAATTGCTATAAAACTATCATACTACCAATAATATACTTCCCATTTGTGAATTAATGCACTCAAAGAGTCATAAGACTGAATTGGATTTTGAAACTACATCTAAACCCATTCACTAAAAGTGTCTCAAGTATTAATAAATCTAAACCAAGGTCAAACACATAATAAGGGAGGTAAAAAAAACCTCATCCAATAGGTAAATGTACATGATGGAGGGTATATAGTATGGTATAAATAAGGTTATGTTATAACATAACTTAAATGGTCTACATAGATAATACTCCAAGTCACATAAGTGAAAAAGCATTTGAGATGTATTGTGTTCATTGGTTTGTCAAATTCATCTTCTTTTGTCATAGCAAAAATCTATGATCTAGAGCCATAATTAGTAACATTAACATAAGGTTATAACTAATTAGGCTTAAAATTTTCCTTTTCTTATATTTAGAATTGGTGTTCTTATGGTTCTGTTTGAGTACAAGATCACCATAGTCAAACTATTTGTGTTTCACACACCTACTGTATTTCCCATGCAAATTATTTTGGTATGGTTGAAGAATATTCACAATGGCCTTATGTTTTTGTCCAATAATTCTAATTCTTGAAGATGAGTTAACTTATAATCCTCATCATTGAGTCTATATTTCAATGAAATGTGCATAAAAGATAATTATACATTGATAAGAAGAATGGATTTAGTGCCATAAACATGGTAATATGATCTGAATCCTATTGGAGTGTAGAAATTGGGTTGGTAGACCAAGAGGGAAAAAAAGAGTTAAAAGTGCCAATAATGACAAACATTATTGACTATCTTCTTAAGAATATTGAAAATGGTTTTGTTAAATGCCTTCAATTAGCCATTACCTTGTGGGTAATATGCAGTAGAGAAATGTTGGGTAATGTTAAATTTGACACAAAGGACTTTGACATCATTATTTTTAAATGAATTTCCACTATCAAAAACAATATTAGAGGGGATACCATAGTGGTAGATGAGATTGTTGAAAATGAATTTGGGGGATTTTCTTGCATATCACGTAAATGATAGGAATAGATTCAACCCACTTTATGAAGTACTCAGTGGTAGTAAGGATATGTTTATGGACATCTAAGTAATTGGGGTTTATATTACCTATGATTTCAAGTCCCCACATGAAAAATAACAATGGCATAGTCATTTTCTTAAGTGTTCAGGCTAAAGCATGTATTAAAATTGGCATGCCTCCAACATTGTTTACAACTTTTAACATAACTAGTTTCATTTGATTTCATGGTCAGCCAGTAATAATCAATATGTAGTAATATCTTGGTAATGATGACCACACTAGTGTGGGCCCTAAAAAAACCTTTACACACTTCCCTCAACATTAGTCAAAATTTGGTCCAGGTTAATAACAAAGCATAATTCCATCAAAGATTATATGATAGAGTATTATTATAAGTAATGTATAATCAGAGGCATGGTGGGTGAAGACATTTTTTTTACTTAAAAGGTCTCGTGGAAGGACCTTGTCATGAAGGTAATTATATAGCTTGGAATCCTAGGTGGAACTAGGACCAATAATATCATAGATCATCCCAATGACCGATGGTTCATCGAATAGTGCAAGAAGCTGTTGAAAAAGGAATTAACAATATCTTTCTTTGTATATAATTTGGATCATATAAGTAATTATATCAATAACATCTATTGTCATATTATTGGTCAGAGGTATGTGATTGAACTAAAGGTGGGGAAATTATTGTTGTAGAGTGTCTACCGTGGTTTTATAAGGTACGAACTTATCATCTTTGGTCTATGATTGGTCCATGACCTAATTAATGATAATATATGAATCTCCATAAACCAATATATGTTGAATTTTTCATTGTAACACTAAATTAATACCTATAATGAGTGATTTGTAATCATCCATTTTATTAATACAATAAAGGTTGATATTAAAGGACTTGGGAATGAGATCCCCATGTGATGTTATCAATGACAATCCTAAATTTGACCCTTGATATGTAAAATAAATGTCAAAATAAATATTCCATTATCTCTCTGTAGCATTTATTTTCACTATAGTCATGATAGACTCATCTGAAAATCCAAATGTAAGTGGTCGAGTGTTAGGAAGAGGAGCTTTTAAAGGCTAATCTATAATTATCTTTCCCTTGAAGGAATTTTTGTTAGCATATTAGATATTAACCTTAATTATAAGCATGATAAATTTAACCATATGACCTTGTAAATACTTTTTTGAAAGTAGATAGTTGAGTGGATCTACTTTGGCTAAGATAGTGGACTTATTATTTAACATGTTGTGGCACAAATTCATGCTACAAAGATCATAGCTAAATAGGATTTCTTGATTGACATATAATTGTGATCATATATGACCAATGGGAAAATTAGGTGATAAATAACATGTTCCTTCCCTTGCTCATCATGTTGGACCAATAATGCCTCTAGGGATTTTTTAGTTGCTAAGAGGTAGAGTAAAAATGGCTTGTTTGTCATGGATGGAAATAAAATGGGTGGATTTTCTAGGTATTATTTCAATTATTAAATGGAATTATTTAAATATACATTCCATGAAAAATTAGTGCCCTTTAAAGAATGGGTAAATGGATGGCACTTATTGGCCAATTGTGATATGAAGTGTCTGATTGATTATATCTTTCCTTGCAAACTATGAACTGGATTCAAAGTAGATAGTGGAGGCATCTTTGTAATGGCCTTGAATTTGGGTGGATAACTTAAATGACCCTAATAGAGACAATGAAGCCTCATAATTTTATGAAATTTATGGAAAAGATGTATTTTTTGGACTAAGTCTAAACTTATTCTCCCAAATTTATTCAAAGACCTTGTGAAGTATAGCTAGATGTTGAATAAAGCTCTTGGATTTACCTAGGATGTCATAGACATATTCCTAAATTATATCATGCATTATGTCATGGAAAATTACCATCATGGCCCATTGGTATCTTGGACAACATTTCTAAGGCTGAAATGTATGACCTAATATCAAAATGTTCCCTAAGGAATGGTCAACATTGTCTTGTGTTGGTCCTCTGATGTCATCTTGATTTGGTTGTATCGTGAAAAACCATCCATGATGGAAATAATTTTATATCCATCTATGGATCCAAAAATATTTTTATATTTGGTAGATTAAGTTCATCATTTGGTTAGGACTTGTAAATGTCATAAAAATAAGTGCACAATCTAATACCTTCTAGATTTTAGCTTATTGACACAATATTGGAGAGCCACTTTGATTAATCAATAAGATAAATGCACCCTACATCCAAGAATTTATCCATTTATTTCTTGACTAAGATGACAATGAGAGGATATATTTTATTGATTTTATTCTTAACTAACCTTATATCATGATGTAAATAAGGTGATATATAACCAAGATAGTGTTTAAATCTGACATGTTAGAATAATCTAATTTTAAAAATATTGATGAAATCCCTAAGGATATATATAATAAGTTCACATTCCTCCTCAATAAGGACATGCCTAGTTTTATCCACTTTTAAATGGATGGTGTTCTAATGTTGACCTTAGAAGTTTCCTCCATAAGAAGTGTATAATAATCTTCTAGGAGAGTCATCAAACATGTGAATTACTTTTCAATATCAAAGTGCTCTGGTCAGAATAGATCATCTAATTATCCAAAACATGATGATTTAGAATCACCTAATGGTGTCAAAGGCCATGTAACAAATAAATCAAGACATTATTTGATAATATGTTCAAAGGACCACTATTATTATTCACTGATTTTAAATACAAAACTAGTGGTTACATTAGTGGTATCCTATGCTTCATTCGAAGAAGGGTGCATATCCACATCTAATGGTGCCTGAAACATGTTTTCACCAAGAGACTAATATTTTTATTTACCTTTACCTTGGTTAAAAATTACCTCAAAGAGGTTTTCACGTTTGGTCCTCAATGTTTGATTTTATTTTTCTTTTTATAAAAGGAAGTTCACCCACTCTCTGAAATAGGCACCAAGATCTAATAGTATAGGGAAACCTTATTTATGATCTCCAAGTAGGATATGGTCTATTAAGCCTAGGAAGTTATAAATAGCCTCATTATTATTGAAATCATCAAGTGACAATACATTATAATTGGGATAAGTTGATGAGCTATGTATGATGAAGTAAAATTGGTGAAGGATCGATAACATGCGTGATAATACACACAACATGGGGTTAAATAGGTTAGTATTGACCAAGACTTCATATATATTATAATTATATTATATGTAAATTCTAAAATTAATATCTCTATTCATTAGATTAGAAATATGGATACGATATCTAGGGTCACCCCTAGGTGGTTCAAATAGAATATTATGAGTTTCATTATACTTGGTCATGGAAATTGGCTTGATCATACCTTATTGAGATAATCCTTGGCCTCTACATTCACAATATTGATTATGCATGATCTATTTACAAATGGGATACATTTTTATTTGGTAACACTCAACCAAATCATCATTATATAGCCATGAATCATCTTCAACAAGTGGGTCTTATTCTATGCTAGTGTCTAGTGTGAAAGTTTTAGGCTTTAGGGAATTATACTTTCCTTTCTATCACCATTCTATGTGATCAACCTTGGATTTAGGTTTTCCATAAGATTTAGGGGCCCATGGAAGGTTAGCCACATGGAATGCATTATGCACGAGCTATTCTCCTAGGAATTTTTTAGATATGGTAAAATCGTACAATATTTAAGGAAGGAATATAGATGAAGTATATGTGAGACTCTAAATGTCTATATAGTTATAATGTAACATTTCAAAAAGTAGGTATGTGTCCTTATTAGGCATAGGGTATAGGAAAAAATGGTAATTATAAATTTCATACTCAGCCTCTAGATTTTTATAGAATTGGTATGGTTTTGGTCTAAAGGAATAGCTACTTACATCTTGGAATTGGGGAACTTGATACATTAATATAGCATGGAATGTATCATCTAGATTTTGTGTATCCAATATTAATCCAGAAGAAAATTATATGACAAATCTAGGTTTATCGCATAGAAAAGTGTGTCATGACTCAAGGGCCAATGACAACTGGTAAGAGGATTATTCCTTGTGTTTACCATTATTCATTTTTATAGGCCTTAATGATAATAATCTATGGTTAAAGATAAATTATCATATATCCAACATCCTTTACCAATTATCAAGACATAATATTAAGGCCCAATACATTATCTATGATGACACACAACTTTATTCCTCACTATGACTACTTTGATATACAATGGGTTATTATAGAGAAGGCATAGGTATGACATATCAATTTGGTCAAACATCAATTGATGGCTAAGAACTAGATGTCTAACCAAAACATGGAATTTGTCTGGTGTGATGTCATTTGATACTTGGGATTAGCTCAAGATTTTTCTAAGGATAATTTTGTCAATGGTATATGTAACAATAAATCAAAAATAGAAACTTGTATAGGATTTTTTTGAAGTTGATCCATAAGATCATACATTTTTTCCTTAACATTGTTAATTGGCTTACTCTTAGATGGTATGGTGGACTGAATGGGCTCATTGGTAGATGGTGGCTATAATATTAGATAGATGACTTTAGTTTGGTGAGTTGTGATTTTATAATATATATTGGGTAAAAGGACATTATATCTAAAGGAAGAATAATAAGGGCCTAGGATGGTAATCCTTTATTGTTGTTGCACTTGGTTATGGTTATAAGTCAAAGGAAGATTTTTGGCATAGGAAGACTGATAGGCATTATTAGGCAATGATATTCATATATTGGAATTTGGTCTGGGGTTGATCATGATGGTAATTATATGACCACTTACAATAGAACATAATACTTTATTATAGTCAAATTTGATAATGTGATAGTCCTCTAGTTGGATGGGTCATTTTGACCTTTGTTCTAACCCTTTTTTGATGTTGTCATTGATAATATTGTTTAGGTTTTAGAGGTGATCTTCATGTTTGTTTATTTTTATTGGTAGCATTATGTTGTGGAAAAATGTCTTTGTAAATTCCCAAGTTATGATTGGAAGTAGAATCCATGTTATCTAGTTTAATCTCTCCATTTTACAATATGTTCTAAATGAGGTGCCTTAATTACACATATAGGCATATAAAATGGTCTTTAACTTAGTTATAGCCACATAATTCCTACTCTTTGCACCAATTATGGAAAGGTGTATCTTCATGGAATGACTCTAGTATGGGTCAAATAATCATATTAACAATGGCCAATTTTTAGAATAATAACTTAATTAACTTTCCAAGATCACTAAAGACTCTCTCCTTATGTTTTAATCTTAGAGGAATTATTTTAAATGGAGGATGTGTTATTTATTACATATGTGTAATGGATTTAATTTATGGATCATGTTAAACTAGTGGAATTAGTTGAGGATATGGAGCTAGTTGGTTATATGGAGCTAGCTCAAAAGTTGGTATTTCCATCATTTAGATGTGGAATTATTTAGTAACTCCATTACTAAAAACATTATTATTGTGGTTATATGCATTGGGTTTATCAAAATTATTATCTTAAGGTGGCATAGGAACATGTGTCTAAATAATACTTTGGGTCTATTTTAGCCATGATTTTGATTTTGATTTTGGCTTTGGTTTTGATTTTAATTAAGAGAATACAATTTGATTATTCCCTTATTAATAAGGGCCTTCTCAATTTATATACACTTTTTAGTGATGTCCTTCAATGTATGAACACACTATAGCTCAACGTGATAATATTTATCATTGTGAAAGTTATTATTAAATATAATTATCAAATATATATTAAGTAAATTATGCATGAAACAACTTTAAAGTGCTCTCCACCATTGAAATTATATTGCAAATCTCTTACCAATATTTTGTCTATCTTGACCCAAATTGACTACAATAACCTCATATTTAAATGTTTTAAAAATTTGTATGAAAGGTCATCAAAGTCAGATACATTTTTTTGGCATTTTCAAATGTCTTTCCAAGGCATGTCTAGCTAAATTTTTGGGAAAAATTAGAAGAAAGTAGATATTACTCCAGGGCACTGGCTAGAAATAAATACTGAAATTATTCAAAGGATCCATAGGATCACCTTTTCCCTTGTAATTATAAAAATTTTATCAATCATAACCTCTTAAAAATGGCATTTGAATCTTCTCCATGTTGAATTAATATGGACATACCTCATCTAGTTTGAACTTTTTCTTCTACTTATTAGTTTGGATAGTTGCAATTGCATCCTTCCTTTGTTATATCTCTCAGGCTAGAAAGATAGATGGTAAATTTTGTTATGGGTTTGGATGGGTGATCAAAGGTGGATTACATTGATTGGGTTATAATGGAGGAATGAGGTACTATGGAATGTTATCTTGGTTGATCGACCAACCTAGGATATGGATCCCTTATCTAGGATTGTATTGTTTATAAGGTACATGCTATTGGTAAATATTAGTGATAGAATTAGAAATACAACTTTGGTTTGGATGGAAATGTGATTGAGATGGATGAATTTGGACTTGTGGAATGTACTATGATTACTAGGTTTGAGTAGGAACATGTTGTTGCCTAGTCCAACCCTACTATATAAAAGGTACCAATTACTAGGTAGAGGTCTATTACTGAAGGTATTGTGTATTTTCCCCTTTTTGAATGTGAGGAATTTATTGGGAAAAAGGAAATGATTTCCTAACAGGTTTAATCCCCTAATATTAAGTTAACCCTTTTTACCTATTTAGTACTTTTTGAATGTTTGGCACTTACTAGTGACTAGTTTCTAGTTGTTTTCTAAATAAGACACATTATTGATTAGGAATTGTTTGCAATGGATTTACCACTTGTTGTGGTGACATGTTAGTATTTATATGCTATCATGGAATGTTATTCATCACCCCTTTTGGTGCAATATTTTTCACCACATAGAAATGTGGAATATTGGTCACTACATTAGGGTGTAATGTTGGTCTACATTTAGTTATTTAGTACCTACAACATAGTCAAGGAAGTGGGTGATGTAGGAGTAATCCTTTGTTTCATTTTTGAACTAGATGTTCCTATCCCTAATGTTGTGAATAACTTAAGGTGTTTTGGGGGTAAAATTTTTATGAGGTGATCTATTGTACATGTGACCTAACTTCATGTAAATTATGGTGCACTTGTTTGTTATCCACCATGTTTTTCAAAGGGTCTTGTGTAGGATCCATAGTTTCCTCTCTAATGATTAGGGTATTAAATATTTCACTAACATGGATACTTTGTGTGAATGGGTTTGTGTTAATATCAGTATATCATTTTTAGTTATTTTACACCCCATTCGAGAGAGTTATCTATTTAAGCATTATAGTATACATGTTCATGGTAATCAAAATTTTGGCCAAGTTGAGGTATGTTTGGTATGCTTGTTATATTTATGTCATTTGGTTAGCAATTTGACTATTTAATTTTGTGATCACATCAAGGTCATAGTTCGTCATTGGTGTCAGAGTCTAAATATTGTTAAATGATGTATGTATGAATAGTCTAACAATAGGAAAATTATTATGACATTTAACCGAGATAGGTAAACTTTCATGTGGAATGTTGGCCAGTAATTTAACACCAACCTCTACTTATCTAATCAATATTTAGTCTCTATTATCCAAGAGATGATTATCAAACAAGTAAGGATCATAGGTGGTATGAGTTGGATCAGTCACATAGTAATCATGATAATATTGGACCGATTCCATGCTAGAAAGTATGTTAGCAAGTATAATTTAGTTTAGTGTTGATCTTTCCCTAGATAATAAGGTTTATTATTAATATAATGTGATAATGGATCATGGCCCTTCTTTGTATATTGGACATCATATATGGGATATGGATCTATCTCATACACTATGTCATCTCCATAAGGATCTTGGGAAAAAGGGTCACTTATGGCAATGTTCATTCTCTGAATTATACATGGCTTTGTTAAGTGTGTAGAGAGGCATAATTTAAGTAATGGTAAACATATACTAAAAATATTGGTTTATTGTTAAAAATGTATGAAAATTAGTCTAAAAATAAAAACTTGAAGAAAACTTGATCTTGGTGTAAAATTATCATGTAAAACAAATTTATCTCTTGGAAAGAAGTCTAAAAGTGAAATGTGAAGCTTGTATCATCAAAGGTATATGCTACATATAGAAAAAAATTTGAATGAAAATTTGAAACCTATCTCTAACAAAGGTCTTGAGTTATCTAAAGGTAAAATAAACTTGGTATAGGTCTAGTAACAAAACTGTGTAGGTCTTTGGTAAAAGTCATAAAGCTAGTCTTGGAGATGGACTCAATATAGGCACACAACTTTAAATGAACTTAAGTCTAAGTATATTAGTCTGAAACAAGGAGTTCACTTGATCAAGTTAGATTTGGAACTAGGTCAAAATAAAACTTATTCTAAAGGAACTCATAATTTGAAAAAAAAGGTGTAAAGTTATTCTAGGAAAATGTATCTAAACTAATTAGAAATTCAACTCAAGTATCACTGACTATGTAAAAAATGTAAAACATTCAAGCACAAATATTAAGCAAGACTAAAATTTAAACTAGTTGTACCTTGATCTATATTTGGAAGTAGGTTTCAGACTTGGTTTAATAAATAACTTAACTTTTGGCATAAGAGTCAAAGGTCTATGTGAATGACATAACCACACTAGATTTTAAATTGGCTTTGTACATCTAAGATACCAAAACTTGTGTCTAGGTAAAAATGGCCAGTGTAATAATGCTACTTAGAATCAAAATAGATAAATTGTTTTTTATCTCATTTTGAACAAGGTAAATGGTCTAGAACAATTTTATTAGTATAACACTTCTTTTTGAAAAGTAGTTTGTGTAACATGTGTTTGTTTGACTCTTTTAATTTGGAAAACTAATTTTGGACTCAAAAAATAAGATTAAAATAAGAAGTAGTATGTAAATGCATGCACTAATAATAAAATTGACATGAGGTATGCATAGTATCTTCTAAATTTTCCACTGATGTACCAATGTTGAAAGGACTTAATTATTAATACAAAAGAAAAAATTGCATGTAGCTAGAGTTTTTGAAGACCCCTCTATCTCTCAAGACCTTATATGTCAAAGGAAATTGGTATTTTGTAATATAATCTATGGAAAGTGGGGTCAATTAAGCTAAATTATTAACCAAGCCTACCTAGATTGTTTACAAGTGCTTAGAAACACTTTGGCACATAATCTACATGAGTTTGATCCAAACCATCTATCTTTTTATGCAAATCTCTTATGATTTTCACAATGACTTGAGTCATGTACTACTTAGTGAAATCCAATATTTATACCATTTCATGGCCTAGGGACCCATTGGACATGTCAGCCTAACCATTCATCCACTATCAAATCCAATAGTATTCCTAATTATATACCCCATTAGAGAGTATGGCTAGAATAGTGTTGGGATATTAAACCCCAGGTCAAATTCCTCCTACCTAACCCATTAGGAGGAGATAAAATCCCACTCATAATAAAATAAGAAAATAAAGGAAGTACTAGATCATTTCTAGCTAACCCAAGTCCATAGGAATAAGGGGACAACATACACAACATTTGTTTTCATTTGATTCAACAAAATAAAAAAAACAATGTATCTTTTGTCACCCAATATCCCTAAAGGGGACAAGGGGAGATCATGCACACAATGATTTAATAAAATTAAAGTAAGTGCTTATGCAAATGCATAACAAAAATTAAAGTGTTCTTAGGAGCTATAAGCCTAATGTGATTGTTCTTTTTAAAGTGCATATTGAAATCTAATTGAATCTTGGCCTTTATTGATACTTTGAAAGTTGTTTTCAAGGGTTTAGAGGACAAAATTAAATGTTAAATTCATTTGTTAATGTGTTATATTCCTTTTACTTTGTCTAATATTATATTAAAAACATTAGAGGATTGATTTGTGCTTGATTAAATTACATGAAAAAAGAATTTTTTTTAATATTTAAAGTCTTGTGATTTTAGTCTCAGTTAATTTTGCCTTTTTCATATTGAATTCATTATTTTTTAGGAACCTGCAAAGAAAATAGACAATAGAAAAAAAACTAAATAGAGATCATTTTGACAATTACAATGCTAATTTCACTGATTACAAATAATTTGTATACTGTTATGAAAAATTCACTAACCAAAGTGACAATTTTGATAAAACTAAAATAAATTTGGTAATAGGTAGAAAATCAAACCTATAATGTTTTTGTTCAAGTGTAGAACATTTTCCCCTAATTATAGAGATTTTTTTATGAATAAAAAAGGTAACACAACTAGGAAGATAATGTGAATATTTTTTCTAAAACTCAAGCAATGGACTATGTCTAATAGAGAATGAATTTCTCAAAAGTTATGACATTTTCATTGAAGTTTGGGATAAATTCAATAATAGACAAAAACCTATAATGGAAAAAAATAGATACGACTTCGTCACTCATAAAGATGATTTTATCAATTAGTAGAATAGAAAGGATGATTTATCTATTCTTTCGGATTAAGTTTTTGATATACAAACAAATATAAAATGCAACATTTTCCAAAAAAATTACTAAAATAAGGTCAATGGTGTGTTTTTATTGGATCCTAAAAGATCCAAAAATACTCTTATGATGAGTGTGGGTGTGTTTTCCCACTGTGCATGCCATTATTTGTGCAATAGGAATCCAATTGAAATAATGCATTAGTAACTTGATAGTAGAATCAAACATCCAAAATAAAGATTGAGAAAAAACATTCCCAAGTCTAGATATTAAGGGGAGTTTGATAATAACAATACAAAACAAAAGACAACTAGAAGGATAAAATACAAATCACTTTCACCTTCCTTTTCACTCATATTTTCTTGTGAAATGTTAGTTGGCTTGCTTGACTTATGTCCAAATTGGAGTCTTCATCGGTGCTCTTGATTTATGGGTAGCACCTCCCCTTTGTGAACTATGGTTTTTGTCTCATCATGTATTGGTCTATGAAGCCTCTCTTATAAATTCTACATAATAACTTTAGATAAAAGAGCTTATTATAAGTGAGTGTGAGACCTTATATTTATATGTTTCAAACAAAACCTAACCTAGTTGTGATTAGGTTTAGGATATCCCTAGGTTAGAATGGGGAGTCCAAATGTAATAAATAATGTCCTTAATTATGTATTTATGGAGGCATGTCTCAACATTTCTACTTTGTAAAGGATTTATATTGATATTTTAGAATTCTTGACTTTGAGTATGTTGATAGCACCATGACCTCATTCATATTTATTATTTTTTGAATTTTTATTATTTGAAATTTTATTTTCACTTATTCAACATGGATTATTTAACTAATAATTTAATTTTATTTACTTGGATAATTAATTATGATTAAGCTTTTGGTCATTTCAATAATTTTATCAAGAGCCCTTATTAATTGGCTTAAAATGTTTGTTTGCTAGGATGTAACCTCGTTAGATATGAATCTATTAGAGGTTATCATTGTGTACAAGGTAATATTGTAAATAAGTATGTTTTGACATAATTATTGGCACTTACATCTAATATGTGGATGAATTTATGATATTCAATGATTTCTAGGCTTAGCTTGCATATTTTGGTAGAAATCAATCTGAAATATGTTTTATACATGAATGCAGCCAAAAAGTACTATCTATATTTTGTATTGAAAATGAACATCCAAGTTAGAGAGTAGAATCAACACAACTATCCCAAGTTGACATAAGTATCTGCAAATATCAAAGTAAAAATTCTCAAATCAACAAATTGGTCTAGAATATAGATCTAGTCCACTTTCTACCTATTCCTAATCTAGATCTTTATTATCCTAAAATATAACTAATTATCTAGTTTCACTATAATATCTAACATAGTTGTACATTTTATTCTTATCATATCAACATATTAAATTTAAAATATGTTTATCTATAGTTTTCACATAATTGGCTTCCTTTAGAGATAGTCTACCTATTTAAGTAGTTGTTCATTATCTTTTGAATTACAATGTGATTTACTAAAAAACTAAAAATAACAAGGTTTATGTGGACACCTATGGATTGGAACACATTATGCACTTATTGAATCTAGTAATAGTGATAACTCCTTTTTAGCTAGGAAGGCTAACCTGCACACATGCGAATACTTGATAAAAATAGATTAATAAAAGATATGGTCAATTAAATGATCAAATATTAGTTACAGGAGTGGTACACTTCCTTAGATGGATATCAGTCCACTATTTAATCAATTAATCAAAATAAAATCATAATAAATTACAATAGATAAATGATGTGATAATAATGCTAATTTATATTTCCCTCCTTGATTAATTTAATAATGTAAATAAAATATTCTTCCCAATAATTAGAATAAATTCTACATCATCTTGAATAATAGATAATTATTCTTCATACTATTCATGAGAGGGTGAAAGATGATGTCATAGAGGGATAGTTCAAAGGCTATGTCATTCTGATCTAAAAATAAAGGCTAAGGGACTACATGGATATCAATAATGATGGTTATATCATGAACTAAACTGGGTAGAGTCATCTACAAGGAGAAGTCCGTGTTCAATTAGTAATTAACAAAGGGATTTCAAACAAAAGCATAAGATAAGGTCTCAAATATTTTTTATTAAACACAACAGATAAATGTTAGTCTTAATAGGGTTGATATCGATTGATAGAACTAGTACTAATTCAGAATGAATCAACATTGATTATTTATGGTTCAGTTTAATAAACTAGAAACTAAAAATAAGGTAGATTTTCTAAAAATAATTGTTTAAGACATAATGAATGGTGATAATTATATTTTATATATTAAATAGATAAATAAATTAAATACTAATTTCAAGATAATGACAAAATTGAATGCAGTGCTTACCTTTGATTGGCTATGAGGATAATGGACTTCTTCCATAGGCACAGGGAACAATTTTGGTTTGTACAGAAGATGTGCTTGAATATGATAAAAAAAATATAGTAGAGTGCTAAGATGAATGTCATCAAAGCTCTATATGAATTTAAAAAACATTTTTGAGGATTTCAATGTTATGTTCTCCTTCCCAAATGTGAATGTAGGCTAGATATTTATGAATTAACATCGATCTAAACAATCAACATCGATCATAGGAGAATCATCACCAATTCACCCAAAATGTAGGATTTATTACAACCATGGATGAGAATAGATCAGGAATGAGTGGAATGGTTTTTTATAATTCCACATGTGTTAAATTGGTTATATTTATAAATTCTTAGCTTATAATTAGTTTTAAGAGGCTAGGAATGTTAAGAGGGTAGAAGTAAAGGATATTTACCAGGCTAGTAAATTGTAAATAATCTAAACCTTAGGATATGGTTTATTTAGGGGATTTAAATAAATAAGACCTATGATACCTAATTAACATCCCTAAGGGTATGAAATTATAATGTCTACATTTTCCTCTTTTGGTGGAGTGGTATGGGATACGTGTTGCAAGATAAAAACTATGAAGGGTCCACTACCCAAGTTTAAGTGATGAGGTATCCCCCCTCAAACTAAGAGCTAATAGAGGATATGGAGTGGGTGATAGGTTTTAAAAATGGATGGGGTGTATAAATAATAGATGTGCTCTATGAAATGCAAATAAATAACATGAAGCATATGATTTGCACTTGAAAGATGAAAAATAAAATAGGTAGAGCCCCAAGGCAAATCCTATAACCAAATGATAAAATTATAAACAAGTGGGCTTAATAAAGGATAAACAAGAAAATAAATGATAGGGTGAGCTAACTAAAGCATCTAGTGTGCTAAATGGTGTGCACACTACCAATAGATAACTATTCTCAAGGGAGGATGTATTCTCAAGACATACTAAGGAGAGATACCCAAAAGAGTACACACCTTATATAGGATATGAGACCATTAGGGGTGAAAATCCAAAAACATGAAATGATATAGGGTGAATAAGAGGATAAATGTGGCAAGGAACAAGGATAAATCAAAAGAGCAAGGTTAGATGTATGTCAAAGGACAAGTAGTGAAAAAAGAGGCTAATCAACACCGATCTAAAAAGAATCAATAAAGATCTAGGTAAATGCCACTATTAGAAATTGTATTTGAATTGATGCCAAGGTAGGTATATAAACTATTGAAAATATTGTCATTAATGTCAAAGGTCTAGCATTATTGGTGATAAAGGCCCCATTACATTTAATAGTGTTATTAATATTCATATCTTATCTAATGTGTGTTAATATTTATTTAATATTAATGAATATATTTTTGGTTGCATATAAGTTAAAAGAGGGCCCATGGAGAAGTCAAAGAGTCATGGGATAAAATATGAAAGAGGAATGGGATGCATTTTCTTATGAATAGTCACCTTGAGGAATTTCAAGAGTCACCATGTGAAGACAAAAGAGGTATGGTGAATTTTTCCATGAAGGGAAACTTTAAGGAATATGAAAAGTCACCAAGATAAAGGAAAAAGAGGAAAGGATGATTTTGCTTATGAAGGGTCACCATATGACTTTTTAAATTCAAGGATACGAAGGGTCATGCAAGTTTGGCACCATTTTCCATAAGGACTGAAGGGTGACAAAGGGTGAAGGCCAAAGGTCATTTGAAAATCTATAAATAAAGGCTTGAGAAGCCATTTGTAATATGCAAGAGAATGCATGGTTTGTATTTTTTTTAAAGAGAGAAAAGCTGGAGATATTGTAGAGTTCTATCATTTTTTGAGTAAGCAACATTGAGAGAAAGTTGTGTTTTATAGACAAGAGGGGTTGGTACTCTTGTGAGTTGGTACTCATGAATTTTGTAAGGGGTTGGTGTTCTTGTGGGTTGGTGCTCACAAAATAGTTACTATGTTAGTGCTTGGAAAAGGGGTTTGTGCTCTTACAAGTTGGTGCTTGCAAAATTTGTATTCTGAGTTAGTGCTCATTCATATACTTGATTTTATTCTCTATGGTTTTTCCCACTTTGGGTTTCCATGTAAAAATCTGGTGTCTCTCTCTCTCTTTTGTGGTGTAAATTATTAGTTTAGTTTTATTGTATATCTTGAATGTATTATTGAGTGGTTAAAGAAAATAAATTAGATTAAGTAAAAGATATATAATAGACTGATTCACCCCCCCTCTCAGAGTATTTCATGCTTAATAATTGGTATCATAGTAGGTTTCTTTTGAAAAAACTTTACAGCTTGAAGGAAGATCAAGAAAGCATGATGGATGGATCACCTGAAGGATTTTATACAAATAAAGCACCTTTGTTTGATGGGATGAATTATGCTTTTTGGAGCATATGGTTGAAGACTTGTTTGATGGACCTTGGATTTGACATATGGCAAGTAGTGTTGAAGGAATATGAAGAGCCATAGACACTTGTAACTAATTCGGCAGAAAAGAAGGCAAGTGAAAATAATGCCAAAGCTTTAAATGTTATTTTATGTGTTTTATGTGAATTAAAATTTGTAAAAGTTATGCAATGTAAATCTACTCATCAAACTTGGGTAAAACCTAAGAATATTTACAAAAGTGGTGGAAAGGTTTAGCAAGCTAAGCTTCAAACTTTTAGAAGATAGTTTAAGAGTTTAAAGATGGAAGGAGAAGAAAATATAGTAAGTTATCTCTTTTGGGTTGATCAAATAGTCAATTAGATTCAAGGTCTTGGAGAAAATTTAGAAGAGTCAACTATGGTTAAAAAGGTTTTGAGATCTCTACCATTCAGATATGATGTGAAAGTTTCAGCAATTAAAGAGATGAATAATTTAGCCAACCTAAAGATGGATGAGCTTCATGGTATTCTTACGGCATATGAGATGCAGATTAAACAAGATAAACCTTCAAAGAGAGAAGTGGGTTTTAAGACATCCAAGAAAGAGAAGGCTAAAATTCAAGAATCAAGTGATAATTTTAGTGATGATGAAGATGACAATGGAGCTCTATTCATTTGTAAGCCGAAAAAGGGCATAGGTAAATATCAAGGAAAATTACCTTTTAAATGTTTTAATTGTGTAAAGATTAGACATTTTGTAGCTAAATGCCCAAATAAGGGTAATAATGTCAATAAAGAATGAAATTATACATACAAGAAGAATTTCAAAGGAAAATTCAAGAAAGGATTCGAGAAGAAGAGTTTGTATTCTAAAGATCCTAGCTCAGTTGAAGATAGTGGAGTCAGTGACTCAGAAGAAGAAGAGATTCTATTCATGGAAAAACATGAAGATGCCTCTACAAGCAAAAGTATATATGATCAAGAATAATAATGAGATGAAGTTGAAGTGAATCTAGAAGGATAACTCATATTCACATTAGAAGATTTAAAATATCTTGGAAAGAAGAATCAAAGATTAAAGCTCTAGATCAAAAAAAATGAAAAGGAGTCAAAGGAAATAATTGAATATCTACAAGCACACTTTGAAGAAGCCAAGAAGAATGAAGAAGATATAATGGAATAGTTGAAAATAGTAAGTAAAGAATGTGAAAAGTATGTTATTTAAATTTCTTTTTAAAAGTAGATCTTGAGAAACTAAATAAAGCAATCAATGATAGAGAAGCCAATGATTCAAAATTTGAGAATAACACTAATATGTTGAATTAGATATTATAAAATCAAAGATCAATGTCAAATAAGATAGGTATTGTATTTAAAAAGGATAAAGAGGAGGTCACTACTTTTACAAATAAGGAAAAAGGAAAGAGCTATGCTGAAGCTCTTAAAAAATGAGAACTAAAAAGGGAAGAAGTTTAGAATACAGAGGACAACTCAAACAAAGAAGGCTAGAGGGAACAAAGCTACAAAAGGCAATCAAGTTAGAGATACACAAAGAGGTCCTATTTTTATGGTTACTATTTTTTTATAATGGATATGTTCATTATAAATTAGAATGTCAAAAAAGAGCTAACATTTTTAGAAATAAGGAGAAGGAAAGTCATTCAAAGTCAAATAAAAGCCACAACTCTTTTGCTCCTCTATTAGGTTTTAATTAAGAGGACATAATATGTTATAAGTGTAAAAAATTAAGACACATAGCTTGGTAATATAGAAGCATGTTTGAGTTAGTCATGAAGGACTAGATTTTTAAGGCTCCATTCATTAAGAGGAAAGTTTAGACAAGTTAATGGAAAAAGAAATAACTTGAAAAATCCATGTTGGTGCAAACTAATTTACATGAAAGAAATGAATAAAAGCCATCATTCATTGATAGTGGATGTTCAAGGAACATGACAAGAGATAAGAGTAATTTCATAACCTTCAAGAAGATCAATGGTGGAACAGTGGAATTTGGAGACAATACTACTACCAAAATTGATGGAAAAGGTACAGTAAGTTTGGATAATGGTAGAACTAAAACTAAAAATGTTTTGTATGTAAAAGGTCTTAAGCATAATATTTTGAGTGTAAGTTAAATGTGTGATCATGGGCATACACTAAAGTTTTATTCAAAAGGTTATGAAATTATAAGAAAAGATTCATATATGTTGGTTGCAGATGCTCAGAGAACAGACAATAATTTATATATGCTATCAAACATCAAAGGTCAAAGATGTTATTTGAGCAAAATTAAAGAAAGTTTGTTATGGCACAAGAGAATAGGGCACATAAATTTTGATAATATTGTCAACATCAAAAATAAACAATCAATTAAAAATATTCCAAAGATTATAAATCCATCCAACATGCTTTGTGAACCTTGTAAGCATGGGAAACAGGCTAGAAGGTGGTTCAAAACAAAAGAGTACTTGACTACTCAAATGCTAGATCTTGTTCACACTGATCTATGTAGACCTATGAAAAATCAAAGTAATCAAGGTGAGAAGTACTTCATGTTGCCTATTTATGATTTTTCATGTATGACTTGGGTAGCGTTTTTAAATAAAAAATTATAAGCTTTCAGACATTTCAAAGCATTTAAAGCATTAGTTAAAAATGAAAATAGTTTGAAGATTAAGTGTGTAAGATCAGATCAAGGAGGAGAATTCATGTCAGATAAATTTATTGAGTTTTGTGAAGATCATGGAATAAAGAAACATTATTCAATAGCCATAACTACACAGTAAAATGGAGTAGTGAAACGGAAAAATAAAATAGTTTAGGAGATGGTGAGCATAATGCTAAATGAATCCAAGATAGCAGATAAATATTGGAGAGAGGTAGTTTCTACAATAGTGCATGTTTAGAATAGAACATTATTGAGAGTCAATAGTGACAAGATTCCTTATGAGCTATGGAAAGACAAATTAGTTACTATTGCTTATTTCAAAGCTTTTGGACAATAGATGATTCATAAAGAGAATAGATTAAAAACTTGGTAAGTTTGAATCCAAAGAAGATGAAGTTATATTTATTGGTTATTCTTTCAAAAGTAAATCTTATAAATTTTATAAAAAAATAACCAAGAAAATTGTTGAAAGTGTAAGTGTCAAGATAGAATAATGTGGAACATAAAGATTCAGTGATTCAATAGACATTCCTAAAATCATTGAAGAGGAAGCTTCTGAAGAATCAGATGAAGATGAGAAGAAGGAGAAAATGGGCACCGAAAATCCATCCAAATATGTTTGAATAAATTATAATTAAAGTGACATCATCAAGGACATAAATAAAATTATTTTCACTAGAAGAATGATGGTAAGTGAATATGAGAAAATTAGTTTTTCTTTATTATCCAAAATTTAGCCTAGAACTTTTTTAGAAACTAGACATGATAAGAAGTGGGTTAAGGCTATGGATGAAGAATTAAATCAAATATAAAATAATGATACTTGGAAATTTGTGCCTAGACCAAAATATCACAATGTGATAGGAATAAAATGGGTTTATAAAAATAAGTTGAATGAAAATGGAGAAGTGACCAGAAATAAATCAAGATTAGTATGTAAATGATATGCTTAGATTGAGGGAATAGATTTTGAATAAACTTTTACACTAGTGGCAAGGTTAGAGGCTATTAGAATTTTTCTTGCATATGAAGTATTTAAAAATTTCAATGTGTTTCAAATGGATGTCAAATCTACCTTCCTAAATGGGAATCTAGAAGAAGAGGTCTACATTGAGTAGCTTGAGAAATTTATTCTCTAAAATATTAGTATCCATGTATTCAAATTGAAGAAAGTATTGTATGGATTGAAATAAGCTCCTAGAGTTTTGTATGAAAGACTTGATAAATATTTTCAAGTTCAAGGTTTCAAGAAAGGATTTGCTAATAGTAATATTTACATCAAAATAGAAGGTGAGAATCAATTGATTGTTGTGGTATATTTTGATGATATCATTTTTGGAGGAAAAATTGAAAAGATGAAAAAATAATTTGAGATGTCTATGCTTGGGTAGTTATCATTTTTCTTAGGATTGCAAATATTTCAATCAAATAAAGTAATTTTCATATCTCAAAGTAAATATGCCAAGGAAATGGTGAAGAAATTTGGTTATGAGGATTGTGCACTAGTTGGCACACCAATGTGTATATGAAATAAGGTGAGCAAGGATGAAGATTCACTTGTTATAGATCAATTGTTCTATAGATCAATGATTGGTAGTATTTTATATTTGATAGTATCAATGCTAGATGTCATGCATGTAGTAGGTATGGTTATAAGATATCAGTCATCTCCAGAAGATAGTCATGTTTAGTTGGTGAAGATAATATTTAGATATATCAAGGGGACATTGTATTACAAATTATGGTATCCCATAGGTAGCGATTTGACTTTGGTTGCTTATACAGATTCAGATTGGGTAGGGTGTTTAGATGATAGAAAGAGTACAAGTGGAGGAGTTTTCATCCTTGGTGGTATCTTAGTATCATGGCTAAGCAAGAAGTAGAATTCAATATCACTTTCTATAGCTGAAGTAGAATATATTTTAGTAGTATTATGTTGTACTTAAGTGCTTTGGATGAAACAAACTTTGAAAGCTATCAGGGTAAAGTATGATGAACATATTTCTATTTTTTTAATAACACAAGTTCTATAAATATTTAAAAGAATCTAGTGATGCATTCAAGAACAAAACATATTCTGATTAGATATCACTTCTTGAGAGAACAAGTTATAGATCAACAAGTTAAGATGGAATATATTAGTACTACAGAGTAGAATGTAGATATTTTCACAAAGGCACTACCAAAAGACACATTTTAGTATCTATGAGAGAAGTTGGGAGTAATTTATTTTACTTCTTACCATTGAGGTTCAACATCAGTTGAGGGGGAGCTAAGTGTTAGCTCAAAGTAGGCCCTTTTCCATTGATGTCAAAGGGGGAGAATAATAGGTACAGTAACAAGTGTAGAAATAGGTATATGGAACAAATATAGGTTGCTATAGTAAGGGGGAGTTACTATATGTTTTTTAGATGGTATTATGTGTAGGTTTTAGGGTGTGGTAGTTTTGGTTTGAGGTTACCATCAATGAAAAAGGGGGAGATTGTTGGAAATATTGTCATTGATGTGAAAGGTCTAGCATTATTGGTGATAAAGGCCCCATTACATTTAATGGTGTTTTTAATATTCATATATTGGATAATGTGTGTTAATATTTATTTAATATTAATGAATATATTTTTGGTTGCATATAAGTCAAAAGAGGACTCATGGAGAAGCCAAACAGTTATGGGGTAAAAGATGAAAGAGGAATGGGATGTATTTTCTCGTGAAGAGTCACCTTGAGGATTTCTAAGAGTTACCATGTGAAGACAAAAGAGGTATGGAACATTTTTCCTTGAAGGGACACTTTAAGGAATATGAAAAGTCACCAAGATAAAGACAAAATAAGAAAGGACACTTTTGCTTATGAAGGGTCACCATATGACTTTTTAAATGTAAGGATACGAAGGGTCATGCAAGTTTGGCACCATTATCCATGAGGATTGAAGGGTCACAAAGGGTGAAGGCCAAAGGTCATTTGGAAAGCTATAAATAAATTCTTGAGAAGCCATTTATAATATGTAAGAGAGTGCATGGTTTGTATTTGTTTTCAAAGAGAGAAAAGTAGGAGATATTGTAGAGTTGTATCATTTATTAAGTAAGCAACATTGAGAGATAGTTGTGTTTTATACACAAGAGGGTTGGTGCTCTTGTATATTGGTGCTCATGAATTTTGTAAATGGTTGGTGCTTTTGTGTGTTGGTGATCACAAAATAGTTGTTGTCTTGGTGCTCGACAAAGGGTTTGGTGCTCCTACAAGTTGGTTCTTGTGAACATTGTATTTTGAGTTAGTGGGGTTTTCCCACCTTGCATTTCCACATAAAAATCTGGTCTCTCTCTCTCTCTCTCTCTCTCTCTCTCTCTCTCTCTCTCTCTCTCTCTCTCTCTCTCTCTCTCTCTCTCTCTCTCTCTCTCTCTCTCTCTCTCTCTCTCTCTCTCATCTGGTGGAAATTATTACTTCAATTTTATTGCATATCTTGAATGTATGATTGAGTGCTTAAACAAAAGAAATTAAATTAAGTAAAAGATATATAATATATTGATTCACCCCATCCTCTCAGTATATTTCATGCTTAAAATAAGCATGTCTAACATAGAAAATGGATCATTGATAATCTAAAATGCCCCAAATGACTCTGAAGAGATCAAATGATGAGAGTATTATGAGATAAGATGACAACTAGTGGTAGTGGTTCATGATGATGATAATGCTCCCAAGATGAGGTAGGTTATTTATTTTCTTAATTTTTTGATTTTTTTGATTTTTTGAAGATTTTGAAGATATTTACGACCTAGGATTAGGTAAAGTTTTGTATTGATTCCATTGTAGAATTGGCATCAATTCCCTAGTGAATTTATGATGATTCATAGGGAAGCGATGATGTTCTATCAAAACAATGCCATTCTATGAAAACTGTGACTATTCGTAGGGAATCAGTGTCGATTCTCACCAAATGGGAAGGGCTTATGAAAATAGCTTGGGTTTAGTCTAAGTTAGAGGTTTTTATGAATTTTTTAGGATTATAAAGGATATTGCTAATAGTCATGGGGGCTACTATGACTACAAGCTCTAATGCCATCATTAATTGAAGATCTATGAGTGCAATTAGGTGATGATGATTGGACCCACATATATACCATAGGTTTGGGAGGGGTAAAAAATTAATGATGCATCCACTAGGACATGGGATTACTATTGGAATTAATATAGTGATGGGATGTCATGACTAGGACTTTTTAGTTGTTGACCAATGAGATGACCATCACCAAAGATGATATTTATCAGATCTTACAACTTATAGTATAGGGAGTACCCATAATACCCATGGACAAGTAGGGATGTAGAAAATTTTTAAGGTTCCTTTATAGTGATGACATAAAGGGTATCATATTTTTTATTATGGGTTTAAATTTTAAGCCTCTATGCAAGGTTAACATAGTAGGGAGAGGCATGCTGATGATGATGATGATGATGTCGATAATCTCTTGCTATGCACTCCCAAATTTATGTGGAGGGATATTTACATGGGGATTGGTTAGATTTGTTGTAGATATGATGGAGTATTGTACTATTTTTATTTGGGTGTCCACTCTACTATCACATATATATAGGGAGCTCTTGGGATCGAGGACCTAGAGATGAGATGGTCTAGACATGATAATGAAAATATAGTGCTAGGATTATGAGAACGTTTTGATAGTATGGAACATAGGTACCCCATGGATATGATGGCATGAGACTAACTACAATGTGGCCTTCCTACTATGGAAGACCGATCTAGTGTGTGATTTTATAGATGGCATTGTGAGAGATCTATATTATTATAGGGGTGTTCTAAAGGGGTTGAGGGAGACAAATACTATTTGGAGGCCTTGTTTATGATTTTTTTAGTGTTCAAAGATGGAGTTAGAGATGATAAATATATAGAGGTAGTGGTGGGTTATAGTGAGGAGGAGAAATCATTGGGAGTATATCTAGTTTGTCCAAGTGTAGTAGTAGTTTAGCTTAGAATAGGACATCACAAGGTCCTTTCATGTATATAAGAAAGATGATACATAACAAGAGTTATCAAGAGCAGTGATAGGAGATGTTCTGGTAAAGGAGGACTATGTTCTAATAGGGTTGGACATAGAGTATGTATGATGCACTCCTACATATATATATTCATGGGTGGAATAGTGGGGGGCATGGCAAGATTGGGTGGTTCAACCATGCCAGAGAGGAGATGATGAGGAGATGGAGTACATAGAGGAACAAGAAGGGGATTCTAATTTAGAGGAGATAAGGGAGGAGACTAAGGATAATATGGGAGATGAGGTAGTTATTGGATAGGGAGATAAAAAGGAGATAGAGGAGTAAGAGGTAAATGTTGATAAGATGATTTCAAAGAGGTACATTCTATGGGAGTGGTGTACATATTTATATGGACAATTGATGGTAGTACAGGGGGCATTGATTGTAGTGTGGGTGGAGTGAGATATAGTGTAGACTCATATGGATTTTTTATAGGTGGGATTATATTATTTATGGATGAGTCATGACATAGTGGTAGAGTAGTGTGATAGGTATAGGGTAGAGCTAGAGATATTAAAGAGGAGTGAAGAGGAGAAGGAGTCCTTAGTATAGATTTTTGGGGAGACAGCAAGGCCTAGTATGAGGCTATTAGGGACATTAAACATAGACTCATACATGGAGGTAGAGGTATAACTAATATACTATGAGTGGATTTTTCTAGAGAAGCTTATAGAGACTCCTCACTATATAACCTACATGGATAGATAGGGTAGGTCCTTCAAGTGCACATACATAGTATCTATTAGTATGGGGAGTGTTATGTGGAGGAGAAGTCGGGATGGAGTTGAGGGTGAATATGGAGGTGGAGATATACCAAGTATCCACTTGATCATATTGTAGTTTAAATAATAACTTTATTTATATATATTGACTTATACTAGACAAAGATCCATTGAAATGTATACAAACATCTTGATGTACATTTATTTTTGGTATGTATATCTTTCATGTTTTATGCATTATGTGATTGACAGATTCATGGATGGTTATGTTTTATGGATTCTTACATTTGTTTATGGATTATAAATTTATGTCTATACATTATAGATGATTATGCTTATGGATTGATTTATATTTTTATGAATGTTATAGATTTTGTTGTTTATGTACTATGTTATGGATGCTTATATTGTTTATGGATAATATGATGCATGTGATGGATTATATATGTATGGTTATGGATTATGGTTTGTAATTATATTATGTGTTTTTATATGTGATGATTTTTAATGCTTTGGATTAGATAATATTTCATGATTATGAATTTTTATGTGATATAATTAGATAAGTTAAATTATCAAATGTTTGTATGGATCCTTCTTATTTTATAGTTTGTTCATGGATTATGGATTTATGGATATGATGGATTCATGTTGAAAAAACTTATGATAAAAAATGGATATGATTATGATTATGTAATAATAAGTTAATTAAATTTATGCATTATGGATTATATGTATTTAAATATGGATATATGGATGGAAATTTTAATATTTTAATTATGGATTTATAGATTTTACATAATGTGTTTATGGATTATGTATTATGATTTTAATGATTTATGGATTATGAATTATATTATGCTATGGATTTAGATATGGAATTTTTTTTAATATAGATGAAAGTTTGGTAATTAATTTTATTTAAAAAAATATTAATTCTCACTATTGGCTCATACCATGACCCAAGGAAAACCATTTAAGACTGATACACATGCATCTTTAACTCAGTGCTAATAAAAGTTTCAACAAATTTAGGTCAACTAAGATCAATATTTGATTGATTTTATTGTTAGGATGTGATAAAAAAAAGAGACTCTAAGAATAATATGTTTCCATATTACACACCCCAAACTAAGGGTTAACCTAGAATCTTAGTGTGTCAATCCATGTAGACTAATCAATGCAGTAAGTCTACTAAATTAAAGAAAGTTCATTGATGCAAGAATATTTATAGATATTCTTGTATGTGTGATATCCATCCTTCAAGGGTGTGGTCTATATATTAAGATATGATTTTTGAAATATCTTTCCTTTAAGGGATCAATCTATGCTTTAGATATTTTGTATAGTTTTGTAGATATTGTGGATTTAATATAGTTATCCTTCAAGGGAACAATATACTCATATTGATTTGATTTTTATTTGGATCCCAATGCTATTTTTATTTCATGGATTAGCCCTAAGTATCCTAGGGTAATTTCTTAGAGCTTTGATATACAAGATAAAAACCTATATTCTTGAAAGGTATTTTAGTGATAAAGAGGGATTTCAAGGAATAATGATCTGGAGATCCTTCCCATAATATGCAAAGATTATCTTATTAGAGAATGCTATGAATATATCCAAGGTATTTATATTTAAGGTTAATAATAGGGAATTATTCTAGATAATCCCATGTTTATAGATATCATTATTGGTTATAAGAGTAAGAGGGATATGAAACCTTGAAACTAAACTAGGTTGACCAAAGTGATTAAGATTGATTAGCAGTAGAAAGGTTGTAGATGCAATGGATTAAGAGATTCTCATTCTAATTTTACATCAAGAGAGCAAAGAAATATACCATAGATCCATATTTATGGGTGATGATCTATGTTCCAAGCCAATTTGGAGTAAATTTTCCTCTTTTTGTTTCTTCCATATTAGTTACATGCTGATTTTCTTTTAAGACAAGATCACCAATGTCATATTAATTTTTATTTATATTTTTATTATAAGCACACTTAATTATTTCTTGATATACATGTAGATAATCAAGGTTAGTTGAGTGATGATCATTTAAGAGTTTGAGTTGGGCTAATCTTTCCTAACAAAAGTCAACTTTATAAATGATATACTTCAAGGAGATGCAAAGGGATGGAATCTAAACTTCAAGAGGAAGGAGAAGTTTAGTACCATAGACTAGGGAGAAAGGGGTAGCTCCTATAGGGTTTGGAATGCTAGTTTTATAAGCCCATAAGGCATAAGGAACATGCAAGTGCCAAATTTTTCTTATTTCTTTGACTACTTTAGTTAGGATATTAACTAGAGTTTTGTTGGATGCGTCGCCCTAACCATTAGCTTGGGGATAATAAGGTGATAAAAAATTGAGCTTGATGATAAAACAATCATATATCTCTTGAAAATTTTTATTATTAAAATATTTTTCATTATTTCTGATGATATTATGAGGGATTCCAAAGCAACACATGGTATGTTGGGTACTGAATTCAATGATTTTATCTACTTTAGTTGATATAAGGGGGATATCCTCCACCTATTTATTGAAATACTCAAGGGTAAAAATAATAAACCCATGACATTGGGATGATTTAGGATTGATTTGTCTAATAATATCAATCCCCCATTGAGGGAAAGGCTAAATGTCCTTAGTGACTTGCAAGGACTGGCTAGGGATATGGGATAAGTTGGCATGCTACTAATATTTTATGCACTTCTTAACGTACTCACAAAAATCCTAACTTAAGGTAGGCCAATAATACCCAAACCATAGGATTTTTTAGTGTTGGTGAATCCATTAAAGTGGCCTCTACATGATCCATCATGAGATTCCTTAATAGCAAGTGTAATTTCATGAATTTGGAGACAATAAAGAAAAATTCCATTGAAACCACACTTATATAGGACATCACCTAGTATGAAAAAATGGGTGAAACAATTTTGAGAGGCTCACTTACAATTTATAGATAGGATGAAAATATTAAACCCCCTAGATATATAACTAAATATCTGGGAATACTAGAGATTTTATGGATTCTCCTCCACACTATAGATGGATGGGAGGTCATTTTTTGTAATGGATGATTGATTAATCCTATGAATGAGGACAAAAAAACTTGACTTATAAGATGAGGATGGGATAAAAGAGGCCAAGGAGGCCATAGTATCCATAAATTTATTATTTGATCTAGGGGTGGATTAGATGACAAAATTTTCAAAGGTGGCTAACAACTGATCAAATAATGTTTTATAATTATAAACAATATCATTCTTACACTTATAGATGCCTTTTATTTGGTTAACCATTGGATGGGAATCACCATAGATATTGAGTGTTTTAATACCCAAGGCTAAGATGGTTTGAATACTTATGACTAAATCATCATACTCTACCATGTTGTTAGTACAGTCAAAATTGAGTTTTAAATATAGAGGTATAGGTGTCCCCCATGAGGAATTAAGATAATTATATCTCCCCCACCACATTCACATTTATAACCATTAAGAAAGAGAGTCATTTTATAGTATGTATCTGGATGAGATATAAAGGTTACAAATTTGTCTATAAATTTATAATTAATAGGTTGGCTAATAGGAAGGGGTGCCACATTAAGCTAATAAAAAATAATTTGACCTTTGACTAAAATTTGATGGATAAACTCTAGATAATTTTTTTCCAAAAGCATAAGCCGCTTGGTAATTCATTGATTTTGATAGGGCTTAGAGTGCATGAATTTTAGGGGACTATTGTTCGTAACAATGTAAATTTTATGATTGAGGAGATAATGTCATAGTTTAGTAGAAATGAAGATTGAATCTAGGCATAAATTTTTAGTATGAATATAACATGTCTCATATTAAATAGGCATACTAATGATGTAATATATAGCCTTCTCTTGATGTTGTTCATCATGATGGGATAACATAGCTCCAAGGGCATTGCTAGTAGTGGAAATTTACAAGAAGAACAATTGTCCTCCTTTCAAAGGGGTGAGGATTGATGGAAACAAAAGGTATTTGTTAAGAGATTCAAAATCCTCTTGATAGAAATAATCTCATTTAAATTGGATATCCTTCCTTAAAAGGAGATGAAAAGGTTAAAAAAGATCAAATAATTGGGAGATAAAATGATATATAGATTTCAATTTCCATTACAAACTATAGAGTTAATTTATATTATATGGATGTGACATTTTAAAGATGGCCTTTATTTTAGTGGGGTCAACTTCTATCCCATGGATGGAGATAATAAATCCTAGGAGTTTGCCCATCAATATTCCAAAAATGCATTTCTTAGAATTTAGACAGATGAAAATTTAGATTAAGTGGTCAAAATTAACCTTTAGAATGAAAAGGTGATCTTTTCATAACTTTTATTTATTAAGGAGGTTGTCAACATAATCCTCCACAATTTTATGGATAATATCATAAAAAACATAGTTCATTTCTCTCTAATATGTGGCTCCCATGTTTTTTAGTCCAAAAGGCATAATGCAATAGTTCAAAGTCCCCCAAGGAGTGATAAATGAGGTCTTATGTTGGTCTTCTGGTGTGATAAGTATCTGATTATATGCATAAAAACCATCCATTAATTATAAAATTTCATGTCCAATGGTTAAATTAAATAACTACTCAATATTAGGGGAAGGGAAGTCATCCTTTTGACAAGGGAGATTGAGATCTCAAAAGTTGTTTCAAAGGTGAAGTCCCCCTATAGGATTCATTAGAAGGATAATTTTAGATACCCATTGAGGGTAATCAATATATTGGATGAAATTAATGGATAGGAGGTGTTTTAGATATTATTTGACTAAGAGTGAAATGTAAGGATGCATTTTTTAGATATTTTGCTTGACATGATTAGAGTTAAAAAATGTAATGATATTATGAATGATGATTGTAAGATCAATACCAGGCATATCATTTTAAGACAAAGTGAATGCATCATTGTGATTAGTTAGAAACATAGTGAACTATAGTTATTCTTGAGAATATAAGAATTATTTAAACCTTTATAATACATGGAATCTTTGGGAATCCTATGTTAATGTCAATGGTGGCCATTATTTAGAATACTAGAGGTTTTTGATGGGAGGGACTTATTTAGATGAGAGTTCTTGATACCTAAATGTTTTAAGTTAGACTTATCATCTTGGAACTAAAGAAAAAAGATAGAGAGAGAATCCTACCCTATCATGTTAGGATAGGATAGAGGAATGGTGGAAAATTCACCATCATGTTCATAGATGAGAGGTTCTATGAAAATGGCATTGACTACAAAAAAAATTAGGTAGAATGGATATGATTCTATCAGTTAAGGAAGGGGTGTTGTATGGTGAGGATTTTTTATCTTATTTAGGATGAGTGAAGAGTAAAATTTTGGGAGGATTTGGGATATTTGTTAAAGCTAAGGACATGTTTTTCATGGGGTTTTCTAAACACCCCCAATATAACCTTGTGCGGTCCATGTTCATAATGTCCCATACCAAAACCTTTCTAGCCACACCATTATAGGTATGTTTCTTGAAAACAAGGTTTATCTAGAACTGAAAACTTAGATTTGAATGGTCTATCCCAAGTTTGGTTAGAAGGGCCTATGGAAGGTTAGTCAATTCTACCATAAACTAGATGGGTATGAAGGAATGGTGAACCAAAGTGAACTATTTCCCCCAAATTTTAATAATAAGTTATTTATTTTTTAGGGCATCAATATTATTATAGTGTATGGAGGGTATTAAGTGTTAGCAATTCATACTCTATAATTAAATGTTGTTGTAAGGTGGAATTGATGGTTTGTTTACCTAGTCATGATGCATGAATGGTTTTGATAGTGGATGTTTCATTAGGCATGGATGGAGTAGCATTTTGTAATAGAATTAGGACTTCATTGGGTTTAAAGGTAAGGTTACAAGTTTTGAAGGGCTATGGGTTAGCTAAGACATTGTGAATTTTTCCCTCATGTTCAAATTTAATGCGTTGAGGTAATTTTTAGGGAACATTGTTCATAACATGTATCCATAAATGTCCTAAGAGAATATTACACTCAAATTATCCTTAAATAACATATAATAACTAAAGGATAACCCATGCACCTATATGAATGTGAAGAACTACCATTCTTAATGTAAGGGTAATGGTATCATTAAAGTATTGAAGAATGGTATCTGATTGGGTTATCATTATCTCAGGTAACTATAATTGTTTAAAAACATGGGAAGAGGTAATGTTTATACTACTAATGTTATCTATCATGAATCTTTTAATTCAAGTTTGATATATCTGGGTAATAATAAACAAAGCAGGATCCTTATCATCTATCTATAAAGGTGGTATCTTTGAATCATGAAATGCAATGGACAAAGGTTTATGGAGTGACATAATAAAGGCTAATAATGGTTGGGGTTCATCTACTTTTATTTTTATAGCCTATAAGGCTTCTAGCATGGCTTCATGGTGTTATGGAGAGTTCTAGATAATTTTGTATAAGGACATATTGACCATCAATTGGTGCAGTTATTTTTAGAAAGATATTTGTATAATATCTGAAACATTATTATTTTGTGTCCTTTTTAAAATGGAAACCTTAGGTTTTGAGGTAGGTGTTATCAGACTATTTATGATAGACATTGGTGCTTTAGTGATAGTAACTTTAGCTTTGGCATGATTGTGGGTCTTATGACCCTGTGCTTAGAATTGTATACCTATATGAACCACATCTATCCATAATAGAGGGGGATTTATGATTTTAGAGTCATCCTCACCTAGGGGGATAAGGTGACACTAAACCCAATAAGTGGTTCTTTCCTCCTTTAAATCTTGCTCTGACATCTTATTTCCTATGGTGGATGAAACTATAAGGGAATGGGCATGATATTTTTGTTCTATTAATAGATAATGTTAATCTAATATATTTCAAACTATGACCCTTAACATGTTACAACTTTTTTTATTATGCCCAACTATTTGATGGCATGTTAATGACATATTTCCTCTATACTGTGGAGGTTTTTGAATATGAGGTTTGACATGATTTACAAGTGGTAGTGTGATTGAGAAGGTCTAGATAAGTTGATCAAGGATCTTAGAAAAGGATCCCTTCAATGGGTCCTAACTCAGTTTTTCCACCCTTTAAGGTGTTGGTGCAGGAGAAATTAGAGGTCTCAAGCCTTGGTTTCTTGAGTTAGTTGTTTGGATAGTCATTCCTAAAATTACTTTATGTTGATGGTAAGTATTTAATCCTAAACCAATTTTTAAATAAATGTTTAATAGATTATGGATTGGCATGACCATAGTGGGGATATTTTGTTGTGATGTTACCTATGTTCTAGTGGTAGATTCTATAATAGTGGCTTTCAATTTAGATGAAGGGTGGGGACCTAATATAAATTCTCTTGTTATAATAGGGTGAAATGGTTTTTTTATTTTTTGAATCTATTCATAGGTTGTGGCGATATCCAATTTAGATAGTTCAATTCTAATAGGAGGATGTTACAAATATTTTCCCCTTGGGACTCCTAGATTATTATTTCTGGTATCTACAACTTTCCCCATATTTTATTTAGTATTTAGTGTCTCCCTAGAAATGATTTAAATTGATATAAAGGTAATTTGAGGTATAAAAGTTTCCTTGAGGATTAATAAGCTAGTGATAATAGGTATGGTAGATGCAAATATCAAAATAGTATGAGGAATAGAATCTTGTGGAAAGTTAACACAAACCTTTTCTTCAATCAGCGTTTCCTCTTTTAGTTTTTGAGTGTATTTTGATATTATTTCTTATAATGGGTCCAAAATAATGGAATTTAACATATTATCAGAAGTTTTTATGACATCTTAACTGGGTTTGGATGGTTCAAAAGTATATCATATGAGGAGATCAGGGATAGGGGCATCAATAACCTCCTTAGGTAGAAGTTAGTCATGGATGGTGTTAATTACATGAGTTTCATTTTTTTTTTTGTATCTTGATTTAAATTTTATGGAGTTAGATGTGGAGGCATGATTTGGGAAAGGTTACTTGAATATATCTATAGATTAGTTTTTTGGGGTATTAGGATTGTCTAATTACAATTCCCCCAAATCTATAAGATTTTATACTAAGCCTTTGGAATAATGACATCTACTAAAATTATGGCCTTTCATGTGATGAAAATTATAGAATTCATTTTCCTTGAACTATCTAGGTTTAGTATGAGACTCATTTATAAGTTTGACTAGAGGGAGTTCAATGAGATAAGCCTTTAGGAGTTTATATAAAATAGATGCATAAGATTCTCCTAGAGGGGTTTAGTACCTCAAGGGAAAGTATGTTAATAGATTTTGAGAGCATGGCTACAAAGTGGAGGAATTTGATTGGTTTTTGACTTGAGTTGGTGCTAACTTCAAAACTATAGTGTTGGTAGCCCCTTTGGTTTTAGTGTTGTTATTACTAGTAGTCCCTTTAGAGGGTTCAAATTTAAAGTTCTTATTTCATAGTTTGACCTTCCCTTCTTTGAGGGCTCTAATTTCAAGCTTGTAGGCCATTTAAAAGGCCTCATTGAAATTTTTAAAAGACTATACTAGCAGTGTTGTTTAGATGTGTTTGGCACATGCTCTTGCAAATAATTCAATTCAGTTGGGTTATAATAAAGAGAAAGTGAGTTGGTTGATTAAACTTCTCCATCTAGCTACAAAGTTAACAATGAACTCATCATTAAATGATTATATGGTGTAATAGTCTATAAAGGTATCATTGCTTGCTATATTGATGGAAGAGTGCTTTAAGTACATATTTCTAGATTCCCAAATGAAAATAGGTAATGTTAGGGGATCAAACTATACCAGTGTAGGGCAAGTATAGATAGTGATATAGTGAATGTCATAAGGAGTGCATCATCATGAACTATGAGGTAAAAAACATGTATAAACATATGTATATGTTATTGTGGGTCCTTTTTTTCTATAATTTGATAAACTTAGGGAGTTCCCATTATGGAGGATAAGGTCTGATGGTAACTATTGGGTTGATGGGCTCATTACAAATCTATTCATAGGTGAGCATACTCTTCTACCTATAGGTAGAAGCTTCCAAGTTATCCATCTTGATCATAAATATGATCATGAGATTGAGTTGGATGTTATTTTGAGGAATTCCTCCCATCTTGATCATAAGGATGATCATGAGATTGAGTTGAATGTTATTTTGAGGGATTCTTCCCAAAACATTCTTTTGGGGGGTTGGTATATAGGTAACATCATGGAAAAAGCCTATGATAATGGATAACCTATCGACATGGTCATAATAGGTTGAGAGTCTAACTCATATTGTGGATCATGTAAATGAATGTATGTAGACATGATATACTATGTACATGTTATATACTAGGTGGTTAAGGGTACACATTGTTAAGGTGGCTAACTCATAGGAGCCTATTGTAATGGTTACACTTGGGTGTTTAAGGGTATAGTAGTTTGAATTGGTGTAAGCATCACTGGGACTGATATGACTAGGTTTTAGACTAAGGTATTAACTATTTTCATATTCATAGGTTGAGTAAAATTAATGTTATAAGTTAGAGTAATGGTTAATGATGGAGCACTAGATGTCATCAGAGGTGGGTTACTTAAGGGGTGTGTCATAGTGGTATCATAACTAGAAGTAGGGGGTTATTATCAGAAGTTCTCATATCAATGATAAATTCTTTTCTCTCCTTAAAGGGCATACCATATGGATGATGGGAAATCTATCTATTGGGAGATACTAGGATACATATAGATCTAGAGGAGAGATAATAGTTAGGAGCTGTGGGATTTCTATCTAATATGGTGGAAAACTTAGTATCACCCTAGGTGTAGTATTGAGGGATGCCTTCTCCTTTGGACTCAGGAGAAGAAGGGGGGCTAGGTGAATTATCCATAGATGAAGACACAAATGGGGGTTTAGTTTTATTTTCAAACTATTATAATGTCAAGACCATGTAACAATAAAAATAAAAAATAGAAAGCACGCAAAAGATTATTTTTTATTACCTCATTTTAAATGAGGAAAAAATGATACACACACTAAAGTTATTGCTAAGAATTATTTACTTTCATAACTTTTAAAGTGTGGATGAAAGAAAAATAAGGATATTGAGGATAATAAAAAATGGATATCTAAGGATGGTCTCACATTTCATTTTGGTGATCGAAGATTTTTTACTCGTACCAATACTTGGCTTGGTTTTAGGGCCTACCCCCTCACTTCACACACCGTAGTGTGTGTCAGATGCTTAACTAGAATATATCGATAGACCAAATTTTATACTCATCTAGAGAATTAATTTGGTCTTACCCTTGGTGGTGAAATCCAAGTGGTATTAGTAGGAAGATGGTTGAAATCCCCATCCATTCCTTTATGTCAAATGTTTTGATAAGCTTATTTTGAATGTTATTTAGTTTGTGTATGATAAAAGTTATGATTACAATAAATTTACCATATATATTACTCTATGTGAGTAAACTAAATAGGTAAAATGAATTTATATTATTTAACCCTTAAAAATGAAAAATTTAATTTTAATTTTATTTAGATGAATAGAATAGACAAAAGAGAGGGGAAAAGATAAAAAAATTAAAAAATGAATTTTAACAAAAATAGTGAGACTTTAAGGGTCCCACTAGGCATGCCAAAATGTTTAAATAGTTTTTCATTTTCTTCTAAATTGAATTGTGATTTAATAAAAAACTCAAAATAATAGGGTTTATGTGGATACCTATGGATTGAAAGACGTTGCACACCACTTGAATCTAGTGATAGTGAAAACTCCTTTTTCGTTGGGAAGGCTAACGTACACACATTTGAATACTCAACAAAAATAAATTAATAAAAGAGATGGGTAAACCACCTGATCAAATATCAATTCCAAGAAGTGGTAAACTTCCTTAGATGGATGTCACTCCACTTTTTATGTAATTAAGTAACATAAAATCATAATAAACTACCATAGATAAATGATGCAACAATAATGCTAATTGATATTTTCCTCCTCAATTAATTCAATAATGTAGATAAAATATTCTTCATAATAAGTATAAGCAAAATATACATCATCTTCAATAATAAATAATGATTCTTCATAGGATTCATGATAGGGTGCATAGATGATTTCACAAAGGGATAGCTCCAAGGATATGTTGTTCAAATTTGGAAATAAAGGCTAGGGGACTATACGGAGATCAATAATGCTGGTCACATCATGAACTAAAATAAGTAGAGTCATCTACAAGGATAAGGCCATGTCCAAATAATAGTAATTACAAAAAGGATTACAAATAGAATCATAAGATAAGGTCTTAGGTCCTATGTATTAAATATAATAGATCGATGTTGATTTTAAAAACATCAACGTTGATCAAAAAAATTAGTGTCAGTTTGGAATGAATCGATGTCGATTCTCTATGGATGCATTTAATAAACTAGAAACTAAAAATGAGGTAGATTTGATAACATGAATGCATTAATAGATAATCAAGGGTGATAATGATATTTTATTAATTAAATAGACAAATAAATGAAATACTAATTTAAAGATAATGACTAAATAAAATATAATACTTACCTTTGATTGATTTTTACTAGAATGGATTTCCTCCATAGGCATAGGGAGTATTTCTTATTTGTATAGAGGATGTGGTTGAATATGATAAAAAATCCAATAGATTGTCAACATGAATGTCACCAAAGGTCTCCAAGAATTCAAATAACATTTCAAGGCTTTGAATGTTTTGGTCTGCTTCTCGAATGCAAAGGAAGGTTAAATATTTATGGATTGATGCTGATCTATAGAATTAACATTGATCATGGTATAATCGACATTGATTGAGGTAAAATCATCATCGATTCACCCAAAATGGATCGTTTGTTACAATCATGGATGAGAATATCTTGGGAATGGGTGGAGTGGTTTGTAATGACTCCACACATGGTAAATTGGTTATACAGGTAGATTCTTAGGTTATAATTGGTTTTAGGAGGTTAGGAATCATAAAGTGGGTAAAATTAAAGGCTATTTACTAGGATGTTAAATATTAAATAATCTAAACCTTAGCATAAATTTTATTTATGGGATTTGAATAAATAGGACCTATGACACCTAATTAGTCATCCCTACGAGAATGAAATTATAGTGTCTACACTACCATCCTTTTGACCTAGTTTATCTCTCCCCATTTAATGTTATTCCCTAGGTTACCTATTTACCATTTAACCTTAGATCCCCTATATCAAAATTTTAGGGTTAAAAATCTGGTGAAAATGATTCAAATGAATGATTTTTTGTTACATCCTGATTCCTCCCTAGTCAAACTTGCAATATTATTTGTGGATATTTGTAGCTAATAATTCATATTTTGTTATATTTTTTTATTAAGAATGAGAATTATTCTATTATGGGATAGTTTAATCTTTATTATTTAGATGATGATACATGATTACTTATTATGATTTGGATTAATGTATATGCTTATGTTTTTAGCATGTTAATGCATTATTTCAATTATAGTATTGCTTTATGATTATCATGTGAAATAATCTAATTACTTGTGTGATGTGATGTGGATGCAAGATAATTCATACCTCAAGTGTATCAGAGGGAGAGTATCATTAGAGAGGATGATGTAGATGGAGATATCACAAGTTGATAGAGAGCTAGGAAAACCCTACACACACTACAATAGTTAGTCATGGTAGAAAATGCATTTATTTTTTATTGATTTTGGTGTTTTTTAAATTATTGTTTTCTATGATTTGTTTGATTAGGTAAAATTATATAAATAAATTCCTTTGTGTGCTTAGCCTAATTTGGCATTAATACACATAGAGGTAAATTTAATAAAGGTAAAACAAATAAGAGTTATTATTTATGATTTTATCTTTAAGTTATTTAAGTATAATTAAAAGCTAAATTATCTTAATATTAAATAAGTAATTTCATATTAAAATATATAAAAAATGGATTGTTTTAAAAAAAAGGAAAAAACATTGAAATTAGGAAAAAAGAGATATATATTAAAATGACAAAACAAAAAGATAAAAAACAAACTTTTTAAAGATTAAAAGCTATGCCTACATCCTGGAGGAAGTAATAAATTATGGAAGAAAGGGTGTCATATTTTAGGGGAGGAAAATAAAAGAGAATAGTGGATTAGAAGGGGTATACAAGCTATAAGCTGTACCAGATGTGATTCTGAGGAGAATATGGAGGGGAAAACTAAAAAGAGAGGAAAAAAGCATTGGTGGAATATTAGAGAGGAGGTAGATAAATCACATAAATATTGACCAATTAAGCTATCTAAGTAAGGTTGATAACTTTATATGTGTTGAATTTATCTAGTAAGAATAGAAGTACAATGCCAATTTTAATTTTAAAGAGAACATCTAAATTATTGGTCTATCATAAACATCTTCAAATTATTATGATTTAATTATCCATATTGTGAAGGTACATATTATTGATGATTATGAAATATAAATTAATAAAAAATTATAAGGCATCCATGTTTTGTTAATATATAATTATGGAATCTAATGTAACAAATAATCATAAAGTATCTTTGTTCCGATCTTTCCATGCTCCACATGGATATGCAACAATATAATTTATTTAATATCCTATATTAGCCGTAGTCAAAAGGCATCATTACTTGTATATCATTTAGTAAAAACCAATATCTAAATATATAAATATATATGCTAAAATACTAAAGTTGTTTATTACCTTTCTAATTGGTGTCTATATAGGTATTTAGATATCATTTTTATAATCCTTTTGAAACTGTGTACTAAAATTAAGGTCGCTGAAATTACTCTTATAAATTAGTGACCTATTATAACATTATTATTGTTTTCAAAAAAAAATTGAGCCATTAATATTTTGGTTAGATATAATGAACCATGTTATGGCATCAATTTCGTGATAAAATTGTTGTGTTAAAATTTGTTGTAAACTTATTTGATTTGCTACCTATTAATACACATGTTGAGATCGTTAAGCTATAATTTCTTATGTGTGAGAGAAGCCATGTTTTTACTAGTTTAGGCATCCCCATATTCTCAGATTTTCCATCTAAATCATTGTTGTTCCCTTTTTATAACTACATAGATATATGTGATAGTGTCACTATAAAGGAGCTAGAATAAATTGATAATCAGATTAATTAAATAATATGCTAAACTCACATTTTTTATTGATCTATTTGTATGTATTCAACTAGAGTCAACTCACCTGGGTAGCAATGCATCACCTTATTTCTTAAATCCCTTCTTGAATTTTTGTTAAATCTATTGTAAACTAATGAAAATTTGGTGGTGTTCCATTAAGAATGCAATTAAATCTATTTTCCAAGGCTATATGGGAAAATTATGTATAAGATAATCATTGAAAATAGTATGGAATTGTTATAAAGACAAAACTTATAATTTAGGCAAAAATTCTATGTACTCAACTCAACAAAGATATACTATTATCATGAATTTTAAAGTAAGGAACTTTATATTTAAAAAGTAATATAAGTAATTCAAACATGGTTTATAATAGATTTAACAAATTATATGAATGATGGTTTATACCTATGAGTGGGGATGTTAACTTAAAAATACTTTGTCTCAATTATGTTTAAGGGTGAGTTTGGTAAAAAATTACCCCTTCTCAAAATAACGACATGTCTATAATCAAGATGATTTTGAAACATAAAACATACTAAGGATTATTCTTTCACCATAAACATTTGATTGAAATAAATGAACTGTTCAAGAGATTTTAATTTTGTCTAGCTCAGGGGTTAGCTCCTTCCATTATGTAAACAATGAAATAACTCATAATATTCTCTTTTAGAATAAGTTTAACTATAAGCATTATTTGAGACTAACATATCAAAAATCTTTAAAATGTTAAATATGATTTGCAGGGAGTGGGAAAATCATCTGAGTGTTTATCATAATAGCTTCAGGTAGTTTTACGTATACTAAATGTGAATTAAAAGCATGTGGAGTAATAAAAACATTAGAATAATCTATAGGTTATTGAATGTGAGAGTTGGGTGATTATACCTATTAGTGTATTTAAAACATAGGGGTATATTCTTGTGGTTATAGTCATCATGTGGGGTATTAACTGAATTTAAAAATAATAACTTAAAAATAAATTATAAAATGATTTCTTATAAACCTCTAAAATGTTATACTATTTCCATACTAGACTTCTAATGTTTTAGGAAAATAATGTTTGGAATGTTTTAACTATTAAATATAATGTGTGTTTCCATGTCTTTATGACTACTTCATTAAGCTTGATTTTGAAAATTAGTAGTTTTTCTTAAAAACACTAAACCATGGTTTATTAATTGCATAGAAATAGAGTACCTACATGTGGTACATATGATGATGCACATGTACTTATATAAAGGGATTATACCCATAACCAAGTATTTGAATAGTCGAAAGGTGCCCATGGGACTAGAAATATAATCATGATGAAATGGTCACCTAGAAAAGATTTCAAGTTAATTAAATAAAAGGATATGGAATAACTTAGTTAACTATTTATCTAACTTTTGACAACAACTTGACTGAGTTATTGAGATATATATACATCCAATAGTGGATAATTGTGTGTATGTCTCTATATACATACATATATATATATATATATATATATATATATATATATATATATATATATATATATATATATATATATAGACACACACACACACACACACACACACACACACACACACATTGTTAGTATATTATCTATAAGTTTTTAGACATATATTTATAATATATTGGTTCATCATGATTCATTTTCAATGTTATATTACTTGGAATGCTATTTTTTAGTCTAAACTCAGGCTATATCTAGGTGGTATAACCCTATAAGTGCTTCCTTGATGTTATCTTTATGGACCATTAGATTATTTAAATCATATGTTTGGATTATATGTTATTATGTAGTTGAGAACCTATGATAGTATCAAATATCATAGGGTACTATAGTATAAAAATATGTTTTACCTTAATGGTACATATTTTAATTACTATGGCTAAACTCATATCTACACTTGATTGTTTTATTATATACATGCTAGTAGTTGTTACAGATAGTGTGTTTTATAATAGTTGGTAGCACTTTATGTATTCATACATACAACCTTTGAGAGTTTAATGAATGTTGTGTTGGTATGTTATTGTGTTCCATGGATCTATGACTTAATTTAGTTATTCATGTAGTTGCTTATGTTTCCGTGATTTTAAGACTAATTTATATTACTATTCTAAGGGAAACTAGTAGTTTATGTCTTAGAACACTAGACTATGGTAATATGGGTTGTGATAGGGTGTAGTGTGTTTGGAAACTATTATTATAGCTGAAATATATAGCTAAGTATATTATTCTTGGGTGGTATAAACTATAGTCATTATTTCTATTATGCAATAGAAATTAATGTAAGATTCATTCATATAGTTGATGACATAACTGTATTCTCTAATTACTCCTATAGTTGGCATGAGATATGTTGTGTTTGTAAATAGGATGTAAACCAAATGAATCTTGTGTTTGAATTATATTTGACCAATTTGCATTTTCAATACAAAGTAAGGAGTAGGATGGACTTCACTAGCTTATTGGTATCACAATAATAGATGAAGGTAGTTCGATCAAGTGGTGTGTATGAAATTGATTGATCTAGATCATTATTATTTACAAAATATTAGGCCAAAGTATGTTTAGTGAGACATTATCATTTCATGAATGTTATTCACATTTTTTTGAGATATCTTGTAATAGAATAGATTTCTATGATACATTACATGTCTATATTAGAATCATATAATACATGGGTACTTTTTTGTCTTTCTAGATTCATGTGCCATCACTATATAATCATCTATGAAGGGAGGGAAATTTCCTTATGGGATTTGTATTGGGGATCATTGGTCTATGGTTGGTGTGGAAAATAACTTGGATGATTCTCTCCCTCCCCATAATAGTAGTACTTATCAAGACAACACTTGATATTGCCACAGATACTTGAAGTTCAAGAACTATGCTCTAGGGTAGTCAAGTATCTTATTTATACATTGTATTATGCTATAATTATTATTTAAAATTACTATGAGAAGTTGTAATTATAGGTTGTTTCACATTGATAGTGGTGACTATACATTTATATCAATTGTGGCTGAGTTGTTATGATTACTTTCTAAACTCACATTATCACATATACTCTCATGTTATTAGAGATTAGTATTATGTGATGTAACCATGCTTATTGATATTATCACTTTATGTATTTTTTATGTTTTCTATATATTCTCATAGTGTAATATGTATTTGGTATATTTGTTTTTTTTTTAAATCATGTATTTTTATGTCTAACCTACTTGGGTTATTGCTTGTGGTATCAAAGTTGTGGCTCAAAATCTAGGACCTAATGAATCTATTAGCCTTTTCATTTCTTTGTGTTCACCAATGTGAACCTAGGGACGAAGTATTGAACTATTATTTTATATTTGCGGTGCCTTAATGAAAAAATATGATCACTCTAATGGGAGTTTTGAGACTGGAAAGATTCTTTTATATGGAATGGTGACTTTTGAGAGTATGTGACATTCATGAAATGAGTGTGAGAAACATTGAGTGTGTATCCTTAAGAGTAGTCATACCATTTTGAGTTACTTAGGGGAGTGGTTTATTGAGTGTCCCAATCATCATGGTGGTATTCAAGGCTTGGGTAGATAGTTACATAATATAGTTCATGAGTTATGAACAAAATATATCTACCATAGTTTTATTACTTAGATTAAACACCTCGAGAGTGACTATATCCTTTCTTGATTAAGTCATGTTTGCCTTTTTTATTTTGTGTTGTGAGTTTTTATTTATCATGGGATTATTATCTCACTTGATGTGTGTGCTTTATTTTTTATGTCTTATATTCACTTGATCTAGAATTGGAAAATATTATAATACTATTGTAGTCTTGGCACCACCTGGTGCGGTGGAAATTTTCTTGTAGTAGAGTACTATTGTTTTAGTTGATAGTTCCTATGTGTTAGGAGTTTGCTCAAAATATTGGAACCCTTAATTTATGTGGTTTTGAAGGAGTGATATCTCTCTTATTTAGTGTAGAGATGAGTTTTTGTTATCTCATTCCCCTTTGACATCATTATAATGTACCGAGAGGATTCATATTTTTCATGATGATCATTAAATGTTCTTTGTTATGGGACATTATTTTTGAATGATGTATGACTGTAATCCCTTGAAGTTTATTGGAGAATGTATTCTAATTTTATTAAGAGATAAATTTTAGGAATTAAGTAATTGATACATATTTTTGGTTAGTATATTTCTTCTCCAGCTATGGAAATAGATTGTGAATCTATACTTACAAATTTGGTAAGTAAATAGTGTTTTAGAAACATAGAGTTATGGTGTTTCATTTTACCTTGTGAGGGTATGTAGGATTTTTTGGAGATGATAATTATCTACTTTTTAGTTATGACTCTTTAGAGTCGCTACTTTATCTAACTTGTGATTTTAGACCACGTGGGGTGGAAAACCTTGAAACTATATACTAAATTCTAATATTAAGAGATATAAGTTGATTATAACTATTGTGTTATTATTCACCCTTGATTAGATTGATATTATTCTCTTTTATCCTAAATCATGTTACAATGAAGAGATATTTTATTTCACTTTTTCTTGGAAGTCAATAAGGTATAGGATGTCCAGAACATCTTATCAATCTATAGGTTGAGATAAACTTTTAAGTTGTTGCATTCTCATCGAGCAAGCAGGAAGATATGCCTCATTTTTTCCTTTATAAGGTTTAAAGGATGGTGTGATCCTTGACCTATGTAAGTTATAAAATCTCAAAATTATTTTCTATTAACCATGGATATAACATTATAGGTTAATCTAGAAAATATGATAATAGTTATGTTTATTTAATGATAACTTAATACAATTACGGATTGATGGTATGATTTTTCTTGAATGTACGGTGATATATCTAGATTTATTTGGCATATACTATTGATTTTGTGATTTTTTAATATATATTTGTGGTTCATTAAACCTTTTACACTTTTTGGAGGTCATTAGGTCATGAAGACCTAAGGGAAGAGTGGTCAATTAAAAACATGAGTTCTAAGTGACTGGATGGTATCCTTCTTAGCCTCACATTGACTCAGTTATTATTGAGTTGGATCCAACATTTGCACTTGTTGAATCCAAGTTTTGATAATTGAAAATTTTCAACTTTAGTTGTATGGCTATATGAATATATACTGTGGATGGGTATTTCATGATTTTGTATACATTATAAATGTAAAATTTCTAGTTCCTATTCATCATCATACTTGTTAGGAAATCCATGGAGTAGTGATAGTATTGACATGTTATAATTGTTAAGATCTACATGGGGTATAAATAATATTAACTTAATTCACATCATTCTTGCTAGGATCCCTAAATACATTTATCCAGAATAAGAAAAACACTCTCTCAATTACAGAGATGTGTAGAAGGAATGGAATATTTTTTGGAACTCTCATTGGTCATTTAATTTGACTTTTATGATGATCTTATGTGCTCTTAAAAAATTAGTGAAACTTTAACTAAGATATGTGGGACCCTTTAAGCTAATATAAGTGGCTATTCCCATGGTATATAAACTTGTTTTGATGGTTTTGAATGCTAGGGTGGTTAGGACAAGTACAAACCATGTTTGCATAAAAGTGAAATGTCATAGAGTAGGGTTTTATGGGACCAACACTCTTGGAATAGTGTAACTTGAGGGAACTATGATGAGTTATATAAGTAATTTCCCATTTAATTTCTTAATTAGATATTTTACATCATGTTATTTCTTTTCTAAATATTTTTATATTTTTTAACTTATGTTTGATTAAGTCATCGAGATGATGACTAGTTTTAGTGGAGAAGGATTTTACATCTAATTTTTTACAAAGCAAACATTATAGATTAGCCATGGATATATTTAGGTAAAAATTAATATTTTTTTATATTTATAACTAATCTTGACATTTATGATATTATAGGATAGTATAATGTTTCTTATATGATGATACATGATTGCTTACTATTAGTTAGATTAATGTATAAACTTACATTTTGAGCATATTGATGTATTGTTTCAGTTATATTGTTGCTTTATGATTATCATGTGATATGATATAAATACATAAATCTTGTTAGGTTGACACAAGATAATTCATCCCTTGACCATATCGGAGGGGGAGCATAATCGAAGAGGATTATGTAGATAGAGACATCACAGGTCGATAGAGAGATAGTAAAACCTTGCACACACCATAATAGTTAGTCATGGTAGAAAATGTATTAAAAAAGATTTATTTTTGTATTTATTAAATTTATGTTTTCTATGATTTACCTAAGTAGGTAAAATTATATAAATAAATTCCTTTGTGTGTTTATCCTAATGTGTTATTAATACACGTAGAGGCAATTTTAATAAAGGGAAAATTAAATATGGGTTATTATTTTTGATTTTATCATTGAGTTGTTCAAACTTAATTAAATACTAAATTAATTTAATATGAAATTGGGAATTTAATATTAAAATATAAAAAGGGATTGTTTAAAAAAAAGGAAAAAACATTGAAATTAGAAAAAAAGAGAAATATATTAAAATGACAACAATAAAATGATTTAAAAACTCTTTAAATATTAAAATATATGCCTACATTATAGAGGAATGAATAAATTAAGGAATAAAGGTTTTCATATTTTAGGGGAGAAAAATAAAAGAGAATAGGGGATTAGAAGGGGGTGTAGAAGTAGTAAGGGAAAGAAAACATGATTTTGAGGATAATACAAAGAATAAAATGAAAACGATAGGAAGAAGATGTTGGTGGAAGATTGGAGAGAAGTGATATCAATTATAGAAATATTGACCGATCAAGCTACTAGGTAGGCACTTGTTTATACATATAGATCTAAAATTTTTGTGTTTGAATTTATATCATAAGAATAGAAGTACAATGTCAATTTTGATTTTAAAAATAATATTTGAATTATTGGTCTGTGATAAACATATTTATTAGAATGTAAATATATAATGAGAGGTGGGGTGAGTCAATATATTAACCAACTAAGTATTATTCAAAACCTTTTAATGCATATTCAAACTATGTGAAGAAATCACAATCACACAAACAGACACAACATAAGATATACCACGGAAAACCCAATATCAGAAAAGCCACCATGAGAATAACTACTAGAATATACCATTCTAATCTAGCCTCATAATAAGTGACCTCATTATTTATAATGTTTAAGGGAACCAACCTTAAGGAGACACCAATCCCATAATTTAATAGCTTCAACTCTAAAGAATCACCCACTCCCTAATATGAGCACCAACTCAACTTATCATATGGAACAAACCAATTAGATTATTCTATGAAGCAAAAAATCCAAATTATAGCATAGATTCATAAATAAATACAATCCTTTTATTCTATATTAAAATTCTAGTTTGTATCTATTCATACTCTACACACTCTCTTTTCTTCTCTTCTCTTTGCTTCTGTGTATTTGTATATCTCTATTTGAGACACTTCCTCAATCTCTTGCTTCTACCTATTTAACTTTACTTAATGACAATAACCATAGATCTAACAACATTTTCCTATGTTTTGTATGTCATATATATAAACAATGGGTCTAAGCTTCTTTATCTTTAATGTGTTCACACTTGTTTACCAACACATCACACTCTCTTTTAGACTCAGTTCATTATCTCTTAAACTATAAGTTTCGTACATCTAGAACTCATGCATCACCATCATGATTCCTAATCTCATTACTATATATATAATTTGTTAGACTCTAGTTTTGATACACATGTATATTTAAATAGATTTGATCAGTTACATTGATAAATCTCATTGTCTATATCATAATATATGAATTACTTGCATGTTACTACATCTGAATATTAAATTGATCATCAATTTAAATATCAATATTTAATATTTTGTTTGACACCATGATCTAATGGTCTTTATTCAAATGGAACAACTTTAAAATGCATATATTTGATTGATCTTTGATAGGATCATGCTCTACATTAGATAATTGTATGCTTTTGAACTTTAACATTCCAACCTTTAAAATGTGGCTCTTTTTCTTTGTGATATGAGATTTTGTGTGTCATTGGATCTCTAAAGATGCACTATATTTACTTTTGTTTAGACATTAAACATTGATATCTTTATCCCATATTATTACTTCCTTATTATTTAGATCAATTACACTCTATTGATCTTCTCAAACTTGATCGGTCTTTAACTTACCACTATGTTGATAAACATCGATCACTTTATCCCATTAGATCCACTCACTCCATTAGATCTCCCTTGCATGATCATTCATTCATCATCAAATCTTCTGACAAGCTTGATCTTTATCACTACTTATCTCTCAATAATGTGACACTTGGCATTAAATCATTACTTTTGCACATTGTTTTTAGTTCCCACTATTTAGACACTTGGAATCCTCATGTTGATCATTGAATTATTAAATTTAAATAGCTTCATTGATTTTTTGTATATGCTCTATGATTGTGACACTTATCACTAACATATTTAATTGGAGGTCCCTTTGACAAATTGGCTTTTCTACAGTTCAATATAATTTTATCATATGATTAAGAACTAGCCATTGATCAAGATGGGACAATATAAATTATAAGACTTAGAAAATATTAATTCCTTTGATCATTGCTCAATTTGGTAATTGCTAGGTCGAAGGGCAGATTTTACAATGATGACAAAAGCTTAAGTTATAACTTAAGCTAATGGATCCAAGCTATATCTAGTAAACATCAAAATACAAAATTCTTGTTGATGTCATGAATTAAAACATTATGGTTTTATTGTAAAACCCTATTTTTTTTAAGAGAAAATATAATTTAATTATAGGCTCATTCCTTTTTATTTAAACCTATGGACCATATGTCTAGAATGCTCATGAAAAACCCAAAACAGATCTTATATCTGTTTCTTTTTCAAATGGCCATATATGATCTTTTTAAAATCATGACAACTTTTTAAGACCTTGTATATATTTGACTATGTATAGGGACCATTTCAATATGCTTTAAATGCTAACTTTGCATCTACATAACTCTTATTGTGCTTAGTCACATGACCTACAATTTAGTGTATAAGATACTATTACATAGAATATTCCAACCATATATTCATCTACTCCTAAATTCTTCATATGTAAAATATATGACATCATCAAAGTGATTACTTAGCTTTACTATCAAAATGCCTGGGAGCCCTACTTTACTCAAGCATATCTTTTATGGTGTTATATCATGAGACTTGAGATTTAGCACATAAAAACTAGGCATAAAAATAAACAAACCCATATGATCATTTTGTCCTAATACATATATGTGTGTAAACACTTACCTAATCCATATGATTAATTTCATATGTTGAACCCTTTTTCAAATTTGGCTAAGTATAAAAACTTAGTGATTTTTTTCTATGTAGGTAACTTTGCATCCCCATATCTTCTATTGGGATTCAGTGCATGACTTTAAATATGGTGCACAATAATTAGGGACTAATATGATCATGACCATATGACCACCTCCCCTAGATTCATCCACACATGGTAATTATGATGTCATCAAATTACTTTCTCATATTTTCCTATCATAGACCCAAAATGCCTAGATGATAAAGATGAAGAACCAGATGAATTCTACTCATGCACAGAAGCACTCCAATAATCCTTGACCTCTGGTAGGATCCTTTTCATATCATCTAACCACCATATTCAGTATTTAACATCAATGACATTCACATAATATCCATTTTGGCATCAATGATAATCATATTTCTAATAATCCCCCCTTTGTCATTGATGGCAAACTAAATGCTTTGATTCTAATATTTTGTTCCTTATTTGCCATTCCTTGTATTGGCCTCATATGAGTATGAATTGAATATATTCATACACAAATTTCTTGCCCTTAGGCAATGGCACATTTTCCTAATACTCAATTTTGACACTTTATATGTTTATTATTTGACATTTAAACTTTTCCTCCAAACTTTTGTAGAGAGCATTTGCTCTTTTTATCCCCTTTTGACATCAATGGAAAAGGGAAATTTTCTAACTATTTATCCAAATGTTTCTCCCCCTTTATCAAATAAAGGAGTTTATCCAAGAATATAAAACCATCAACTCATTAGAAATTTTAAAGAATAGGCATAACTATGTTTCCTTTTCTCTCTTCTGCTAAGGATTAACAAAGCTTCTATGAGGCTCCCCCTAGGCTCATTCCCTATCACTAGGAAATAGTGATGTGATGTAGGAGCCACCACTCCCAAATTCTATCTCAGATACTAATTTTTTTTCTTGGGAAAGGTTTTATGAATAGGTCTATATTTTGATCTTAAATTGGCACATACTCCATTATGACCTCTTGATTTTCAACCTTCTCTCTTAAGAAGTGATACATGATTGGTACGTACTTGTTTCTATAATGCATCACTATACTATTTGATATATTGATAACACTTGAATTATCACAAAGAATAGAGATAGGTAAATTTTACTCTATCTTGATGTCTCTTAGTGTTTGTTTCATCCATAAGACTTGAGCACAACATACCACTACTACTACATATTATGCTTTTGCTCTAAAGAGAGTAACTAACTCTTGCTTTTTCTCAACCATGAAATAAGTCTATTTTCAAGGAAAAATGCACCACCACTAGAGCTTCTTCTATCATCCAAAAATATAGATGTTGATTTCACTTGGTTTTGGATATAAATATCCCTTCATCATATTGTGTTATTTGTAAACCAAGGAAGAAAGAAAGTTATCCAAGCATAGACATCTCAAACTCAATTTGTATTTATGTAGAAAATTATTTACACATTTTTTTATTGCCACCACTAAAGATGAATTCATCTATGTATACAAAAGCAATCAACATATGCTCACTTTTTAATTTTAAGTATAGATTTTTATCTACACATCCTTTATTGAAACCTTGTTATTGCAAGTACTTGCCCAATCTTGAATACCATGCTCTAAGTTCCTATTTTAGACCATGAAAATATTTGTTTCATATTCACACATAATATTTTTCCTCTGATAGTTAAAAACATTTAGGTTTTTTATGTAGACTTCCTCTTCTAGGTTCCCATTTAATAAAGTTGACTTCACATCCATTTGATAGAATTTTAATTTCTTATAGACTAAGAATGCTATAAAAATTATTATGGATTCTAATCTAGAAACCAAAGAAAATATTTCCTCAAATTCTATGCATTTAACTTGTGAATATCCTTTGCACACCAATCTTGTTTCATTCCTAATAACATCTCCATCCTAATTGAGCTTGTTTTTATAGACCTATTTTATACCTATCACATTCTTATTTGAGGGTCTTGGAACTAATTACCAAGTTTTGTTATTTTCAATTTGGTCTAGTTCTTCTTCCATGGATTTTAGCCAATTCTCATCATTATTATATTCAACATATCTCTTAGGCTTAATTTGATTCATTAGAACAAAACTTACTTTCTCCTTGTTCATTGCATCTCTACACCTTATCTGAACTCCTTCATTTTTATTACCAGTTATCTACTCTTTAAGAGGATCCTTTTGAACAAATCTTAGAGGTGCCTTTGCATTTATTTTCTTATCCTCTTCATTATATGGTTCTTCCTCAAGATTTGATTCTTCAATATTGATTTCCTTGTTAGGTTCAACATGTTTCAATCCTTCTTCAACCTTGACATTGATTCTATCTACAATCTTGTGTAGCCTTTTATTGTAACATACATAGGATTTGATTTGAGTGGAATAAAAAATAAATATTCTTTCATCACATCTTCATTTTAAGCTTCTTAATTTGTTCTCTTTTCTCCTAATGTAGCATTTTCTTCCAAACACTCTGAATTACGTAACAATGGTAGGCTTTCCATACCATATCTCATAGGGATTTTTGTCACTATTTACCCTCAGTTGAACTCTATCCAATATGTATAATACTATTTATAATTCTTCTCCCTAGTATCCATTAGATAACTTGGGCTCATTTAGCATTGTTTGGGCCATGTTCTTGACTATCATATTCTTTATCTCAATAACTCCATTATATTATGGTGTCCTTCTTGCAGATAAATACCTTTTAATCCCATTATTATCATAATACTCTATAAACTCATTTTAGGTGGATTCTCCAACTTTATCAAATCTTAAGAATTTGATTTTATATCCAATCTCATTCTCCACCATGGCTCTAAGGATATTGAATCTCTCAAATGACTATGACTTGAACTTCAAAAAGGTTACCCATGTCATTATTGAGTGATCATATATAAATAACATGAAGTATTTCTCTCTTTTAGATCCTCTTGTATTTGTATGACAATAAAAACTAGTATGAACTAACTCTAGAGGCTTTGTATTTGAATACTCCTTTGTTTAAAATTTGACCCTTATCTATTTGCCTAGTTGACATTCATTGTAAATAGTTTTTGCAAGTTTGGTTATCTTGGGCATGTGTTTGACACACTTATTTGTGCTTAATTTGACTAAGTTATCAAAGTTAACATGAACCATTCTTCTATGACATAACCAAGTCTCATCAATATTTCCTATCAGATAACTTTACAATTCACTTTGATAGGATTATAGGTATTGATTTTAGTCCTTTTCGCTTCTGCAACTAGTCTTGTAAATCTCTTTAATTTGTAGCCTTTTGCATCAAATTTGACCTTATATCCATTATCACACATTTATATGACACTTATTAGATTATGCTTCAATCCTTAAAAATAAAGGACATAATGTGTTGGCAATTTTCCATCTATTTTCAAAGTTCCTTTACCTTTCATCTTTAATACTTTGATATCTCCCAAGCTGACATATCATTCCTTAAATTTTCTCAATTTGATGAAATTGATCTTATCATCAATCGTATCCTTTGAGAAACCACTATATATCACCCATAAATTCTAATCCCTTGCATGGAGTGTAGTTTGAGTAATCATATATTGATTTTCCACTCCCCACACATCCTTGGGTTTCTTACTTGGCTTCTTTTCAGAAACTTGTGAACCTTTTTTCACATTGGGAGGCATTCCTTTATATACATTGTGTAATTTTGAGCTTAAAAATATATTTCTACATTGTTTAAGTATGTGACCAAAGTTATTTCAATTATAACATCTTGCATTTGTATCTAACAAAGGAGAAAATGAATTTCTACTTAAAAAAAATATTCTCATTTCAGGTATAACTCTATAATCAATAGACCTATGACCAAAATGATTATAGATATATAAATAACCATATAAAGATGAGGAATACCTGGTCATAAAATTTATTGTAGTATGAGGAACTCTTCTAAAATATAGCTTCTTCAAGTCTCTCACATTTGTCTATCCATCTACAGCATCTACCTTTGTCTTCTTCTTTTCTTCTAGATTCTTTTCTCCTTTAATTTAATTCACATCTACTATATTTGAGTCCATCTTTATGTCTTTTCAATATTTCTCTTTCTTTGCTCCTGATTATCCTTTTGCTTTTAAGTTATCATATATATTAGTAGATGTACTAGTTTTGGAACATTTTCCTTTTTCATAACCAACACCTAAACTCTCTTTTGAAGGCTTTTGAGAGTTGATCAATTCATCAAGAATGTCTGATCCTCTTATCAACTTTAGACTTTTGCCTAGTTGTCCTTTAGCTTTCTCAAGCTATTTTTTCTAAGCCATTACCTTTACTTCTAACTTCATGAACTCATAGAATTTATATTTTAGTTCAAGTTTGACTACATCTTCTATTATTTTAGCCTCTTCAACTTGTGTTTTTAGGCTCACTATCTTTTGATCAAATTTATCAATACTTTTGGATATTTTCTCAATTTATTTTTATCAAAGCTTCTTCTATTTTTAGCTCTCCTTTCTCAGTTTATTAATTTCCTATAAATCATTGGTGAGATCACATTCTAGATCTACTTCTCCTTCTTCTTCTTTATCTAAGTCTTCAACTTCTTATTGATCCATAGAAGCTAATTCTATCGTCATGAATAGGACTTCCTTTTCCTTAGCCATAAAAACACAATCATGATCATCATTATAACTATCATTGTCATCCATTAAATCACTATATTCTTTTATGTATAGACATTTCTTGTTTTTGAATAAGTTATTATTCTTGGGATAGTAGGGTTTCACCTTTTTATTACTCTTTACTTTCTCAAAGTTATCATTTTTATTGTGTGGTAATTTAATAGAAAAATCTCTTTCTTTACCAAAGTTAAAGTGTTTAAAGGGTAACTTACCTCTATAGCTTCTAAATCCTCACTTTAATCTTCTAAAAAAGTTGGCTTCTTCATCAGTCTCCTTAGATCTAAATGTAGTTGATTCTTCCTTCACTATTTTATATGCCTTGAATGTACCTTCTCTCTTGAAAGTATATGTCTTTCCCATTCTAATTTCATAAGAAATGAAGGTTCCATGTAGCTCACCAATAGTGAGTTTATCCAGATATGTTGCTTCCACTATTGTGTACATTTTAAAATCATAACTTGATGGTAAATATATTAGGACTCTTTTGACAATGATTGATTCTTTCATTTATTCTCTAAGGCCTCTAATTACATTGAATATTTCATCTACCCTCAGCAGGTAGTCTTCAATTTTATCTTCTTAAATCATTTTAATCCTTTCAAACTTGCCTTTGAATGTTTTTATCTTGGCCTACTTTACCTTGTCATCTCCTTCATAAATGTTCTTTAATTTTTTCCATATATCTTTTGAATTTTGATAATGCATCACTTTGACAAATTCTAAATTAGACAGTCCACATAGAATAACATTCTTAGCCTTAGCATTGCTCTCATATGCCTTTTTAGTAGCCTTATCAATAGGAGTTGTATTAGGGGCTATATATCTAATTACCAAATACATCCATACATTAGACAATAATGAGGATAAATATGATTCCATTATTATGTACCAAAATCCATAGTTTGATCCATCAAAGAGAGATGATTTGTTTAATGAAGATCTTTCTTGACTAGACATTTGTGTTAATTATTCCAAGATCTACCTAAGTCGATTAAGCTTCTTCTAATGAACCATGGATCTGAATCCAATTGTAAAAACACAACTATATATTGAGAGGGGGTGAATTAGTAAATTGACTAATTTAGTCTTTTTCAAAACCTTTTAATGTAGATTCAAACTATATATAGAGATCATAATCACATAAATACACACAACAAAATATATACCATGAAAAACCCAATATGGGAAAAACCACCATGAGAATAGATACTAGAATATACCATTCTAATACATCCTCATAACAAGGAACCTCACTAGTTATAGTGTTTAAGAGCACCAATCCTAAGGAGATACCAGTCCCCTAATTTAAGAGATTCAACTATAAGGAAGCACCCACTCCCTAATTTGAGCACCAACTCAATTTATCTAATGGCACTAACAAATGAAATTATTCTATGGAGATAAAACACCAAATTATAACATAGATTCAAAAATGAATCCATTCCTTCTATTCATTCTTATAGGTATAGTATGTGACTATTCATACTCTACATACTCTCTTCTCATCTCTTCTCTCTACTTCTATCTTTATATATCTTTATTTGACACACTTCCTTAATATCTTACTCTCTAACTCTTTAACTCTACTAAAAGGCAATAATAATATATCTAGTAGTATTTTCTTATGTCCTTGATGTCATGTATATTTAAGCAATAGATCTAGGGTTCCATATCTTAACTATGTTCACACTTGTTTACCAACACATCACACTCTATTCTAGACTTAGTTCATTATCTCTTGAGCTATATGTTTCCCATGTCTAGAACTCATGCATCACCACCATGATTCTTGATCTCATTACTATCTATAGAATTTTATGGACTCTAGTTTTGATTCACATGCACATTTACATATATTTGATCGATTACATCGATCAATATCATTGTATATATCATAATATATGGCTTACTTGCATGTTATTACATCTAACCATTAAACTGATCATAAATTTAAATATCAATCATTGATCTTTCATCTAGCACCATGATCTAATGGTCTTTATACAAATGACTCAACCTTAAAAAGTGTATGTTTGATTGATTTATTATAGGCTCATGCTCTCCATTAGATCTATGTTTGCTTTCAAAATTTAACTTTCCAACCTTTAAAACTTATCCTTTGATCATTTTTATCCAAGATTCTACATGCCATTGGATCTCTAAAGATGCATGATCTTTATTTTTATTTAGATGTTAAATTTCAAGATCTTTATCCCATCTCATTGCTTCCTACATCTTTAGATTGATTACACTCCATCTATATTCCTAAACATTCTTTATATTTAACTCACCACTATGTTGATAAACCTAAAACACTTAATCCCATTGGGTCCACTCCCTCCATTGGATCTCCTTTTCATGATCATATGCTCATCATCAAATCTTCTAACAAGCTTTATCTTTATCTCTACTTAACTCCCAAGAATGTGACACTTAGAATTAGCATGTAGCTTCTAGACATCACTATTATTTCTTACTATTGAGAAACTTGGAAACCTCACACTGATCATTGACTTATTTACTTTAAACCACTCCATTGATTTATTATGCAGGCTCTATGATTGTGACACTTGTAACTAGTTTATTTACTCATAGGGCCATTTGACAAATTGAATTTTTTATGCTTTGTTGGATCTTTAAAATACTATTAATAACTAGCCATTGATCAAGATGGGAAAAATATAAAGTCTAATACTTAGGAAATATTAAGTCCCTTGATCACCACTTGAGTTGGTAATTTCTATGTTAAAGGGCCAGTTTTGCAATCATGATAAAGGCTTAAGTTATAACTTAAGCTATCAGGTCCATGTTATATCTAATAAAATTCAATATATAATATGCCTATTGATTCCATGAATTAAACCCTTAGAGTTTTATTGAGATACCATATTTTTTTGAAAGCAAAGATAATTCAATTTTAGGTTCATTCCTTCTCATTTGAGCTTATGAACCATATGTCTAGAATGATCATGGAAAACTCATAAAAGGTCTTCTATTTGTTTCATTTGAAAATTCCTATAAATTATCTTTGTATAAGAATGAAAAATTTGCAAGGCCTTGTGTAGATTTGACTATGGGGACCATTTCAATATGCTTGAAAGGCTGACTTTGTACCTACATAACTCTTGTTACTAATATGTTACATTAATACAATGCAACAAATAATCATAAGGCATATTTGTGCCAATTTTTCCATGATCCACATGGATATGCAATAATATAATTTATTTAATATCTTGTTTTAGTCCCAGTCAAAAGGCATCATTTCTTGTATAACATTTAGTAAAAACTACCATCTAATTATATAAATATGTCTGCTAAAATACTAAACTTATTGTGTATTACCTTTCTAATTGGTGGATGTATATGTATCAAAATATCTTTTTTATATTCCTTTTCAGATTGTCTAATACAATTGAGGTCACTAAAATTCCTCTTAGAAATTAATGACCTATTATAGCATTATTATTCTTTTCAAAAAAAGTGGAGCCATTAATATTTTGGTTAGATAGATTGAACCATGCTATGGCATCAATTTGATGGAAACATTATTTTTTTATAATTTATTGTAAACCTATTTGATTCACTACCTATGCATACACATTTTTAGATAATTTTTATATAAATTCCTATGTGTGAGAGAAGCCAATTTGCTATTAGTCTAGGTGTCACCATATTCTCAATTTTTCCATCTAGATCATTATTTATCCTTTTTTATAACTATATAAATATATGTGGTGGCATCACTATAAAGGAGTTATCATAAACTTATAATCATATTAGTTAAATAATATATTTAAATCACATTTATTTATTTATATTTATTCAACTAAAGTCACCTTGCTTGGGTGGCTGGGCGTCACCTTATTTCTAGACTCCTTGCCTAATTTTTTATTAAAACTATTGTAAACTAATTAAAATTTAGTGGTGTTCCATTAAGAATGCAATTAAATTTATTTTCCAAGGATATATGGGAAAAATACGTATAAGCTAATCATTACAAATAGAATGGCATTACCATAAAGATAAAAATCATACCTTAGGCAAATGTGTTATGTCCCCAACTCAATAAAGATATAGTATTGTCATGATTTTTAATGTAGGGAGATTTATATTTAAAAAGTAATATAATTAATCCCAACGTGGTCTATAATATATTTTAAAAAGTATATTAATGATGATTTATACCTATGAGTGGGGATGTTAACCTATAAATATGTTGTCTCAATTATGATTAAGGGCATGTTTGGTAAAAATGACCCCTTCTCCAAATAACGACATGTATGTAATCAGGATGGTTGTGAAACATAGAACATAGTGAGGATTATTATTTCATTGTAATCATTTGATTAAAATATAATAACTCTTTTAGATATTTATATATTGTATAGCTCAGGTGTTAGCTCCTTCCATTATGTAAATAGTGAAATAACTCATAATATTCTCTTTAGGATTAAGTTTAACAATAGGAATTTTCTAAGGCTAACATATTTATAATATTTAAAAAGTTAAATATGACATGCAACGAGTGGGAAAATCATTCAAGTGTTTATCATAATAGGTTCAAATAGATTTTCATATACTAAATGTGAATTAAAAGCATGTGGAGTTATAAAAACATTATAATAAGCTATAGGTTATTGAATTCAAGAGTTGGGTGAATGTACGTATTATCATATTTGAAATATATGGGTATATGGTTGAGGTTATAATCCTTAGGTGGGGTATTAACTAAATTTAAAAATAATGACCTAAAAATAATTTAGTGAATGGTTGCTTATAAACCTCTAAAATGTTATACTAATGCTAGACTAGAATTCTTATGTTCTGGGAAAATGAAGTTCTGGATGTTCTATCTTTTAAATACAAATATTTTCTTCCATATATTTATGAATACTTCATTAATCTTGATTTTGAGACTTAGTAATTTTGATCAAAAACATTGAACCATGGTTTAGTAATTGCATAGGAATAGAGTACATACATGTGGTGCATATTATGATGCACAAGTACTCGTATAAAAGGATTATACCCATAACTAAATGTTTGAATGGTTTTAAGGTGCCCATGGGACTTAAACTATAACCATAATGAAATGGTCACCTATAAAATAAATAAATTTAATTAAATAAAAGTATATTGAAGAACTTAGTTAACTAGTTATCTGATTTTTTATAATAACTTGACCAATGTACTGAGATATATGTACATCTAGTTCTAGATACTTATGTGTAACACACACACACACACACACACACACACACACACACACACACACACACACACACACACACACACACACACACACACACACACACACACACACACACACACACACACACACACACACACACATTGTGAGTATATTATGTACAATATTTTAGACATATATTTAGCATATATTGGTGCACTGCGATGCATGTTCACTATTATGTTACTTGGAATGCTAGTTTGCATTTTAAACTAATGGTATATCTAGGTGGTATAATCCCATACTTTATTTCTTGATGTTATCTTTATGTACCATTGTATTCTTGAAATAATATGTTTGGATTATGTGTTATTATGTAGTTGGTAACCTATGCTAGTATGGGATATCATAGGGTACTATAGTATAAAATTATGCTAAACCTAGATGGTACATATTATATTACTATGACTAAACTCATATCTACACTTGACTATTTTACTATATACATAATAGTAGTTGCTATAGATATCATGTTTTGTAAAAATTGGTAAGACTTTGTATATGAGTGCATGAAAACTTTGATAGTTTAATGAATGTTGTGTTTGTATTTTATTATATTCTATGGAATATATGACTTCATTAATTATATATAGTTACTCATTTAATTACTTATGTTTCCATGATTTTAAGACTACTTTATATGAATATTTTTACAAAAAATAGTAGTTATATCTTAGAACACTAGACAATGGTAATGTGGTTATCATAAGGTGTAGTGTGTTTGAAAACTATCATGGTAGTAGAAATCTATAGTTAAGTATATTTTACTTGGATGGTATATACTTTAGTCATTACTTATAATATGAGATAGAAATTAAGGTAAGATTCATTCATACATTTGATAGAATAAATGTATGCTTTGATTACTCCTATGATTGGCACGAGATATGTTGTGTTTGTAAATAGGATGTAAACCAAATGAATCTTATGGTTGAATTTTATTTTAAAAATCTACATTGTCAATATAGAGTAAGGAGTGAGATGGACTTCACTAGCTTACTAATATCACAATGACAAATGAAGGTAGTCTAATCATGTGGTTTGTATGAAATTGATTGATCTAGATATTTATTATTTATTATTTGTAAAAATTTGTGCCAAAGTATGTTTAGTGAGACATAATAATTTCATGATTGTGATTCACATGTTTGCGTGATATATTTCAATACAATGGATTTATAGGATACACTATATGTTTATTTTAGAATCATACAACACATAGGTACTTATCTATCTCTTTGGATTCTCATGCCATCACTATCTACTCATTCATGAATGGAGGAAAATTTCCTAATGGGATTAGTGTCAGGGAATTTTTGTATTTCGTTGGTGTGGAAAATTTCTCAAATGATGCTTTCCCTCCCCATAGCAATACTAATTATCAAGATGACACTTGAGATTACCATAGATACTTGAATATTGAGAAATATGCTTTAGGGTAGCTAAGTATCTTATTTTTATTTTTTAATATATTGTAATTATTATTGAAAATTATCATGAGATGTTTTAATTATAGGTGGTTTCAAATTTATAGTGGTGAATTTACATTTGTATCAATTGTGGTTGAGTTATTATGATTACTTTCTATATTTGCATTAAGATGTGTATTCTTATGTTATTGGAGACCAATATTTTATGATTTAATTATTATTATTATTATTATTATTATTATTATTATTATTATTATTATTATTATTATTATTATTATAATTATAATAATAATAATAATAATAATAATTATTATTATTATTATCACTTTGTGTATTTTTATGGTTTATATATATTTTCATGGTGTAATCTATATTTGGTATTTGTGTTTTAAAAAAATCATGTATTTCTATGTTTAACCCAATGGGGTTGTTACATTTTTTGGTTCCTATGGATTTCAATCAGCTAGGGTTTAAAATTATTTAAAATTTTAATTTATTACTTATATTATTTTGTGTGCAACCTAGGCATAACCCTATATTGGGATTTATGCCTATTAAAGACATTGAGATTCCCATTTTGCCACTAAAGATCTATAAAACCATTGGGGAACATAATCCTATGGATCATGATGATACCAATGTTGAGAATTAAAAATATACTAATGATGTTACCATAAAAAAATATTTTGATAGTGAAAACCATGATCCTAATAAAATTGATGAACATTATAAATTACATCATTAGAAAGTGAAAGTAATTGAATTATTTTTATGCCTAATGAAACTGATGAACATGAGAAATTAGATCATTAGAAACTGAAATTAATCTCATTGTTTTTTAAATGTATTTATTAAAACCATGAAGATCTTGAGGAAATAATAAAAACCATATTGTAAACTAAAAAATAAAAGATCACATACGAAAAAATCAAGTCCATCTATGGATTATATTATTCAATTTATGGGTCATCCAAATATATCAACATTCCTACCCCTGATCACATTATAACATCATACTTATAATGGGGGCATGCTATATATATTTCAAAATTTATTCCCTAAAATAACTATTACCACATATGACATGGGAATACAAAATGTTTTAACCAAATTAGCAATTTTAATGCCTATATATACCTAACATATGGGTACACCTCCTTTGGTGACATCTCAAGTGTTCAACCTAAAATATGAAGAGGTGTAAGATATTTTCCAAAATATATATTTTTTTACAAACTAAAATTACAAATATGAAACAAAATTCTATGAAATATCATTATATTATTGATTCACAAGAGGTATTGCATAATCCTCTTAAACTAGAGACATATTTTCACCCCTTTCCAACTAGTTTTGTATAACATGAGTTCACATTTTATGATGTCAAGTTTAATACAGAATAACATATCTAATCCTTTTATGAAACATAGATGGATTATACCTCTAATGATAAAATTTTGACTAAATTATTTCCAATTATCATTAATCATTATGCCTTAAGAGGGTTATATGAGTTACTAAATCCATCAATAAATACCACCAAACCCCTTGTAGATAAATTTTTGGTATAGTTCTCTATTAACATTACCAAAAAGGTTTCATATTCCAAAATTGGAATAATCAAACAAGGAACCAATGAATCTATCAATGAATATGTGTTAATATACAAAACAATGTTAGATAAAATGACCAATTATATGGCTGATAAAGAGATTCAATAAATATTAAATAAATTTTTTCTTGTTCCTTTACATGATTGTATTGAATTAAGAAAAAAATGAATATTTTTATGACTTATGCCATATTTTTCTTGATCACGAAGTGAAACATATCTCATTGAAAAAGCTTAAGTATGTTGAAAATACACTAACAAAATATAAATTCAATACCAAGTTTAATATTAAAATAAATTATAAGTTCAAACATCCTAAGCCTAAAAAAGAAACAACTACCATGCTTAATGTGGTTTCACAACCACCTAATTAGGTTATGTTAGCCCATGCACCATAGATAAAATTTGCACACTTACCTATCACCTTAGATTATGTTAGCCCATGTACCACAGATAATGTAGAGGGTCATATTATATCTCTCCCTCATCCAAGAGATAAAATTCACATCATGATTAATGTGGTTTCATAACCACCTAATTAGATTATGTTAGCCCATGCACCATAGATATAATTTACACACTTACCTCATAATCTATAATAAGCATTTACATCATACTCTTGTGGCTTATAGAGTGTCATATTATATCTCTCCCTCATCCAATAGAGGTTGATATGATTATGACTCTACCTAAGGGGTATGATGTAAATACTTATTATGACTATCACCAAAGCTCTAAAAATGATAAGAATAGATATTTAACTCAAAACATAAGATATAATACCTCATTGACCATAAAAATATTACGTTTGATGATTATCAAAAGCAATCATGTTCACAACCCTGTGACCACCATTAATATAAAATATTAAAAAATCCTTTGAAATATCATTCCTATTAGGTTTGAAAAGTGTAAATAGTATATTATGTGCATCCTACTCCATCAAATTATGAACACCCATTGGATGGGATTAATTTTACATATAGGTGGCATACACCTCCTATGGTTTAGATACTCTCTATTAATTTATATGACAGTGAAATTATAAATGATGAATCATATCTTCATTCCTTATTCATTTTAGCATGCCTTGATCACTAGCCTATACATAATGTTCTAATTGATAATGGTGAAATAAAAAATGTTTGTACAATGATATTAATTATTCATTTGGGTTATATAAATCATGATCAACATATTTCAACTAGATTAGTTAGAGTATTTAATGGGACCTCAAAAAAAGTTTTTGGTGAGATTGACTTACTTTTACAAGTGGGTCCTACCCATGTGGTTACTTCCTTATTATTTATACCTTCCACAAGTGTATTTCATATGTTATTATAAATACATTAGATATGTACACTTAGATTAATACCTTTTATAGTGCATGAGTGTGTTAAATAAATTCATACCAATAAGGTAAAAATTGTTTCCATAATTCCATATGAACATACTCTTAAGAAAGATAAATTTGTAACTAGTAAATTAATTATCAAACCTCATATGATTAATATTATATAAAAGGGTAACAGTCAATCCTTTTTACTAGGCATCCAATACTTAATATACTTTTGCATTAGAGATCCATAATGGGTTCCATGAAATCCTTATCTACTACACACCATGTTTAGATATATAGATCACCTACATATGTTCCTATTAACAATGCTTTAAAAAACCATAGAAACCTCAATGATGAGTTGCATGAACTACTCCTACACTTTTTGATTCACAATCAAGGAGTCCTATTTTACATATATAGATCATCATATATAAAATAATGATAGATATTGTACCTATACATATTCATTGATAGTGTCACTAGTCTAATACACCATGTTTACAATGGGGATACATATTTAAACAACCTTTTTTTGATCATAGGATGATATTTTCCCTCCATATATACTAAAAATACCAAAAAAGTAAAAAAAATCTAAAAAATCTAAAAATATGTTCAACATTCAAATGTTTTATTATCTACTTGACATATATGTTGTTGGTTTCATGTTGGTAGATGAAATATAATTATACCCTATAGACACATGAGTTTCACTCATCTTTTGAGTGTGATTCAAGCATACAAAAATACATAATCTATGCAATTTTGAAGTTTTGGACTTCCCTCTACTCACGTCACTAGGATGTTGGTGTATACACATTTATGATCTTGATACATACATGTTATATAATTTAATGTTCATATTAGAGTATCATGTTTGATCTCATATGTTTACTTACACATGCATTTATCTACGATTATATCTTTTTGAGTTCACTTGATATGCTATGTACTTAACATTTTTTGTAAACACATATATCCCAGGACTAGTATATTATGTGTATGTTTGTTGTTTATGATTTATTTTTTTATTTCCTTAAGTTTGTTCCTTATTTATTTTATTGATTATTTGATCATTTGAATTTTCTCCATTATTTTTGGCCCCTATGTCTTTGTTTTCATCCTTGACATTTGAATATGGCATTGCTTTTATATTAGCATTTGAATATGTCATTTCTTACTATGTGACCCCTTATTTGAGTTCTCCTTAGACAATTGCATATTTATTTATTTTTGAGTTTTCTTGTGTGTGTGTGTGATTTAGTACTTTTTTATATTATATCATTACTATTTATATGTTTTCATCATTTACATTAAGCATATTAGGACATGATGTGATCACATTATTTGTGATTCAATGATATATCTACCTAGACTTGTTCCATTTATATGATACATGGTACTTTCATTACATAATACCTTAAATATGCTCTGGTAGAGTCCTTAGTCACTGATATATGATATTTATCTTACTTATATAAGTCTACTGCCAAAAATATCTATAGCTATATATCATCACAACATATACTATATCCCATCACCTATCCCATTCTATATACAAAACATATACCTAGCTAGATACAACCATTATTTTATCCAGTAAGGGACACCATTTTTGTTACTCCCTATGTTCATGTGAAAAAAAATTGAGGTCATGTAGGAATTCTATGATATAAACCAAAATATCATAAAACTTTTTTAGGTATGAAACTATCAATAAAATACTCCCATCAACTAATGATAGCACACATTCATAATATATCCACAATATATCAAGTCCTCCACTCATAGTGAGTCCACTCGAAATATAGAATCCATTTAATATAATTAGGTCTCAAGTCATGAATAACCCTGTTGTAAAACTGTAAACCCCCTATATGTTTCTTTACTACACATATAACTATACCATCCATAATAAAATGATTCCTCACAACCTATCGATACCCATTATCATACTAGATGATATAAATATATGTGGTACCAAACCCATACATGTAGTAGTGTATAATACCCAAAAATATTAAAATACTTATAAACAATCATGTGTAAATATATACACAACTAAGCTAACAAACAGGGTCCCCATTCAGAGTCTATGGCATAATCTAACATATCCCCCCAACATATTTTATCTTATAATAATTAAAAATATCATAATAATATTAGGTAGTAATATGCCACTTAAAACATATATAAACATTAAAGGAAATTGTTCTATCACACCTCTAACCAAGCACCTATCTAAATATATCCTTGATCTTTGTATCAAAGTGTCATCATGAGAAATAAATCTCCTCATCAACCCCTAGTTCATCAAGTCTCTCTAATAAACAATAAAATACATATCAAGATGAAAAAAAACCATCAACATATCCATAATATGATCATAATTTACCTATTCAATAGATGGAATGCACTCATATCCAAGTGCCACATCTCTATGTATGATGTCAATAGTGTCACATTTGCTTTGATATTAAGCATGCAATTCAGATAATAAAACACCACTTTGCTTATCAGTTTATATTAATATATAGTGTATTATTTCAAAAATATTATCTCTTCTAATCATCTCTTATGTGTAATAATAACTGAGAGTTACTTTTGGAATCATCCAAACCAGGCACATTTAGTCAACCTTGTTAAAAAAAATTAAAAAAAAACATAAAAAAAAAATGAATAAAACCATTTTTTATTTTTTAAAACATGCATATTCCATTCCTATGAAAACATTATACATAACAACACAAATGGTGTGATAATCATGCAAATGACACAATAATAACGAAAATGTCACTCTCTACAGAAATGATGTAAAGTTTATGGAAACTTTGTTTTTATGCATGAAAATGTTATTTATGTTCAAACATATTGTATTTTTAATAATTCAAATGTTATAAGGAAAATATTATTCATAGTGTTGTAAATTTTCACACATTTCCCTATGTTAGCATGTCATTTTCTCAAAAAATTGACAAATCAAAAACATTGATTACTAGGATATTACCTCCATATGGTCATTAATGCTCTCTCACATATTCCATATGGTGTTCATTGTTAAGACTGTGGGTTATGCTTGGTAATGGTTTTTTTAATTCTCAAATAAATGATATCCTAGGTGGAAGGAATGAAAATGACTTAGATTTCACCCACTATTCACTACACCTCATCTAAATTTACCTCTTCATCCGTTCAATTCATACATTCTCATCCTTATTCTCATATTGAGATCCTATCCATGTATTGAATACTTACATGCCCTCTTGTCATGGAATCTACATAACCAAGTAACCAATCATGCTAATATGGGCTTATTTTTGTGTTTGCTTCATCTTATTTTACATTATTTTATGAGCCACTAATTTTTTAATAAATAATTCCCCTTCAAAGATAGGGAAATTTAGACACCCTCATTCTACCACCATAATTTCATCATTAATAAAATTTCATAAACATTCATCATTCATAATTTATCCTAAATAGTTTTTCAATCATCAAAAATCTGGATTAGTATCACCTAAATTGAGACATGACCCCCATAATATTCCTTACTATCCTACCAATATTCTAATTTAATTAATCAAATAATTAATCCATATTAAACTAGTTAATTGGTCCCTAAATAAATCCATGCACGCATAAATTCATAAATTAAAATAAATAAATTAGACGATATACACATGATATGATGACATATTATCATTATGTTATATCATGATTTACATGATTACATAATTTAACATAATATGACACATTTAGATATTTCCTTTTGATATGAGTGATTCACAAGCTATATATCTCACTTCAAGAGGCACATATTAGTGGTATTATCATAAATATATAAGAGTTAATTAAGGTAAATTTTAGTGTCCATTTATCATTAATTCATGGATATTTTAGTTTTAAGAATTGGCATTTAGACAATTTATTATGTGGTGAACAATGTGGGTTCACCAAGATTATCTAGGCGTAAGTTAGTTTTCCACATTGGATTTCCTACTATTTAAAATAATTTTCATACAAATAAATATAATTCAACACTCTGTTGAAATTCAATATGAGATTATTAATCATTATATGTAATATACGATCATTCATGGACTAAATTTATGAAACATATCGCCATAACTACCATCTAGAGGTGTTTGTGTCATTTTTTAGCATAATTTTCACTTACTCACAACACTATCACTCATTATAAAAAATATGTGTCATTTGGTAATGTAGTTGTTGTTCAAAAGTGCATCTATTGTAAGATAGATATAGTGTCATTCAAAATATATATGTTCTTGAGCAACACCTATGTTGTTAAATGACAACAATGTTATCGAGTGACAATAATACTATCAAATGATAATAACACTATGGAGTGGTAACATATCTATCGAATGATAGTTACCTATTATTCAACATTGTGTTTATCATGTGATGACATTCCCCTCATTTAACAATAAAGTCTTGTCATCCAATAAAATTATTACCTTCCATTTATGAAATTTTTGTATAGTTTCACATTAGCATACCTTCTATAAAAAATTATGTTTCACATGTCTATTTGAATCCATAGCTAACCATCATCTATTAAATTTTAACATACTTTTGAAATACATAATTAAAAATTTGGTAAAATAAACTCTAGTTCATTTCTATATGGGCCACTAAAATCTACCATGGCCTTAATACATAGATATTCTAATTTTTGAAATAGATTATAGGTTTTAGATTATTTATATTGGGTTATACTACTAGTTTGGTTGTTATTATTAGGAAATTATATGTATATTTTGATAGGTGTGTGGGAACATACAATGTCTATGTATAAAATTTACATATACATCGATGGAAATCTATCAAATAATAGAATTGGGGTAAAATGGCATATATATTTTTTTGGAATTCTATATAAAATGAGTATATTTGAATCATATTATGGGGGTATGAAAATTATTCATGTACCAATGATTCAAATTTTCTATTTTCTATGTTGAAAATGAAAATAACATTAATAATATAAAATACATCTACAATTGTTCATTTAGTATGCCAAAATTTGCATATGAGAATAATATGGGGTTCCACCCTTCCATATTGAAGTTAAATATTAATAAAATAATTAGTGTGTTTGAGATTATAAATCTTTAAATTTACCTAAACATTACTCCCTATTCATTTGGATTTAGACATCTAACTTCCCAAGACATGGTTTTAATAGTGGCACTCTTCTTGGGGAATACCCACCCAATGAAATTATCCATTGGAGCATAATCATCCCATGACATTCACCATTGAGGTATAATCACCCAATATATAATGTTGTATAATGAAACACAAATAACCTACTTACATATATATTATTTCATTTCTAATCAAATTTAAATTGTTTCATTGAGATCTTATTTCATATCTATATCATATATGGATGTTTATTGATGTGTGATTGTTGGCAGGTTTATATGGAGTAACCTCGAGACTTAGAAAATAATCCTAAATAAAAAATGTCTAAAAACTAAGGTATACAATATGCTTTTAATTTTTACTTAGTATTTTCAATATAATAATAAAAATGGGGTAATATTTAAACACTAAAATATATTATTAGAAACATTCCAATTTCAATTTATACATATTTTTATCATATATGAATTATGCATACATATATGGATCTTAAAAAATTTATCTCCTATAAATATTCATTTTATGGGTTTGGAATTATTTATTTACTATCATTCACCTTCATTAATTCCCTATTATGTACCATATATGATTAATATCCTAATTATAGTATCTCCTTATCAATAGATCAGTGTTGTTATTTTATAGGCACCTTTGATGACATATAGATGCCTTAAATTGATATATTCATCTACTTATGATAGATCCATTTTCACACCAATCAATGGTAATTGTATATATTCAAATAATATTTAATGGTTGACCCATACATTTTTCATGTCGATGGTGTAAAAATTTACCTAAAGAGTTATATATTTATACAATAAAATCATAAGCCTACCTCTATGTATAAATTATTAATAATACATATATTACTCAAATGAAATAATTTTCATATCAAAAGGAAATTATGCAAGGCTCAACAAATATTAAATCTATCATAGGGAATAGGACCTAGCCAAGTCTAAAGTACCCTCAAGATAAGTCAAGTTTTCCCTTTGTCAAGTCTCAAAATATATATTTTATAATGAGTTCATCTAAAGGCACACTATTTTACACATACATATAATTGATATAACTATTTAAGTTTTGATCTCTCCTCATAATATGGGAAACATATGTAGTGTTCAACCACTCAGTGAGGTGTAATTATGAGAAACTCAACACAAATTTATTTCCATTTTATAGACCAATCTTAGTGTCTAAAGTGGTGTTAAGGTTTCAAAGTGAAGAAAACATTATTATATAAATATTTACACAAAGTTATTTTTTATTTGATCAGGTAAACAGCTTGGTTTTATAAGGATCTAGGAACCATAAAAATATTACACAAAAAAATAACAAGCCACCAAGGTTGAACAATAAAAAACTAGCTTTAGAGTCTGGTAAGCAGTGAAATAAAATAGTAGAAAAATAGATTAGGAGGGGGCCCTCTAGTGTTTCCTTCTCATAATATATATTTTTTGGTAATCCCCACTTAATCTTGGAAATGTTGGCCCTCATCTTTTTTCTAGGTATTTCAATAGCATCACCTGGGAAAATCATGCATGGCCTTTTCTGCCCCTATACTTGCAAAGTACTTTTATTGATAGGGGTCAAGATAGGGATATAAGTTTTGGGGGGGAATATATAAGTTTTAGTGGCTACCTAATATGAGTTCAATTTAACTTGATGCAATGGATAAAAGACTGAACAATAGAGTTTTCTTGCTATACAAGGTATTCCATTCTTGGATAAGGCTATATAGGTTCAATCTAGCTTCATGCACCCTGTTGTTGAAATTATCAAGCTACTCATTATTTTTAAATTCATAAGATAAAAGGAATTTTCCCTTCTCGATGGAATCCACATATGTTCCCTTATCTAAAAAGACCAATTTGGGCTTAAGAACAAATAACTTTAGCAAAAGGTTTTCAACAAAGGTTTTAGATAGGCTAGCTTGGGGTGGTATTTATATATGGGCGATAGGACCTCAAAGTGGGATCTTCCTTGATGGAGGACGCCCTAGGGGGACTTCCCTTCCTTGCAATGTTTGACCATGTTTAACTAATAATAATATAAAACCTTGATGTAGAATGGGGTTCGACTCATTAAATTGGTGGGAAAGGAATATGCATTTGAGTGACTTTAACAAGTAAAATGATAGGATAATATTACAACCCTATAAATGGTTTAATAATATAAAATGGTGAGATAAAATTAAGGTATACTTACCCTTGAAATTCAAGTATCTATTCACCTCAAGGCATACCTTTGGCCATTTTTATCTATTTTCATAAAGTCATTTGTGTGGAAGAAGTGCTAAAGGAGCTCCTAATTTTTAGTCTAATATTTTTAATCCTTTTCCCCTTCACACATCATTCATGTGGCCTCACTTATTAATTATTATGTGACTTTAATATTAATTCCCCATATCAACACCATATGCTTATTGTATCTAGTAATGAATTCCCTAGTAATGTCGGCATCATACTCTATAATCCATAGAATTAGTTTCGTGAGATCCCCCCACCATAAATTTTTCTAGAAATTATTCTATCCATTCACCTCAAAACATGAGGTAAGATCTAATATCTCTCTATCTCACCCCATTAGCATTGTTTTGATGGAGCCAAGATAAATGGATAGGTAGTTATGGAATGGACTAGTTTAAACTATATGAAATAGGCTTAGGATACATGTTACCTTTTTCCTTAGGAAATTTATCCACATCACTTTGTAATAATGAAATTTCATAATTTTCAAATCCCATCTCTTGATAGGAAGTGTTTGCACGTGTGTTGGCTTGATATCCCACCTATCATTCTATACTTTCATTCTGTATGGCCAATTAGACATTATTGGAGATGTGGTCTCCTTCATTCCATGTAGGTACACACATAAATATATTGATATCACATAAAATAACAATTTAAAATTAGGAGCAATGGTTTATACAACATGAATATTACTGACTTTACCTTTACCTTAAAGTTGTTGACAATTTTATGTATTTAAAATTAATAGTCATTTCTAATAAGTATATTTATTAAATATATCTATAGTAACCTTTAATTAAAAAATATTCATCTTATTATTACTACTTTTTTACTATATTTATTTTAATGATTTTAAAATAAGGATTATGAAACAACTCTCAAGAGTTTAAAATGGAATTACCATAACTAATTACATATTTGTTTTCATCAAGACCTTATATTAAGGAAACTAGGTTGATATTACATGTAATTATAAATTTTATTTCATGAATTAGATTTAAAAAAATCAATATCCATAGATTATCTTCAATTAATTATTAATATAATATGATGTTATTCTTATAATGGTCATTATACATTTCCTAGTTTCATTACAACCTCTCCATAGTTACTTAACATTTAAAAAAATTATTATGAATTACAATTTAAGTTATATTCTTCATTGAAAAAATATTTTATATTTTCATGATAATTTTATTCATATGATTTATTATTCATACAATTATTAAGTATATATCATTTAATGATTCATAAAACAAATAAGCTTTTCATTTTCCTTTAATCAATTGAACATCTACTTAACTTAAAGTTATTAATATTTTCTTTCTAATAATTAATGAAAATATATTTATGTCATAATTATATATTTTTAATTATAAATAACATAGTAATATTATTAATAAATTACAAAATTAAGCGAAAAACTTTATATGTTGATAATTAACATTCATATTTCAATAATCATTCATTTTCCTTTTGTATTTTTCTTTGTCTTATAAAATTACATGGATTAATAATACACACATTCCATTTTATTAATTAAAAAGAAATAAATATCTAAAAAAATATTATAATCAATTACTAAAATAAAAATACCTCTTTGACTTATTTTACAAGTAATGCATAAGGATTAACGAGCAATTCAACAAGTTGAAATCTGCCAAAAAATTAAATCAATGGCTTTCATCAAATTCCATGGTGTCTCCTCATCTAAACAAGTTAATGAAGCCCCCAACAAATTATTTTTTTCCCATTCTCATGAAATGATCTAGAATACATAGACACTTAATGTGGGATCAAGGTATAAAGTGTTTCTTTGGAAGTTAAAATTTGTTTTAGTTTAATTATTCATGTATTGAATTACGTTCCCTTTAAGTTTAAAGTATTAGAAACTATTTACTTGTGAATTCATTCATGTGATACACTTCAAGTGCACTACCAATACTTGTTGAATATATCTTAAGTACTCACCTTAGATATACTATACCAAAACATGTGGCTAGTACACATTGATGGTATGTTTGAATCACTATGAAAGTTAAAATATTTGTATCCTTTTATTGAGTAAAAATAATAATGTTTAATATCATTTTTAAATCAATATAATTAATTATACATAGCTAAATTATTTATTAAAAACTTTTGAAACATAAAATTTGATATAATTTCACAAACTTTGAAAATTCGCACATATTTAAATCTTGATCATACCTTTCCTCTATCCATCTACCTATATATTTTTTGGCCACATATATTCACCAAATTCCCATATTTAAGATAATCTTACTAAATACAATAACATATAAAAATCCTATACAATCCTTCTTCATATCTTACATAATTTTTTTACACTTTTAGGATACTAATGATAATACTATACAATGTGAATTACTACATGGGTGTGGCTCAACTAGCAGTATCTAGGCATAATCAACAATTATTATCAAAATTATGAAGTATTCATTAAGTTAGTATAGACATGTTTCATGGGTAAAATATAGACGTAATTAATAAATATTCATATAAATATAAATCATTCCTAATGTTATACTCATTTAGTCACATATTATAAATCTCTTGAAAATTTGAGGAATAAATTAGCAATCTAATAATACATTATCAAATAGTCATTTACATATAAAACTAACTTCAATAAATATTAAAATATCAATACAAATATCCATTTTTGAATACGTAAAGTCAAAGTAACATGGTGCCAAGTGTCGAAGGTCAATAATTTCATTCATTATGTACTGTGAACACACACACATGTGCACGCGCACACACACACAAACACAAGTTGGATAACTTTGTGTAGTTTGATCCATATTTAGAGTATTTAAACATATTAAAAACTCAACCATTTAGTAGGGAATTATTGGGCATTTATGACACAAAATATAAATCCTTTTTAAATGGAAAATTATGGTTAAAATAACATTTAGGGTCTATATAAAACATAAGTCAAAAAACATCATCACATATTACTGAAACCATGCCCACACACAAGAACCAGTTTTAGAAAAATGCACGAGGGTCTAACGATGTATAGACATACATAATACATAAGGTATTTGTAGATAAATATAGATAATGTAGGATATTTTAAGAGTTTTACTTTTCTAATAACATCTATAAAGGACTTGATCCCTTTTTAGGTCTTATAAGTTGATGAATTGGATAAGAAAATGTTACAAATATAATGGCACGTTATGATAAAAAAATTATAATCTTCTAAGTACATTATATCTATTTTAATTTCTCAATTCTAAATTTATACAATGAAATATATATTTATCCATTTCAATTTAGATTAGCATCCTTGTTTACTTATTTTATATAACTAAATTAGTGCATAATTTAAGTTATTCTATATCTCTTAGGTTTAAAATAAATAAAATTAATTTTGAACACAATCATTGCATTGAATATGACAACCGTAGATATCCTCCAAAATTTGGGACTAATTTTTCATAAGGTTTTAAATTCATGTTATATTAGGTTTCAATTCACCTTGAGTAATATTGAGTGTACTATGTGTGACTCTTCTTTTATTCAATATTGATTGTCATTATGTGCACTTTCATTTTCTCCATCATGGAAATCAATTTATAATCCACCCTTAAATATTAGTGGGATTTAAATATATATTTAATCCTTAAAACATATATTTTTAATCTAGATAATAGGTTTAAAATGATTTCAATTATTAGTTTGATTTAGATTATGGAACAATTATATGTATATTGAGATAGGTTTGGAGGTATTTACAATGCATATGCAAATATATTACAAGAAAATAAGTGATAATTGATTAAATATCATATTTTAGGTAGAATGACATGTATATTTCATGTCATTCTATATTATATTGGTATAATTAGATCAAATTATGGGGGCATGAATGTTAATCAGGGACACACTATTCACATTTTATATTTTCCATGTTTGAACCAAAGGTAATAAAGGTAAAATTTTAAATATAAAATGTATTTTTAGTGGTTGATTTAGTGTACCTAAATTTATTTACAAGCCTAGTATTTGGATCCACCCTTAAATATTCACATTGTTAAATGAGTAGTGTTGTTGAGGTTTTATATCTCTTTAAATGGACTTAGTAAATAATATTTCATGTGGGATCAACATTTAATTCCAAACCAATGGTTTTAATAGTTAAAATTATATTTGGGCATAATCACCCCATCAAATTCCCC
>JARHVA010002488.1:732500-745000 GCA_037957365.1 Torreya grandis
AGGATGTGAAGATAATATTTTATCAAACACTTAATGATTAATTTAATGTGTCAATATTTTCCCCCACTTTATTATCATGGTGAAAAAAATTGAAATTAATAGATTAAATTATATTTGAATCTAATTTTTTATACACACTTTAGATTTTGATGTGATACTTGATTGTGTGAGAAGACTTAATACAAAACATGCACCAGTGCCACTAAAAATAGTTATTCTCCATATTTGAAAATTGAAAATATGAAACTTTAAATTTAAAAAGATAAAAAAGAAAGTATACACATGAAATATTATGGAATAATATTTCCCTAAGACTTTGAAATGGATAAGTATGTACCAAATTTGTTGAGGAATTTGGATATATACTAACCTTATATTGAATAGAGAGTGATAAAATCTTAATTTGAAAATAAATAAATTATATTTAGTTGGATATAGTGTATGCTTCAACTATCATTTGATTGTGTGAAGTTATTTTTAAAACAATCAAAGGGGTGGAACTGCCATCTATGGATCACTACATAGAAAAAGTGAAACCATAGATGTTGAGTGTAATTATAATCTACCATTACCTATTTGCATCATTAATATGAATCACACTACCACTGTTGGATCTAAATTCTATTTGAATTTTTTTCAAATTTTAAACTTTTAAAATTTATTATAAAAAATTTTTAAATTTCCATGTAGTAAGTTGAACATGTATTATTATCATGTTTGATGTAATTTATTTTTATTGATATTGAATGCCATTTAAACTATTAACTATTTTTGAAATCTATAACTTCTAATTGTAATTGATTTATATATTCCTATGCATATGTGTCAAGTGTCTGTGAATATTTATTTAAGAAATTATGGGAATGAAAATTGAAACCTTATGTAATATGTGAATGATATAATAATATAATATGTGAATATGTGAATGATATAATCATGTAGTATCACATGAAATTTTGTTTGTATTTCTTCATAATATTTTAATATATCATTAAATTTACATTTTTTAGATAGCTATATAATTTAATCACATATGACTCATGTGTATGATATGTATCATGGAACCAATGTAAGAGTATAGAGTATTATTAATGAACAAGAAATGAACATATAAGGAATGGCATAAAATGTCATGTAATTTGCATAATATGTCACACATAAGGTCCAAAGGCAACATACAAGGGACATGTGAATGTTTCATAAGTACACAAGGCCAAGGTCCATACATTAATGAAATAATTCCCATAGAATAAATAATTTGGGCATAAAAGGCCAAGGGACACAAAATAATAAAACAAATTCTAACATATCATGTGGTAAGGTAAGAAAGAATCATAGAAAAAATTAAACTATTGTAAATCGATAATATGTAGAATTGTATTTTTTTTAATCAAATATCATATTAATGTAACACATGTATGGTATGAGTGATTATAAAAAACATTGTTTGATATGTAGTTTAACATTGTATAAATTTTGTGTATAGATATAACCTATTGAATGTTTTCATGGTATAAACACTATTTATAAATTTTATAGCACCTCAGTCTTGTACACTTGGAAAATAAATATCATGGATGGACCCTTAGCTTCAAGACCTTTTCACCCTACCAAAATACTTGCATACACTATCTCTCCATGAAAAATTATTTATCTCTTAGTCTAACCAATGTTATTCTAATGACTCAAACCTTCTATCTTGATGAAAATGTTGTAAACCTAATTATTTTCCATATTTGTATGTTTTAGACCTCTATCTACTTTCTTTCATCTTGGAATCTTACATCCTAGTCATAAACCTATGAAAATTCAAGTATCCTAACCTAATGCAAGTGTTTAGTTCCCTAAATTCATCAAATTTACAAATGAAAAATGTTTCTATGGTAGGCCTAAGTGATATTATGTGAGATATTTTATAAAAGGATTAGTATAAATATAGGATCAATCCTCATTCATTCCTTACCTAGCACAAACCTAGCACAAACTAGAAAAATCACAAAATAACTTACCAAAGGAATTCAATCCAACACTCAAGTGAGAAAATCCTCCCTATTTTTCTTATTTCCATATCATTCATAGGGACAACACATCTACAAATCTAAATCATTGATGGAGTATCCAAAGATCCATTTTTTCGAGATTAAAATCTAGGTAATTATTGTATTTATTTATCATACATTTCATGATTCATTCAAAATCCAACACATAATTTATAAATACATAAGTTTGAGGTCCTCTTCATATTATTGGATATGTAGGCAATGCTCATTGATAGAGGGGTATTTTGGTTAACTCAACATTGTGTGCCCACTAACCCATTTTTACCATAGACACTATGTAGATGAAGAATTAGATTTTTCCCATTTGACAAGGATCAATAATTCGTGACCCAAATTTGAATTCACTAGAGTGAAAGTGACATAACAAATAATCATCTCAGTGGTCACATCAAATTTTAGTAGATATTTTATATTAGACTGCTACATTTGATACAGACTAGAGCTTCAACACAACTATCTTGGTTGACACAAGTGTATTCAACTAAAGAGGGTAATTTTTATAGAATATAAATATTGATCCAAAATACTTTTCTAGTATAATTATTCACTATTCTAGATTAAGATTTGTATTAGCATCAAAACTAGACAAGAATATTGTTTTAATTTTCATTAAAATATATAGCATAGTTATACTTTCCAATTTATCATATATCAGTATAATAAATTTAATATATCTTTATTCAAGTTTTATAAAAAATTATCCTACTTTATATATAATCTACCATCCTTGTGCCCTAGCATATCTCTACCTGTTTAACCCTAAATTCCACCAATCTATATTTTAGGGTTAAACATTTGGTGAACTTGACCTTCTGTTCGTAAAAACCTAGATATTGATCTAGGGTTTTTTGATTCTTTATTTTTGACTTCTAATTTATAATTTAAAAATATAAACAAGTTAAAATTGGCATTTATTTTTTGTATAAATATGTGTAATATGGATGCATTTATAGTCTATTTTGGGCTCCAGTTTATAATTTTTGTTGTGGCTTATTACTATGATTTATTAAAATGTTTTTTATTTCACCAAAATAAGCAATGTTTTCAATATCATGAAAGGGTTTTTTTAGAAAGGGAAACACTCCATATCTCTTAATAATTCCATTTGCAATGATATATAGCTAGTATCTAGATGCCAATGTGGATTGTCTCAACTATTTTTTCTACCTAGATCTTATTTGAGTTTTAGTTACCATCATACACCCATTATTCACCCATAACTTATATTATATTATGTAGTCCATGTTGTCACTATTATAAAATGTAGAGGTGTTCAAAATAATGTACCACCTGTTAATATACAATAGGTTCCTCCTAAGATAATTTTTTTAATCAAATCTAAGGGATATGACCTTGGGTATCAATTGATAAACACACATTATAATATTTCCATCCTTTAATTATTAAATAAATATAATATATATAAGGATATATTATATGAATCATTTCATGAAAACCAAGTTCTAAATAACATTGAGACAACTTACTTTGTGTATATAATGCAATATCTCAAAAATAATGCAAAATTGGTCACCTTTGATCCGAAAAAATTACCATCTAGATATGTTGTTAACCAAGACTTACCTTTGTTCATACATGTAACTATGCATAATAAGGATATAAAAATTGTTTTCATAGATAACAAGTTTTTAGATTAATTTACTAACCACCATAGGTATTATTACCAACCTTTTACAAAATTTATTTATGTATATCAAAAGATTGTATAATTTACATAGTCCACCAGTGAACCAAATCATATTAGATGTGATGCTACATTAAAAAATGGTTCCAACCACCTTTTAAGTAATGTCTAAATCATTACATTATAATTAAATTATGGGTAGACTTGGGATACATACCATGGAAGTTGTACCATCTAATTTACATTGGTGTGTAAAATTCATATGTGATGGGACATTATTTACCATGCATGTCGATAATGAAACTTTTAGTTTTTTTCAAAATAATACATTTTGATATAGAAAATATTATTATAGTGGTTCCTCCTACACAATGTATTACTCTTGAGAATATCAAAACTTGTGAAATGGGTTAGTCAGTTATAATGGATCAATGATCTCCAAATAAAGATAAGGCACAAAACATTGAATTTGACATAGATGCACATAAATAATGAGATCCAATACCAAGGGAACTAATGATACCGAAATTGAAAACACCTCTAAAATTTGAGCTTCCTTTATTGATCAATACTAAGAAATGAGATGGCCATGTTTGAGGTTACTATGGAAGTGATGATGATGTCACCTATGATATGATAGATGAGAAAATGTTCAAGATAAATTTTGATCCACTTTATCATCTTTCACATAGGCTATTTGAACCTACAGGTCTTGGTCCATATAATCTAAACTCATAATTAGAGGATATAGAAATAAATAGGAATAAATGAAAGGCACAAATAGTAGATGAGCATGGAAATGCTTGTTATCATATAAGTACTTATTAGATACATACTTTGAGTCAACCTTACAAATGCCAAATTCAATCAAACCATGTGAACAATGTGGAGTCTTATCTAAATTCTCTGGAATAGATTATACAAAATTTATCCAACTAGGATGATGCAAATATAATAATTTATATTGGATAATTAATCTTAATTTGGGTCCTTCCTAGGTTTATAAAATTTTCTTAAGTCTTAGTTATGTGTATATTTAATGTATTTATAAATAAACTTTATTTCTACCTTTATGAGTTTTCACTCACCTTCCTAATCCACCTTATGGATTTAGAGTTACTTATATCTAACTCTCCTTCCCCCATTTAGCACACACTTCCCTCCACACTTTAAGGGAATAAGCCACAAGTGGCACACATAAAGAAGGCTTATAAGGTAATAATGGGATTATTTGTAATTCCTGTTCTCTTCCTCTAACTCTATAAAATATCTCTTCCTCTCATCATTTCCTCACTATAAAGCTTAGCCCTCTCTTTTCTTCTCATTTTGATCTTGTTTCTATCTTATACTTATGTATATTTTGGTGACAACCCTTATTATAAGACCACATGGGTTTTTCTCTTATATGCTCAATTTCCCATTTTAAAATATTTGTCTTAACATTGTGACTTGATATTACTAAGGTGATATTATTAATTTTCATTCATTTTCTCATATATTTAAATATTTAAATCAATCTTTGAAAACATTTCTGACATGGTATCCAAGCTTTGGTCTCTTTTCATGTTGATTCATGGGTCATGCAGGCACTTTGAAATAAATTTTATATTTTTATAAATTTGTATCCTTTTTTAGCATGTATTTTTTTTTCAATATTTTTCCCCTAACCATTTATTTTAGGTTATTCCTAAGGGGCTTTTCCACCTTGCTGCTATCTTTGAGGGGATCTCCAAGTGAGTTTTTTAATCCATTATTAAAAAAAATAAAAATAAAATAAATAAATATATATATATATATATATCCTTTTAATAATTTTTTTCTATTGTTATCTATTTTTATTTTTTAATGCTCAATAATTCTCTATATTTTATTTTAGAGGTGTTTTACCTTGATTATCTATTTCCTTAAGTTTTTTCTTGCTTGAGTTTTCTACTTTTCTATGCATTTATTCAAAATATTTTGCTCGTATAATTAATATTTAGTTTGGTTCCTTTATTTATTTTTCGGATCTAACAAGAATTTATTTAATGAATTTCATTTTTCATTAGTCTTATTTCCCAAACCTTATGTTATCTTATCAAACTAATAGCTTATTCTTTATCACTATTTTATTCTTAAATCAGACATATGTTATGTAATTCTCTTATGGGCATCTATGTTTGATCTATATTTATGTTTTAAAATAAATGCACAATATTTATGCTTTCCAATTATGTGCATTTATCTATTCACATGGTCTTTTCTCTTGTCAATAACCATTCTTGGTTTTTGCATATATATATATATATATATATATATATATATATATATATATATATATATATATATATATATATATATATATATATATATATATATATATATATATATATATATATATATATATATATATATATATATATATATACATATATATACATACATACATACATATATATATATATACATACATATATATATATATATATATACATACATATATATATATATATATGTATATATATATATATATACATACATATATAGATACATATATATATATATACATATATATATATATATATATATATGTATGTATATATATATATATATATGTATATATGTATATATATGTATGTATATATAGACACACACACACACATAATGCCTTACCTTCAAGCTCAAGATTGGTAACTTAACCTAGATGCATTCAATCTATAAAAATGGCTTGAAGGTATTGTCGTAGAGTGAATACTTGGTCATATTTTGAACACCTTGAAATGTTTGGTGTCATCCTTTTTTATGCATATTTTACTTGGAGTTTTTTGGCTTGATTCATGTAGTGTATTGGTAGATTTTTTTTGGTGGTCTTCATTATCTTGATTTTACATTTATTAATGAATCTCTTTAAACAATTTTAAAAAATTAAACTTAAAATATTTATAAGATAATTTCAAATTCTATGTTTAGTATTGGCATGTTTTGATTGTGTAATATTAACATAAATAAAAAAAATTGTGTTTAACATTTTTTTGTTATGCTTAAGCGCTATCATGTTGCACTATTTAACATATTTTTCAAGATGTTTTATTTTTCTAGACTCTTTTATTTTATATGAAAAATTTTAAAACCTTTTTTATTCTCAAAATATCTACATTTATAACACTTTCTTCTGTCATGTATTTTTTTTTTCAAAATCAATATTAAAAAAAATCATATCACAAAACAATCAATCATTAAAACATGCTAAATCATTATATATTTAGAGAAAATGATTTTCATGCAATTTATTTTCCAAAAATAAAACAAAAGAATAATATTTTCTTTCCCTTTTTCTATGTGGATCACTTTCTTTAGGTAAAGGAATTTTATGTTTATTTTATTTCAAATGATAAAAAAGAAAGAGAAAGCTTCTTTATTTATTTCTATAAACATTTTAATAAGGTTTTATTTTTTTACAAATATCACCTTTTATAAAGTGATTAAAAATTTTCAATTCATAAAAAAATCCAAGTCATAAAAGATTTTTATTCCCAAGTGAAATGTAAAATTATTTAATATATACATATATATATATATATATGCTCATTAGCTTTTGAATAATCTTTTAATTAACTTTTTTGAAAGTAATGTTTTTAAACATACTAAAGAGTAATTTTAAAACTAATATTTAATATTAGTTTTGATTCCTTTAAATATTTTGGTATTTTGATGTGGATTTACAAGATATTTATTTCATTAACTTTGCTTTTATTTTAGTTTTTTTAAAAAATGAAATCAATTCTTTTATTTAAACTTTGAGTTAATTAGTGATTTACCATTCATGTTTTGTATCATAGGTATTATTTTACCTTTCAAAACTTTGCTTGTGATAAGTAATATAATTCTTTAAATAAAAATATTTCTTGTTGTTAATAATTTTAAATAAAATAATATTTTTTCAAAATGATGAAATTATTGCTCTTAAACATAAAATTTATTGTCAAAAAAGATTATAATTTATTTAAAAACCTCTTTTATTGAGTGAATGCACACCATGCAATCTTTTATTAATGCATTAACTACTAGATTTGTGAATTTTTTCTAATGATAATATTTATTATAATGATGAATATCATTATGCTTATAAACACACTCAAACTCATTTAAAAACTCATTATACTAACCTCAACTTTAAAATCATGAACACTATGGGCTATTCATGTGGTGGTCATGGTAAGTGCACTGATAGTATTCTTGAGCCAATTTTACCTACTTCTAATGCAAACTATAAGGGTCTCAGTTTTGATGATTCTATTAATTTCAATTAAAATGTGACATCTTATTGTACTATGCATTGAAGGATTTATAATTTAGCTTATTTTAATTATAATACTAATGATCATGCTTTGGTTAAAATTTATTAAACCTTATACACATTATGGAAAACATGGGCATCATATATCTAGATGTTGGAAATTGTACTCATGTAAATCTTGTGGTAAATCCACGTGTGACACTTTGTATTATTGTAATATGACTAAATATCCTATCTCTAAATGTAAAAATATTTGGATTATTAAATAAAATGAATCTTCTAAAGACTCAAATATGTATTCCTATGATAATTATTAGAATATTTCATGTAGAATATATTTTTCAAGTGACACATATTCATTGTCTCTATTTTGATACTCAAACTCTTTTTATGTATTCTTTACCTTTTGTTACAATTCACATATGATTTTATTATGTTGACTAACTTATTTTCATGTAGATTTATGTACTTTATAATAGAAGTTGTCTTTACTCAAATTTGCCTAGTTGTACATCTACTTTTATTACTTTTTTTATGTAGATTGTATTTCGATGGCATATTGGTTACTTAACTTGAAAGATTGGTATTATCTTTCTTGTTTTATAGGATTGTGGATCATTACTCATTATTATAAATATTTGTTCCATTGAAGATTGACTAGATTATTTGAATATGATTCTTATAAATTTTTGTGATCAGACTTTTTTCTTACAACTTTTTGTGAGACCTCTTATTTTTTATCTAAAATATTGTAATTCCTCCTGAAATAATTATATATTTAATAGGACATAATTATAATTTTAACTCTTTTTTTTATGAATTTTTTTTTCCACTTTTTTAACCCTAAATTAAATATTAAAGAGGAGTGTTGGAGAATTAATCTTAATTAAGGTCCTTCATAGATTTATAAACTTTTCCTAAGTCTTAGTTATGTGTGTATTTATTATATTTATAAATACACTCTATTCCTACCTTTATGAGGTGTCACTCACCTCTCTAATCCACTTTTTGGATTTAGAGTTACTTTCATTTAACTTTTCTTCCCCCACTTGGCACACACTTCCCTAAAATATTTAAGGAAATAGGCCACAAGTGGCACACAAAAAGGAGGATTGTAAGGTAATAATGGGATTTATTTTAACTCCCATTCTTTTATTATATATCTATAAAATATCTCTTCCTATCCTCATTTCCTCACTATAAGTCTTAGCTCCATATTTTCTTCTCATTATGCCCTTGATTTTATCTTGTACTTGTGGAGATTTTAGTGACAAGATTTATTATAATATCACATGGTTTTTTCTCCAATAGATTCCATTTTCCACTTTAAAATATTTTTATCAATAGTGTGACTTGATCTGCTCGAGGTGATATTATTATTTTGCATTCATTTTCTCATTTATTTCAACATTTAAATCTATATTTGGAAACATTTTTGACACTTTTTATGATAATTTGGAATCACATGATATAATTAAATCCTAATAGTCTTAGATCAAGAAAAAAACTTCTTATTAAATAGGTATTTCCATATTTTATCTATCATCAAATTAGTGGTCACCAAAAAAATTGATGTGACGTATTGGAGAACCAAATTCATTAATACAAGAATGAAACTTATAAAAATTATGTTTGAAACATAGAAAGTACCAAATAATTCTAATTTTCCAAAATAGATAATCCTTAAAATTATCCAAAGCATGAGAATCTAACCATTAATGCAAATATTTATCGGTTACATTTGCCACATCTCAAGGTTCATGTAAATAATTAGAAAAAACTTGTAGTATTACCACATTATAATAGTTGTGACGTAATCTATATGAGTTACACCACTCATCATATTTTCCATAATATCTTGGGTATATCATATTACCCATTTCATGAGGCTCAAAGATATTATACCTTGATATATGGGTAATGCACTAATAAACATACTTGAATTTTCATCTTGGACAATAATGTTTCATTGATATGAAAGCAGTTGTTAGTGTTAGAAAGTAAGGTCTCATTTTCCAACATGATAATAAAGAGATTCATATACCATAAAAAATATGGGGGATGGATACCAAGGATTTATAATAATGAGATACCACCAAACAAAACACTTTTGGAATTTATATAATATAAACAATTTTTTCAAGCAAGGCCACCATGAAGTATCTTGGATCCTAAATTTAAAGACTTATTGTATTAAATAGTTATCCATATTCCCAAAATATGAAATAAATGAAAACAAAAAAAATCAAAAATATGTTCAACATCTACATGTTGTGTTAATTCCTTGGCATATATTTTGTTATTTCCATATTGGTATACATCATATATGTATTTTTTATATACATGTGTTTCATGCACCTTTTGAGTACGATTTAGGAATACACATACATATGATCTATGAATTTTCAAATTTTGGGTCTTACCTCTATTCATTTCATTTAGACATTGGGGGGTCCATTTATTTGATCATAATACACCTAGGTTATATCATTCCATACTCACTTTACATTATCATGTTTAAGCTTATGTATTTACACATTCCTATATTTTTGCTTATATATTTCACAGTATACATGATATGATAGGTACTTAACATTTTTTACTAACACATATTACCCAAGTAGTAGTATGATGTGTTATCCTAATTACTTATACGTTTCATTTATGAACTTCCTCGAGTACCTTGTTTCAATTTTTTTATCATATGAATATGCTCCATTGGTTGAGACCACCATTACTTTTCTACCATATTTAACATTTGAATATTTCATCTCTTGTTGTATGTTTACATTTGAATATGTCATTCTTAATTTTATGGACATTTGACTAATTTTCCCTTACTTGAGTGGTATTTTAATGTGGGCTTTATTTGTGGTCTCCTTCAACCATTGTCTTTTGATTTTATTTTGAGTTTTTTTATTTATGTTTTTTATTTCTTATTGATCTTGTATTATTACTATCTATATTTTTCCATGATATAAATCATGCATATTATGATTTGGTGTGATCACATTCTTTGTGCTTTAATGATATATCCACCTTCATATGTTTCTTATATATGCTACATGGTTCATCCATATATTATATAATTATCTTATCCTTTTGAGGTAAGGTGACTATAAGTTCCTACTTTCCCTCACCTCAAAATGGAGGAATATTAGTGGGCCATGTCATAGGGGCATGAATTCTAAAATTATTCATAGATTTAGATTTTAGTGGGGGAATGTTTTGAAAACATGTTCTCGACATTTATAATAATTTTATATTTAGTGGAGGTATGTTCTGTAAGCTTGTTCTCCACACATATTTAGTATTTAACTCACTCAAACTATAGTGGGGGAATGTTATAAAAACAATTAATTGACACATACACTAGTTTTTAGTTTTAGATATTAGTGGGGGAGATGTATTGGCATCATGTTCTCCACACTTACACAATTTGAAATTGGCCAAATTTATAGTTATATGATTTAGATACATATTTATGTTAGAATTATATACATTGGTACCATTGTTATACATGATTTTAACATGATACATATATAAGGTGAATATGTAATGCAATGTTCACCTAATATTTTAAAATAAGATCAGTTTTATATTTTAAACTCTTTAATAGATTGTCATCACCCACTAGGTTAGACATTTATAGATTTTAGTAATCCAATCTAATGTAGTAGTTGGTTTGTTTTTGGTATGGCTGAGGTGATTAAATCACTCAATATTTCCAAGTTTATAGGATATACTTGGTTACATCATCTAACCTTACCATTTTTATAGGGTGAATTGACATGGTTCACTTATGATAATAAGGTTATATGTATGATTAGGTTTTATTCTTAAGCTAATCTCAACTATTAGGTTGCAACTAACCCTTTTCTCTAAAGATAGGGGCATGTGTCTTCTAATATCTCTCTATCTCTCTAGATATATGCACTTTATAGATTTTATAATTTTTCCTAATCTCAATTTTAATTATTCATAATGATACATATTTACAAATCAAATTACCAAAAGGTAAGGTCATTGAATCAATACAAAGGTGTTATCCTAAACCTTCATCTTTATCAATTTTAATCACTTCAATAATTTCAATTTCATATTATATGAAATGATTATATACTATAACATGTTATTTGTTTCAGGTCAATCACCAAAAAAACACTCAAGTTAGACTCAAGTAAAGGCAAGGTATGTTATACACACCTAGGTATGCATTACTTTTCCTTTAAATTATTAATTAATTAAAATATAAAGGGGAGAAAATGTAGACAATATTTTCAAAATATATATAAACTCATTCTTTTACAATTGGAATATTCATATCATGGGTGTAATTTAAATTTATATACCTTTCCCACTACCAAAAGGCTTGCATACATTATCTCTCTATGCCAAATTAATTATCTCTTAGTTTGATAAATGTTATTTTGATGACTCATACCTTATATCTTTCCCATGTTATAAACTTGTTTATCTTCCATATTTACAAGTTATCTACATGTACCTACTTTATTAC
>JARHVA010002488.1:752500-765000 GCA_037957365.1 Torreya grandis
TAGTTGGATATAGTGTATGCTTCAACTATCATTTGATTGTGTGAAGTTATTTTTAAAACAATCAAAGGGGTGGAACTACCATCTATGGATCACTACATAGAAAAAGTGAAACCATAGATGTTGAGTGTAATTATAATCTACCATTACCTATTTGCATCATTAATATGAATCACACTACTACTGATGGATCTAAATTCTATTTGAATTTTTTTCAAATTTTAAACTTTTAAAATTTATCATCTACCATTACCTGAGACCAACTAGCATCAAGGAATATCTGGCAAAGGTTCAACAGATTAGGGAACTGAGAAATAATGGGAGGGTTACCATCCTAAGAATGAGTCCAAAAGAGAGCCTTGGATCCCCACTTACAAATCCAGAATAAGCCTTCCTTAATAAGAGCAGCCCCTTTTTTGAGAGTCCTCCATATCACTAAGCCTTTCCCAATGAGTGGATAATGAGGAGTATCACTCTGAGTGGCCCCCGAATAGTAATTTTGAGAGAGAATTATGGCTCAGGCCTTGTCTTGTTCATTACACCAGTGCCAATAAAGCTTAGCCACCAAAGCAACTCCATTTAAGTCCATCTACCTTAGGCCAAGCCCCCCATGTTGTTTGGGGCTACAGACTATCTCCCATCTAACTAAGCTCCATTTTGAGGTCATCAAAGTACCAACCCATAAAAATTGCCTAGTAATCGAGTCAAATTTCTTAACAATTCCCACTGGGGCAACCTAAAGCATACATCTGTAAATGGGAAAAGCCTACACCATAGATTGAATCAATTGAACACGGCCCACAAAAGAAAGCCACCTATGAGTCCAATGATTCACCTTCACCTAAAATTTATCCAAAATATTCTACCAGTATTCTTTGTGTAGACAACCAGTTGTAATAGGAATACCTAGATAAATCAAGGGGAGAGTCCCAATCTAGAAATGCATAGTCTGAGCAATTCACTACTATATGGGATCTAATGTATTAAAGAAGAATATGGATGACTTATCTTCATTGACCTTTTGCCCCAAGGCCATTAGATAAATATCCAACACCCTACACAAATTAGTGGCTTCACTCATTGTGGACATGCCCATCAGAATAGTGTCATCAACAAATTGCAAATGAGACTATGCCAATAGTTCACCCCCCATTACCAGCCTTGAATATGCCCATCCTCTCTGTTCTTTCTGATCATCCTCCCCAAGCCTTCAGTAAGAAGAAGAAAGAGATACAGAGACAAGGGATCTCCTTGTCACAACCCCCTAGAGGCACCAAATAACTCTGTATGTTCCCCATTGATAAGCACCAAAAAGGAAATCAAGGAAATGTAACTCATGACCCATTGGGTCCATTCATCCACAAAACCAAAAGCTTTGAGAACCTTCCACAAGAATGACCATCTGACCCTATCAAAAGCCTTAGCCATATCTAGCTTAATAAACATTGCCTTATCCTTGGAGCTAGCCATGGAGTGAATGGACTCAACCGTTATGAAAATACCATCAATAATTTGCCTGTCTTCCACAAAACCACTCTGCTCTTTAGAAATCACATCGCTGAGCCCAGTTTTTAACCTTTCTATAATGATTTTAGATATGATTTTATAAACAACATTACAAAGAGATTTTGGGTGAAATTGACTTAGCCTATCATCTCCTTTGCATTTCATTATGAGGGCGAGATAAGTCACATTTGAAGCCTTAATCATTTGCTTATTCCACTGATATTATTGAACAACATCTAAAAGATCCAATTTGATAATATCCTAGAATTCTTTATAGAATTCAGCCAAGAAGCTGTCAGGACTAGCCTCTTTCCCCTTTTTCATCTGGGAAATAGTCACCTCAAGCTCCCTAAGTGTGATATCCTTCATTAAATTCTCATTCATTTCACACATCACCAGGACCAAAATATAGTAGAGAACCTATGCTTCTTCTGATAATTCTTCATTCACATCTTCCCTAAAACGAGTAGATAAATACTGCACCACCTCTTCTGACATTACAGGAAAGGAATTAATTTTCTCACCTCTTTCATTGACCAGGACCGAGATAGAGTTGTTGTGCCTCCTAGCTTTGGATGATTGAAATAAAAAATAAGTATTTTTATCACCTTCTTGGAGCCATTCTATCCAAGCTTTCTGCTTGCAAAACACTTCCTCCCATAGCTTGCATTCCTCTAGGTCTTTCACAGCCTGAGCTTCGTCTTAAAGGAAGATTTCAGTCAATCTTTCCTCCCTAATTATTCTTGTGATACCATCAAGCTTAGCCTATACATCAGCCTTAACATGAAAAATATTCCCAAAGCTTTGATGATTCCACTTTTTAAGCTTATACTTCACAAACTGTAGTTATTTAGCAAAAATATACATCACCATGCCATGGGCGGGCCTGCCCCACCTCCACCAGTTGGCCACACATTCAAATAATGATTGATCTCACAGCCACATGAGTTGGAATATGAAGGAAGGAGACCAAGGTTGGTACTTTGAAACACTATTCAGCTTAATAGGCTAATGATCTGATCCTCTCTAGTCCAAAATTTTAGACCCTGTAGACCACATACCCCTGACCCAGTAGCTAGAAACCAAAAAATGACCCAGTCTCTCAGCAATGCAATGTTGGCCAGTCCTTTGATTGTTCCAAGTAAACTATCTATTGTTGGGCCGAATGTCAACTAAATTCAAAAACTTCAATGTAATTTTGCATAAGAAAAGTAGAGGGGTTAAGCTTTGTCATACCACCACATTTTTTAGTCAAATCCAAAATAGCATTAAAATCTCTAGCCATAATCCAAGGTTAGAGGGGAGCCAAGCTGCAGACAAAACTAATGTGGCCCCATAGGGATTGTTTACCCTACCAGTCAATAGGGGCATAGACATTAGATAGAAGAATGACTTCCCTTGTCTCAAAGCTGGAAGCCATCATAGTCAAGGAAAACATAGAGGACAACCATCTTATGAGGCCAATCTTGTGGGGGTTCCAAAGGCAAGCTAATCCTCATGAAGATCTAGTAGCCATAATGCATTGATAGTCCCCTTGTCTCCACAACTTAGGCACTAATTTGGACATAGCATCTACTAAAAGCTTACTCTCTTGCCAAAAAATGACATTAGGTCTTTGACTTCTAATCAAGTTGTGAACATCATTTTTTCTAGGGCTGCTATTCAAACCCCTTACATTCCAGGATAGTATAATCATTTTAAAGGATTTAGAAAGTGAGCATCTAGAGTCTTCACTGACCTCGACTCCACCAAAGTGTCTCCCATTAGTTTCATCTTTTCTAGGTCTTTTTTCCTGCTAAGCTTGAATGATTTCTCCCCCCACCCTTCTTAAGGTATTTTTGCAAAAGTCCCAAGTGAGGAGAAGATTTACTACTCCTTGTTGTTCCTAATTCTCTGGATTTCCCTATTAAAGATAAATTCCCATCATTTTTAGAGGGAATAGCTGAGGAAGTCAAAACATATGATATCAACATCTGCTAGTCCATATCCATGTGCCCATCCCCAACATCTTGTGATTTAGTTAAATCAACTGAAACATTATTCTCTTAGGCTGGGCCCTCAATCTACTGATCCAAAATCATCAACCCTGGGTTCACCTCCTATTAGTTAAGGTCATCTAGAATTTCAAATTTGTTAAGCAAGTCATCTTCCTGTCTTTCCTTTAGAGATCATTTTTGACCCCTGCTTCTATATCACCCTTTAACTAGGATAAAACCATCAATTTATGGTGCCTCACCTAGAATCGGGCCCTACCCTTTATCAGTTCTAGGCAAATTATGAACGGTTGAGCAAGCTGAGATTAAAAGGTTTTAGATTTGGGACACCATCATTACAAGTGACCATAAGCATGGCAAAGATGACATCAAAAGGGAAGAGTTTCATAATCCAATTATTATAACTAGGAAAAGGGTCCTGCACTCATTTCAATAACATCAGGTATTGGCTTAATAAGTTCAATTTCAACACAAATGTGGGCATAAGTCATTACCTTTTTCCCAAGGATTGACAATGATGAACTGACTGGCCTTTCTAGGAGGGATGCAAGCAATTACAGGGTATCTTCACAACAACATTCCATCAGAAAGTGAGGCAGCTGCACCCACACTGGAACACAGTTTTAAAATTCCTTTAAAGGTATAAAACTAGCATGCCACGGCTTGATAAATAGCCCCACCTGATTGTGAAAGTATGGACCTCCAGTAAAGACTCTGCTACAATTAGTCAAGCAGGTAAAAGTGACCATAAAATAGCTGTTGGCTAACATTGTCATATCCATTTCTCCTTCTAGAGCCCATGTCCTCTGAGCCCATGCTTCCAAGAACTGGAACAAAGTCTTGAGCCCCAAAAAATTGTAATATAGAGAGTGATTTGTATAATATTCGTTATCCTCAACAATCATGTCCATAGGTATGACCAATTTGGGCCTCTCCTTGCATCTTTCCAGGCATCCATTGACCTTGGGAAGTCTCATGCCAATTGGCTCTTTAGCATCACATGGACTTGGAAATAGTGGGGGAAAAAGCATTCTAGCACTCCTCAGGCTCTGGGCCAACTGTTGCACTCCCAATGCCGCCCTGTAGCTATGACCTGTGCTCTCCCCCTTCGCGCCCTCCTTCCCCCATGCACCTTCCTTCTCTCTTTTTGCCATTTTCATCATAGTCCAAGATAACATAGTATATTAATAAAACTTATATACTCAATATATTCTCCTTTAAGATAATATAAAATAATTTACTATTTCCAATAAAGGTGCCAGATCCACCTTTCAAAATCCAATGTATAAATAGATATTAAACAAAAACTTCAATATATACAATTCCAAAGATCATATCGATTATAAAATAATATTTATATGTACTTTACTTATAATAAGTATAAAAAAACATATATATCAATGTTTTATATCAATAACTTAAAATATTTTTACAAGCACTTTATAATTAATCAACATAACAACTTATTAACTGTATCTTTAAATAATAATTCAGTATACTTAAGAAAAAGACTATACAATAATTGTATTTACCATCATATAATAAGACATTGATTCTCATCATGTCTCTATAATAATTAGTAACATAATATGAATCCAACTACATGAAGATACCAATCAACCCTATAATATTTTGAAGAGCAACATGAAAACATCCACCCATCCTACCCAATGAGCCCCCCATCAATGGACCTAGATCACCCCATCCATTTTTTAGATGTGGGGAACAATAATAGGTTTTATAAATGGGTTAATAAATAATAAATATTATGCAATTCGAAATGAATAACATAAAATATTGAAAATTAAATTACTCAACAATAAGTACATGAAGAAAAAGTAATTATGACTACTATTTGTACTATCATTCAACCATGTGAATAAATCCATTTGAATTCCTTGGATACAATAATGATTAGAGCACGGTCATGAAGAGCATAGAAATTGCAAAAAAAATTGGTGTAGGGATTTTGAATTCCACTAATGGGTAGGAGGAATATTTGAATCCCAACAATCTTGTAGAGTCCATGATAACCTTGAAAAAGGCTATTGCATCATCAGACACCTTAAAATATCAATCAATACCCATGGTAGAGTCAATTTGAGGTCCAATGGTATCATACATTAACCCCACAAAAGATAAAAATCTTGTTTCATGGGCATATTTGGTCATGGGTGAACATCATCTCAAAAAAGTCATAGAGGAATCATTATGTATCCCATCTTGTGAAAGATTAGAGGTATGTCTTGAAGTATCAAATACCTTCATTAAAAACATTAATTATTCTTTGTCACATTCTATTTTGTCTAAATTCAATGACTTCAATCCAAATATTTTCTCATTCTAGAAATGGGCCAACCTCAAATGGAAACCAAAAGGTCAAATCGATATAATGGCCATGCCTAAAAACTTTTTCCTACTCAATTTCTCACATCTTGAATATTATATAGGGATTCACATGGGTGGCCCTTGGTTTATTGAGTGGAAGGCAAGCCTTAATCTTTATAGTTTGATCTTGGAGGACATTCCTATCTAGATTAGCCTACTATAACTACCTTTGGGATTCTTGGCACCAAAGGTAATCTTGGGAATCATTAGGGATCTTGGTTAGCCTATTTCTATCAACTTGGTGACAATATCAAGATATAAACTCCCAATGTCTAAAGTGTGTGTTTTCATCCTAGTTGATAAACCACTGATCCATTCTATTAAATCAAGTCTAAATATGGGATTTATAATCAAAGGATTTAATTTTAAAAAGAATCATAAATTTGAAAAAAATTTGATGTCCTAAACCATTCCTCAAAAACCTATCCCATCTTTAAGAAGCCTCATACTCCTCCTTGCCCTATCTGGGTGAAAAATTATTCCACCCAAAACCCCCCTCCCCATCCCTCAATTGGTCACCCCACCTCTCCCCCCTTCAAATATCCCTAGTCCCAACCCCCCAAACCTACTTTGGCTCCACTAAGCCTTGGAAAAATAATCATACACGACTCCTCCAAAACCTTCCATTTCCTTGAGGATCCTTAGCCCACCTTAAGAAGCTCATGTGTTGGCTCCCCTAGTTGGTCTATTTTAGATGCCTTCAGCCAGAACCTCCTCTCCTTTACAAGATATCCTATCTCAAGCTACATTTATGTCCATAATTTTTCCTTGCCCTCTTCCTTTATCCCCTCAAGATAGTCTCATCCTGATCTCTTCTTGTACCATTACATGTCAAGACATTTTAATGGATAAAGATCTAGTTATTCAAGAAATTAGACCCTCTCAAATTATTACACATTTGTCTAGATGGTTAGGGTATTATAGGAAAACCTCCCCTCTTGAAGGCTAATGCTCCTTAGATAACAAAGGTGAAATTTCTTAGCTAAGCATGGAAAAAATGAAGAACCATGGATAAGTGTTGAAAATAAAAAGGGTAGGAAAAAAGTGAAAGTTGGTGAGGACTAAAAAAATGTAGGTAGACCCTCATCTCAAAGTGCTAGGAAATCAAAAATAGATAGACATCTATAAAATGGTACATAGATGAACCTTAGACACATCCCAAATAATAAGAAATGAAATTCATCTTATGGAACATAAGGGGGTTTAATAAGCCTATAAAATAGAGACTAGTTAGAAATTTAAGTATGAAATAAAAACCTAACATTGTTTTGTTTCAAGAATAAAAAATGTCCATGGAAAAACTTTTAAACATCAAATCTAATATTTTGGACCAGACCTTGTGTAGTTGTAGTAACTCTAGAGGTATTTCTAGTAGTCTGGCAATGTTTTGGGACCCTAAGGTCTTGAATTGAAACCCCCTAAGTACAAATAAGTCCCATATTACCATCTTTATTAGGATATACTCTCTAAAGATAATCAGGTCCTCATTAATGTTTATGTTCCAAACTCTAGGAATGAAAGACATAGAATATGTAAAAATATTATAGATCTCATAAAACTCTTCAAAAATCAATGTTAGATGGTGGTAAGGGACTTTAACTCTCCCTTGACCCTTGGAGAAAAGGAAGGGGGAACTTGCTCCTTAACCAATAGTATGTTGGAATTTAGTGAGTTTATTATTAAAGCTAGTCTTATTGATATGGACCTAAAGGTAAATCCTTATATGTAGTCCAATAAGAGATTGAGGGATAATCTCATTCAATTCAAACTTGATATTTTATTTATCTATTTTAATTGAAATCTTGATTCAACCATTTTTCTATCTTCTTTACTAAGGATTGGATCAGATCATAACCCACTTTTTTTCCAAAGTGAGAAGATGTCCAAAACCAAAATCATTACCTTTAGGTTCAATAAATTTATGGATCTCCATTTAGACCTTCAAATATTTTATAAAGGAATGGTGGAAAATCCTTTTTCATGGATCTATGATGCACACTCTACTATGAAACTCACATTTGTCAAGAATAAACTCAAAGTCTAGAATAAGGAGGTATTTAGGAACATCTTCCTCTATAAATGACTCATAAAGGAGGGAATTAGTATTTTATAAAGGTAAACTACACTTTTGGATCCACCCCTCTCTCTAATAAAAATAGAAAGAACTCCTAAGTCTCTTCCACAACCTAAAAGCTAAGGAAGAAACTTATTGGAGGTAGAGATCTAGGAAGATTTAGTTAAAGAAGGGGGATATAAATACAAAGTTATTCCATACCTATATATCTATGAAAGGACATACCTATTCATCTTGGAAATCAAAGGGGAGGATAATGCATGATATATGGAAGAAAAATCTATTGAGGATCAAATCATTAAAGTCTACAAAAAATTGTTAGATTTGGTTCCCTCCCAAGATGTTTAGCTTCAAGACTAGGTGGTCAGTCTCATTAAAGGGGTTATTTATAAGGAGGATAATGATAAAATTCTTTACCCACCCTTAGAAGATTAAATTAAAGCTATTTTATTTTCTTTTCAAGGGTACAAAGCATAGGGTCCTGATGGTTTTCCTCCATTCTTTCAAGTTTTTGGGGACATTTTTATAACTAAGGTCTTCATAGTAGTCTCAAAGTTATATAAAGTGGGTACCATGTTGCAAGACTATAAAAACACTTTTATTGTCCTTATCCAAAATAAATAAGGGGCCTCTCATCTGATGGACTTCAGGGCCATCAATTTATGCTCCACCTTGTACAAAATTTGTATGAAAAGTTTATCTTTAAAAATTCAAATGTTTCTAGAAAAAATGATTGTAAAAGAACATGGGGCCTTCATCTTTGGTATAAATATCTCATATGGTATTATAATATCCCATAAAACCATTCATTTAGTAGATAAATCCTCCATATAAGGAAATTTTCTCAAATTGGACATGAATAAGGCCTATTACAGTCTCATGGTAATTCCTTGACAAAGTTATTTTAAAATTTAGATTTAATCAGTTTATTATAAACCTAATTTTCTACTGAATTTATACCCCCATATTCTTGGTTATCATTAATGGTGTTCTTAGGTCTTTTTTTCCTACTAGAATAGGGCATAGACAAAGGGATTCCCTTTCTTTATACCTATTTATCATCATGGATGAGTCCTTGAGTAGGATGATCAATAAATCCATAACCTACACCATCAAAGGTATCATAGTGGATCCTAACACTAGACTAGCCATGCATGAACAATTATTAAATGAAACACTAATAATGGAGGAAACCTTGACACCAAAGCCAACGGTTATATAAAAATCTTGGAAATCTCTGAGATAGTCTCTACCCATAGTGTAAATTTCTATAAAAGCTCATTGTTCTTCATCAAAGTTCTAGTTTCCATGCAAGATAGGATTTCTATAATTTTAGGATGTATCATCAAGAACCTTACTTCTTCATATCTCAGTATTCCTCTCTTTAATGACCCTATGAAAACTAAACTCTAGAATCCCTTAGTTAATAGGATTCAAAGGAAATTAATTGGGTGGAGAGGAAACTTCCTATCACAAGCTAGAAAATTACAACTTCTAAAAATTTCCATTCAAATTTTCCCAGTCTACTTCATGTCCTTCTTTGTCATACCAGGAAAAGTTGTAGACCACATCAAACAAGCTAAAAAAAAAATTGTATAGAGGGTCTAAGGATAGATTCAAGCTCCCCTCATCTCCTAAAATAAGGCTCATCTTCTAACATCAAAAGGAGGATTGGGATTGAGAAGGGTTAGATCCATGAACCAAGCCATTCTAGTGAAAATAGGTTGGAGGGTGATTAAAGAAGATAACTCTTGGACTAAAATCATAATGCCCAAATATTTAAACTTTGGAGAAGGTCATGCTTTTCATATTGAAAAAGGCCTTATCAATTGTTTAGCTTTTTGGTAAGCCCTGAGATTAGGAAAAGACCTTTTTTTTTAAAAGGTGTAAAATCAAATATAGGTAAAGGGGATAGGGTTGACTTTTGGTAGGATTCCAAGATCTAGAGCTAATTAATTTTTTCAAAGATACCATTGGACACAAGATTTGTGATTATTGGGAGGTTATAGAAGGAAAGAAAAGATGGAATTTTTTATTTAAATATGACTCTAATCAATTCCAATTGTTCATTCTCTAATATTTAAATTTAACTCTCTAGAATATTCACATCAACATATTCCTAAAAGAGGATAACATTATCTAGAAATGTGATCCTAGTGGCCTCTACTTAGTGAAATCTAGCGACATTTCCCTTTGGTATTATGAGGAGCCTAAGGAATATTAGAATGACCATTGGATAAGAAACATCATCTCGAAGATTAATGTTTTCTTCTAGTTGGATACCTAGAATAAGATCCTCATGGTGGACAATCTGATCAGAAGGGGAATCCCTATCTTGAATCAGTGTGTGCTTTATAGATAGGAGGTGGAATTAATGGATAATATTTTCCTCTTTTGCCCTTTTTCTTACTCAATATTTCTCTCCTTCTTTATCCTTCTAGCTACTCTTGTGTCATCCCAAGAAGCATCATGGATCTTATAACCCAATGAAAACCTCCTTAACACTCACCCCACTTGAAATTCTAGTAGACCCTAGCTTTATCACATATATATTGGGAAGTTTGGTTATCTATAAAATCAATTATCTCTGGGAACAATAGGCCCACTTCCTCCTCAAATTTTAAGAAAATCATGGCCATGGTGAAGGAAAATTGGTTGACCTATGCATATTCCTTCAATAATCTTAGCTCTCATGTAACAACCCTCGTAGTTGTACTTAGAAAAAACAGTAATTTTTTAAAAACTAAATATTGAACATTGAATCAACCTTAGTTTCTAAAACACTTTAATTAATCATATAATTAACAACTTTAAGGAGTAATAGATTCAACATTCGAATACTATGAGCAAAACAATAAAAAGTATGATACATAAAGTTTACTATCTTGTTAGGGACATTAGCATAATCCAAATTCCCATACTAAGTATTGGTACTAATTCAACCAGCCACATGGATTGATATGCCATCAAGACTACCCTAAATTATCATAAGGATCTAGACCTAATGACCCACCATAATCTTGGGTAGCTTACATATTCACTCCTCAAAATTAGGGTCTAATGTAGTTATCCTTTCAAATGTGATGGTCTCATCCATGAGACATCACCACTGAAGGGATTATAACTTTAATCCAAATAGGGAAAACACTAATCATGACACAAATGAGCTTTTAAATCTCTATTCTAATCCCATAGCTAAGTGATACCCTCTAGCATAAAATCTTGCTAATTTAGGCTTGTGTGCTTATCCAAGTACTCTCACATATAAACCTAGATATAAGCAATGATAAACGAATCCACATTCCTAGTTCCATAAAAAATCACATGTTAGGCATAGAAATAAGCTATGTATACAAAAAAAGCAAATCATACAGTACATAATAGTCAAACCTATCATTTGTTTAAAATCACAAGATTATATACACGTAAACATGTTATCCTACTAACTGCTATGAATATATTGCTCAAGTAATAAGAAATAAAAAATGTTAGAATAATTAATTTAGGTGAGAGTCCAAACATAAAGCTATAGTATGTACCACCCAAGTATATACATCTAACTAAAGTATACTATAATATCCCACACTATCATAATTCATGATCACTCTACCCAAACATTATCAACCATAACATATAAATTTATTTAGGCATGGGTCAAGACATAATGAATAAAGTATTTACCAAATGGGTACTTTTCATAATGTAAAACTCTATGTCATCCATACTATTATAGGTCTATGTGTTTTAGTATCAGACTCAATAGCAACAACAATCTTACACCCAACCATAATAATAAAGCAAGTTAGGATTATATTATCTATGTATACCTTTAATAACAATCTAAAGAGAGCATAATCTATAGGTACACCCTATTATTTACTATGTTATTTTAGAAATGTCTAGTTACTTGCACAGTTAACTTTCTCACAAAATATATCATATACAAGTTTCATCCTTACAGGATGCGACAAACTTTATCCTATTGACAAGTTTGCATAACATTACTATGTTATAAAATGCCTATTTGCTATCACTAGTATATATAATAGAATTCATACTAAGGAATACATATCGAGGTTATTTTCCTATACCCAAGCTCACTCCCTGAGCTACCATACATATCTATGATGTCACATACATACACAGAATTAGGGCTAGATGTAGTTTTACCAAAAACTACTAAAGGTATAAAATTTTACTCAATAGTTTTCTCATATTAATGCATACAAGGACAAGGTATAAATGCATTCCTTAATTATAGAGAGAAGACTCAATGGTCCTTATGAACCTATCACTTACATAAAATATGTATAAGCTAGGACTATTGATGTCCGACATCATTCTCATGTCCTCATATACTGTCATACAATGAATTTTAACTACATACAAATAGGGTATCAAATAGTTTGTAAACTTCTAAGCAATTCCAAATCATAATATTATCTTCTCAGGTATCATATCTACATATATATGGGTTACATAACCTAAGAGTAAGTATGTGTTGGTTCTCAAATTGAGAGTCCTTACATAACCATACCATT
>JARHVA010002488.1:770000-975000 GCA_037957365.1 Torreya grandis
AAACTTACAAATGACATTAGAGTTTATTAGCATATAAACATAGTATCTATTATCATAACATGTAAATAACTATAAATTTTACCTCAAAAACAAATATTAGTGCACTCATTTATTATTATTCATAGAGTATCAGTCCCATAAGACCCCACTTGATGGCATTTTCTATTTTTTAATTAATTTTTATGAATGTAACTTAAGCTAATTGATTTAACATAACCACCCCATGGTCTAATAACTTGGAAAATGTCTTATAGACTATCTAAATACACATGAGATCATAACATACGTCAAAAAAAAAAAACCAAGAAGTCTTCCGCAATACCTTCCAGTACTTTTGCACATCTCTTCAACCTAGAGAGTTTTTTTCTCAAGCTAGATAAAAAATATTTAGGCAACTTGGTACGGATAACACGTCTATGTTAATACTATCATTAATCTATATAGCATCAGATGCGTATAACATGTCAATACTATCCTAACTCAAATAGAGTTCTAGATAAGTATGATGATGAAAAATAACTAGTAAAAAATTATACAATCATGGAATAATCATCCACATGGAACACTATCTAGTGTACATGCGTATGGCCATACGACTAAATTTGACAAGTTCTACTTTTCAAATCCAAAATTTGACAAAGTCTATCTATCAAATCCAACTCAATACCAATAGTTTGAGTCAATGTGAGGCTATTTATGATACCTTCCTATCACTTAAAATCACATTCTAAATTCATCACTCTTTTATTTGGTCTCTATGACTTGATGATTTCTAACTAAACATGTGCACAAATCTCAAAGAAACATAATTATTTACTAACATATCATAAAAACATTACTATATTCTATAAAATTTCCATACTGTACTATTGCATATATAAGAAAATCATATAATCATCTCAAGATTATATTAAGTTGCTAGTAGCTAACATAACTAGTGTCACAATTCCACAACTTAACATATTATAAATAATCTCATAATTAATATAACATACTTAAGTGAACGATTATATCACTCTTCAACCTAATAAGTGAGACTATGTCTCTTACATTCATGACAAGCACACAACAAGTTTAAAAGTTTAACTCTACCCTTACCAAGATGTTTTGTACATCTAATACCTTACTTGCTCCTGACAAAAAGGTACACATACTACTCTCCAAAACAACATGTTTTAAAAAGAGAAAGATATTAATCTACCAAAGGTAGATAATAACATACTAATTATAATCAACTATTATTAATATAAATCCATTTTTAGCCACTCCTCATGGTCAAGTTTATATTTTTTATAAAATAGTAAATCTATAAAGTTACAAGTCGAAAGTAGAGAGACAACATCTCAAAATAAAACTTCCTACATATCCTCATATGGTAAAAGATAACACCAAAATCCATATTACTTACCAAATTCTAAGAGTATAATCATAACCTACTTCCTTAATTGGAAATTAAATATATTAACCATAAGGATGCACCAATACATCCAATCATATAACTTTTCTCAATAAGTAGGAAACACTATCCCATGAACTTAAGATAAATAATATCAAACAATATTTTAGAAACAAGTTTCCACTTAATAAAACACTAAATCAACATCCTCAAAATATGAACCTTTTTGGTAGCTTAAAATGATGTACAAGTAGAATAAGCATAACAACTCACATTTAAGCTAACAAAGAGAGATGATACTCCTAAAGTATATATAAATAAATAATAATAATAGTGCTAATTATAAACTCCTAACAAAGAGGAATTTATAATCAAGTCATCTAAAATCAATTAAGGAAATTCCCATTCCTAGTTTTTATGTAATCAATACATAAAATGAAATCATATATATATATATATTATAAGGTGTATGGTAGGAGAGTACATATCATGTTTTTTGAGTTGTGAACAAGAGTTTCCAACAATATTTTTGATCTTTTGATTGAAAACTTTGATTATGACTACATTTTACTGGTAATCATATCACCTTCACCATTTCCATTTATGTTAGACATGTATGGAGTGATGCTCATTTCAATATATATATATATATATATATATATATATATATATATATATATATATGTGTGTGTGTGTGTGTGTGTGTGTGTGTGTGTGTGTGTATATATAATAAGGTGTATGGTAGGAGAGTACATATCATGGTTTTTGAGTTGTGAACAAGAGTTTCCAACAATATTTTTGATCTTTTGATTGAAAACCTTGATTATGACTACATTTTACTGGTAATCATATCACCTTCACCATTTCCATTTATGTTAGACATGCATGGAGTGATTCTCATTTCAATATATATATATATATATATATATATATATATATATATATATATATATATATATATATATATATATATATATATATATATATATATTGAAATGAGAATCACTCCATGCATGTCTAACATAAATGGAAATGGTGAAGGTGATATGATTACTAGTAAAATGTAGTCATAATCAAGGTTTATATATATATATATATATATATATATATATTGAAATGAGAATCACTCCATGCATGTCTAACATAAATGGAAATGGTGAAGGTGATATGATTACCAGTAAAATGTAGTCATAATCAAGGTTTTTAATCAAAAGATCAAAAATATTGTTGTAAACTCTTGTTCACAACTCAAAAACCATGATATGCACTCTCCTACCATACACCTTATAAAACCATTACACATGAGACACTTGATAACCACACCATTTTAAAAATCTAAGGGGTTATTAATTATCTTAGGGTACATGCTCAATGTACCAAAAACACATTTTCATTTCTCCTTTCGATCAAATAGAATATACAAAAGTGTTAATGGACTCACTAGGTCCTAGAGTTTGAGCCTAAGCTTTGATATCACATGTAACAACCCTCCTAGTTATACTTAAAAAAAGTAGATTTAAAGAAAAAACTAAATATTGAACATTAAATCAACCATAGTTACTAAAACACTTTAGTTAATCATATAATTAACAACTTCAAGGAGTAACAGATTAAACATTTGAATACTATCAGCAAAATAATAAAAAGTATGATACAAAAAGTTTACTATCTTACTAGGGACATTAGCACAATTTAAATTCCCATACTAAGTATTGTTACTAATTCAAATAGCCACATGTATTACTATGCAATCAAGATTACCCTAACCTATCCTAAGTATCTATACCTAATGCCCCACCAAAATCTTAAGTAGCCTACATATCTGCTCCTTAGAATCAAGGTCTAATGTAGTTTTCCTTTCAAATATGATGGTCTCCTCCATGATACATCACCACCAAAGGGATTAGCACTCTAAGCCACATATGGATTAAATTGAACATGACATAGATGATCTTCTAAATCTCTGGTCTAATCCCATAATTAAATGACACATTTTAGCATAACATCTTGCTAATCTACGCTTGTGTGATTACCCAAGCACTGTCACATATAAACCTAGATAGAAGCAATGATGAAGGAACCCACATTCATAGTTCCATAGAAAATCACATTTTAGGCATAGATTTTAATTAAGAATACAAAACAAATCAAGTCATATAATACATAACATTCAAACCTATCATTCATCTAAACTCACAATATTATATGCACACAAATATGTTATCCTATTAACTACTATGAATATATTACTCAAGTAATAACAAACAAAAAAGATTAAAACAATAAATTTAGGTGAGAGTCCAAAAATATATCTTCAGTATGTACCACCTAAGTATATACATTTAAGCTAATGTATCCTTTGATATCCCACATTATCATAGTTCATGATAACTCTATCCAAACATTAACAACCATAACATATATATCTATTTATGCGTGGGTCAAGATGTAATAAATACAATATCTACCAACTAGGTACTTTTCATAATATAAAACTCTATCACATCTATCATATCATAGGAATTTGTGTTTGTGTATTTGATTCATCACCAACAACAATATTACACTCAACCATAATAATATAGCAAGTCAAGATTATACTATCCTATTATACCTTCAATAAAAATCTGAAAAGAACATAATATCTAGGTATACCCAATGATGTACTATGTTATTCAAGAAATGTATAGTTACTTTCATAGTTAAATTTCTCATGAAATGTATCATATACAAGTTTCGTCCTTACAAGATGTGACAAACTTGATCCTATTGATGAGTTTGCATAATAGTAATGTGCTACAAAATGGCTATTTGCTTTCACTAGCATTATAGGAGATGTCATACTAAGTATTACCTATCAAGTTTAGTTTCCTATGCCTGCACTCACTCCCTGAGCTACCATACATATATGTGATGTTACCTACATACACAAATTTAGGGTTAGATGTAGTTCTATAAAAAAATACTAAAGGTATAAAATTATACTCAATAGTTTCCTCATATGAATGCATACAAGGAAAAAGTAGAAAGGCATTCCATAATTATAGATATAAGACTTGATGGTCTTTACTACTCTATCACTTACATCAAATATGTATAAGCTAGGACTATTGATGTCCAACATCATTCTTGTATCCTCCTATACTGTCATACTATGAATTTTATCTACATACAAAAAGGGTATCAAATAGTATGTAAACCACTAAGCAATTCCAAATCATAATATTATCTTCTTAGGTATAATATCTACATATAGATGGGTTACATAACCTTAGAGTAAGTATGTTTTGGTTCTTAATTTTAGATTCCTTACATAACCATATCATCTGAGTCTATATATCAAAGGACTTTAACATCATGCATGCAATATCAAATATCAATAAATATTGCACAACTATATCACACACACTAAGTATGATAAAAATTAGTCTATAATTAATAGTTAAAGTAGAGTTTAATATTGATCATACTAACTGAGTGAATTAATTAATAAGATCCTCTCATGAAGAGACATGTTAGTACCCTTACGTGTTGTAAGATTCTACTACATGACATGTATCATAAAGAAAAGTATGTTTCTACTATAATATCACACAACATGCAAATAAAACATATGAATTGATAATGTTACTCCAACATTACTTTGGCTAAATATCATCTGGATCAGCCAGATTCATAACACATCACTTGATTAGGTTATCCATACCCATCATTTATGAGGCTAACCAAGCTTGAGAAACCATCTCATGTCTTGGGTAATATCATGAATGTGGCCACATCATATACATAATAGATAAATAATCCAAAGTATAAGCTTACCATCTGAGTAAACAAATCTAAGGATCATAATCAAATACATGTAATATCTAATATACATAAGCATACACTTACAAATCTATGCCAACCAAATATGACTACAAAATTCTACTTTTTAACTTAATTATATAGATATTTCTAAGCATAATTCAACTCATTTATACCAATACCACCTTTTAATTGAATTTCAAAAATTTAATTACTATAAAGATTCCAATATTATCACACATAATGATGTAAATGCAACTCAAGCTTACAGTATAATTTGGATTAATATATAAATATGAAAGTCCAAGGCCAAAAGTAAAGTTCAACCCAACATTTGATACTGCATCAAAGTGAAACATATCTTCTTTATAAATAACTCAACAACACTAAAGTAATATGGATATACTAGAATTAATAGATATCATTAATGTGTGTGTCTGTGTGTGTGTGTATATAAGATGTAAACAAAAGATATGTAATATATACCAAAATTAGCGTATGTATTAGGTCTATATATATTAATTCAGAATATATATGCATGCTTATGGTATAAATTCCTTCTGATATATATATATATATATATATAGCTACACATAATTGTGATGCATATAATTATATATGTTTTAGGTCAAGTGAAAAAGCATCTCAATATTCATAAGTATACATAATATATTTATAACCTATATATTAATTAATTTTGGTTATACACACACACACACACACACACACACACACACACACACACACACACACTAGATATAGGTCTTAATATATATGAGATAGCTATTAAGGCATAAGTAAATTTTGAAATAAGAATAACTTCAACATGGGCCTGATGATATGTATTAATTTTTTTTAATGAAAATATAATAACCAATAAGAGTAAGGAAGCACTTATTATATACAATGAAATTTAGGTTGACAGTGTAATATAAAATTCTAATGCAAACAAAGTTCCTCTTGACATTTGATCTTGCATTAGATAAACTCATATGTTTTCTTTGATTAAACACACTCAGTATTTCAACATTAAAACTTTGATACCCAAATATATACTTATATAATATCAAAATATACAACAACTCCTCTTTTATTTTTTTGTTAGTCTTAGCAAATATATTACAAGAAAATTATTAAACATTATTCAAATGATTATATATAACAAATCTAGTCCTGCATATATAAAGGCATTTTATAACATAGACTTCATCTCTTTCAAATCTACACATAGTCTTTTCAACATCCAATTCACTAAAACAAGTCACTTCTCATCATTACTCCATATTTAGATGAAATGCATGTAACTATTCAGAGATGAAATGTAGCTAATATTAAAGACTAAATATAACCATTAATATGGGTGGTGTATGTCATATAGGATGCAACTATAGTAATAAATAAACATGGATCTTCTTTTAACATAGGCTCAATATTTTTCAACATGGGATTAAAATAGAGGAACACCTACTCATAAAATACCTTGCAGACCTTTGGATAATAGCTGAAGAATATGCCTTTCTCTTCATTCTTCCATTTTATCCTTTTCACTTGCCTTACCCTCTTTAATGTCCATGTCTCCTTTTCTTCTCAACATCTAGTTCCTCCCTTCATCTATCTATGCAATTATAATTCATAGCTTTATTTTATTTCAAACATGTAAACTTTAAATTGCTATGCCATTATGCTCTTTTATCTAAATATTCACTTGGGTTGACTTATTAAACAAAATATATATTTTAGGTAGATTCATGCATGGATAATTAACTCAACTTCTAACTTTATTAACTTTTGTTAATTTCATGTATAATTATTCAAGATTAACTTTAAATTTCTTACTATTGAGTGATACGCCAATTTACTAAATGATAAATCTAGTTAAGAAATTTTAATAAAGATATTCATTTTTTTTAATTTGTATGAAAATAATTAAATTAGTGATACTTAGTTAATTGATAGATATACAAGTGTATGTCCATAATTAAAAGATAATTATATCTTCAAAAACTAGTGTATATGTATATATTGATTCTTTGGACATATGTCATACTATATCAATATCTCAAATATCAATAATTAATTAGCTAAACATTCAAAGATGTTTATAAAGATATTTTTATTAATTTATTCATAAAATCAAATATCTATTTTCTTGATTTATGTAACAAGACTAAATCTTCACACAAATGTAAACACATGTACTACATCTAACTGCCACAATGACACTATGCCAAAGAAATAATAGTTCATTAGACTAAAACTTGGTAGAGGAAAATGAAATGTAACATTTCATCTCTTCTGCTAGATTCTTTACCATATGAATCTAGTCACACCAGGTAACACAAAAAAATAGTGTGTAGATAAATCAAAATTTAAGTGGACTCATCCTCTGCTTAACTAGTTTAAATTAAATTTTGATGTGGTTGCCAAAGGCAATCTAGGCCTAGTGAGAGTAGGAGGTGTCATCAAGGATTATTCAAGGAATATTAGGGTGGCCTATGTGGGTCTCCTAGGAACCCAAATGAACCATGTTATAGAATCACAAGTAGCTCTATGGGGAATTGACTTCATATTCAAACTAGGGATTGAATTTCTTCTTATCGAAGGTCATTCTATGAACATCATAAATTACCTAAAAGGTCTGAATCACTCATCATAAAACATTTTAGGGATAATAAATGATGTAAAAATGATGATGAATCATATCAAAAGGGTTTCATTGGTACACATGTATAGAGAATGAAACAAATGTGTTGATATGATAGAAAATATCAGGCTTTAATCAAAGTCATTTAATAGCTAGGATGGTACTCAATTTCCAACTAACATCACCCCATTTATTGAACTAAATAAAGGATAGGTCACACAAAGTAATGATGACTCCATTTAATGATGAATCAAATCAAGGATAAATAAATAGATGGTATTTCATGTAAAAATATCATTATCTAGCCCTCTCTTAAGATTTTGCATGCTCGACTAGACTTGCAATCCTATTAATTTAATTTACTTAATCTCAATTCTAACATGCATTACACCATAAATGGTTTAAACAAGGTATCCTATGGAATAATCTAATAGAAATAAGTGATGGGTAGGGATCATGACTATTTTGAGCCAATTTATTGTGAAGAAGCCAAATCAAATGAGCACGTTTGGTATAAATTGGTGAAGGGTGGTTTGTCTACTTTTATGGAGAGTTTGGTCAACCATGACATAGGACTGTCAAAGGACTTTTCCAGATGGTGGAAAGATAAGGAAGTCTAAATGCATGGTCTAAGAATATAGATTACTAAATAACTCATTAGGGACATTACAGGAATGGACTATTCTCAGATTAAAGTGTTTAAAGAAAATAGGAGGAAGGAAGAGATCATAAATATCTTCTTTAGTAAGAAAAATAAAAAACCTAAGATAATGTCCCAAAAAGGGTTTGTGAGCTTATAAATTCCAAGGAAGTAGCCCAAGGTTTGTCTACAAATTATCTAATATATTACCTTGGAGGTAGAATATAATGTTATATTATCCCATCACTTCTTAGTAAATTAATTTAGAGGGAACACCATTAGTCTCTCATTCTTTCTACAAAAATTAGTGAAGGCTATAATGCTAAACTTTAAGGTAAACCCATCAATGAATATCATTTAGCAAGACTTAATTCTCCTATTTTTTAATAAAGGGGGACCATTATGGTCTAGAATAGTATTATAGTCAATAAATATTCTAAGAGAGGTGGGAGAATTAGATAAGGATGAGGAATTATTCACCAAGTCTAATGCTAAAGAAGATGATACGGAGAAGTTTGAGGGGAATAGAGGCAAGTCCTCCTAGGAAAACTCCAAATCTCAAGGCATTAATAAGGTTGCTCCTATTTATGTATCTTTTATTTCAATTAAGGGATGATGGACCCCTAATCTTAGGATTAAGGAGGGTAGTGAACATTTGATGGAGAAGATGTTCATGAATATTTAAATGCCAAATAGTATCTATAATGAGATTATGGAGGAATTTGACAACCTCAAAGGGAGGTTGGGTCTTAGGATGGTTAAAGCATAGTTTGGTAAAGAATAGGTAGGAATAGAGGAGCTCATGCTATAAGACAACACTCAAAGTAGCATGGTGGAAGATATCAAGGAGATCAAGAAGGAGGTGGAAGAAATGAAGATGACCATCCTGAAGTGAAAGAGGAAGGGAGAGGACAAAGATAAATTCATGGGGAATAACACTAGAGGAAAACTGAAAATCAAATCTAAAATTTTAGTGGCTAATAAATTGGTCATTTACTCTGAATCACACTAGTTAGTCTCTTCTCTAGACCTTTTTGTTTTCTTGGGACTTTTTGCAAAAAGGTGTTTTTTATTAGGTCTCTTTTTTTCTATAATATTTTTTTATTAGTCATGCCTATCATTTGGTTATTTTGTATGGGAATGGGCCCCTATAACCTATATTCTACCTATCTAATAAAAAAATAATGATTATTTTATCCATTAGTTTTAAATGTGATATTTATGTATATACCATACATGTATTTATTAATCAAATAATACTAAATATATTCAAAACTACTTAATTTCCACATATCAAGCTTAAAACACAAAAATTAAATAATCCCAATTTTTATTGACACCCAAAGAGTCATGACATAAAAATATTCATCAAAAGTATACACAAAATGAGAAAATATGCATCTCATAATTTTGCATAATAACCCTAAAAAAATGCATCAAGATTCAAATACCATACGAACTAATTTTAAACTTCAATGAAATCTTATGCTCGTACATAACCATTTAAATCAAACATAAGGTTACAAAAAACCTATTGAATGTACAAAATATACACCTATAGCTACTTTATAATGTATACAATGACTACCACCAAATACAATCTAATTTTTTTTGGTCGTAGTCACACTTAAAAACCCATCACCTAAAATAAGTCAAATACCATAAATGAAACAATTAACTAAAACCCATTCATGTGAAAATAATGTAAATAAACTATTTGATCTCAATAATATTGTAGATTAACCATACACATTGTTAAATATCCATTCATCATAACACATGGTAATACATAACAATAAACAACTACAAAACCAAGTACTAAAACTAGGCATCTAGCCATATCAAACATAAACTGAAAACACTCCCATAAGAGTATATTCAACTATACATCAACCATTTAATTATGGGTTGATTGTGATGTCTAAAAAATTCATCATGAACATCTAATGGTTTGTTATTATATTGATTATATTCCCTTTTAAATGAGCACATAATAAATATTGTATTTTACTCCATCTTAGAGAAAAACAAACCACTTAATTGATGAATGCACCAACAATGCATAGTAATATTATGACCTTATCAAAAAGTAAAAACTTTTATTTTTCATGCACCTTACCAATCACTCATGAACTCCACTAACTACCATTAATGTCCATAACGGTCCTACATTAATATCGTGAAGAAGTGCCAAAATGGCTTGATAAACCACCATTAGTTCCACCTAAAATGCAACTCAAAAACCAAACTAATAGTCACAAACCATTCCAAGTAGTCCTTCAATGGAATTCAAAAAATATTTCTTTAGATACTGGCTAGGGTTTGGCCAACTAAGCTCATCAAATGACCAAATGAATAAACCAAAAAGAATTTAAAGATACTCAATAAGTTGACCTTGGGATTTAGGTTATCATGACTTAAATCTTGATGAAGTCAAAACCAAAGTTTCTAAATGTTATGATTAAAAAAATTAAAACTAATGAATACCCCATGACCTAGTCATGGTCTGCCCCTAAATAATAATAATTTTAAGTCACCAAGACAATCAAATAAGTAAGTCAAAACCATATTAAAGAAAACTAGTTTGAAGAATCCATTAAAATCCAATGCATATGTTCTAAGCATGGACTACATTTCATGATTTAGGTAGTATATTGAATTAAATATTGGTTTATTTAAATAATAACCAAGAGAACCACAACATGAAAATGGTTACCACAAAAGATAACAAGTTAGACCAAGAAATCAAAAACATAGTCAAAGGTTTAATATAAGATCATTTTGATCATCTATAAAATGAATAAGATAATAAAATATTTGATAAGGACCAAACTAGATAAATCTTAAAATCTCTAAAATCAAAATATTAATAACTCAATGTTTACTCTTATTGTAGCAATCAGAAAATCCAACCTATCTAGTTTTCCTTTTCCTCTTCCCACAATCATTATAATGATACATCAGTAGTATTTGAATGAAAAACCAATATCAAATATGACAAGTAATTTTTTATTGAATTTACATCCATCAATTCTATAATGAACTAAGTTAAATTATACATGTGATAATATAACATATATAGTACACAAAAAATCATAATATTGAAAAAAAATCTCATAACATCCAAGCAATAGTTTAATAGATACAAACATAGCTAAGAAATATGCTAAGCAGTAATCCAATTTGAAACTAATTGTTAGTGGTAGAATCACTTAGAGGGGGGATGAATCAATGAGTACAAATAATCAAACTTCAATTCAAACATAATCAAATAATTAATCAATTACAACAGGCATTCATGAAGCATACATATAATTCATATCAATGAGCAAGAGAGACAATGCAATATCAATGACATAACACAAGACATATGTGGGAAACCCTCTTGGGGAATAAAACCCATTAAAACCTACACTTGGAATACTATCCTATAATAAAAAGATCTAATTTAGAGAATATATAAATGATCAAGGAACTAAAATCCCTATTTAGTGAGACTCTAATTCCATAGGGTACTACTACACCTGTCTAGATTAACTACAATAACAACCATACATTTTATCAAGTTTTACCTTGTAAGGAGGTTGAAACCACATTAGATGATGATATTAAAAAACAACACCTATGAACACATCCACCTTTGAACTGATGTTAAAAGCACCTGATTATTTACCTGTTTTTATCATACTTCACCTTTGCTCACACTAAAATAGTAAGATTTCAATTCTTCCAAGAGAAAATGACAAATAGGTCATAAAAATAGTCCTCAATCAATGCTTCTCTTCAAAAATTTCATAGGTCACTCTACCCCACCTTTGATCCATAAAACACACACAATCCTCTCTCAATCCTTCTCCCAAACCTTTTACATAAAGTCTAGAACCCATCATCTTTAGTTCTACCATTTATAGAGCAATATTGATAATCATTACCTTGGTCAGCCATTAGTCATGCCTTAGCCCTTAAGGCATCTCTCACATGAATACATGGATTAATACAATATTCATAGGTTGGAAATAACATCTATGGGTCACTCTTAAATAATTACACATTTTAATAAGTCCCTTATAGCCCTTATAGGTCTCATGTGAACCCATTCACTCCTTTAGCACTCATTTGAGTAAAAAAAAAACATAAGATCACTTTAAAATACATGGTTCCACTCCTTATGTCCCCTTTGACATCTATAAAGGATCACAATCAAATTATCTCACATCTATGTATGCTTGAACAACTCAAACACTAACCTGGTGTACATAGTCACTTGAATGAACACACAGTCAATTTCTTAAACATTGATCATACTCAAGATAGATTAATCACACCTCCAAAATCCACAAATAGCATCCTAATGGATCTTAAAACAATTCCTAATAGCTAAGTCATCATGACACATCAAATCAACATCAATATAAGCTCAAATATCCTTCTCGAGTCACATGCAAAATAATCATAAACACGTAGTCAATTTCTAGGCTCAATATCTTTGACTGTACTCACTTCCAAATCTTCAAATTGATATAGCTAGATTCACCTTGTAATCATCTACCACTTTGATTTTTATATCACCAGTAAATTTAAATTCTATCAAAATATATGGATGCAATAAATAGCTATAGTTTTTCCTATGTTAAATTCAAATATTTGAATTCAAATAGTTGTAGTTGATTTTCAAACATAATGCTCGAATATCATAAACTCTCACCTCAGATTAAATACACACCATTGATCTCTTCCTATATTTAATGTATAGTCCACCAATTTCATACTTTAAAACTTCATTAAGTTGACCTCATCTTGTGCAATCTAGGCATTTTGACTCAATGCACTCCATTGATCTCTACAAATCTCCCAAATCTTTAATAATCAATGCTCACCATTGATCAATCTATATGAATGCCTAGTCACCATTGGATCATTATCCTCTACCTTTGCTTAGTCATTAAACATCATGCACCTATCCTTATCTCATTATTTCTATACTCCTTAGAGAAACTATGTACCATTAATCTCAATTGAGATTTAACACTTTCCATATGCCTAAGTATCCATTGTTTCACCTTGATAACTTCTTTTGTGCTTACTCATATGATCTAAAATTTGGTCAAAATGATCTCCTCACATAGGAGAATCTAACCATGTGGCATAGTACTCTTGAAACCCTTATGTATACAATATATATCTCCATTAGTGTCTTCTTAAAACATTTTGTCATACAGCCAACCATGTTAAAACCTACCTAAGAGGCCAACTTTGAGCATCCATAACTTTTACTATGCTTCAACGCATGATCTAGAATTTAATGAAAATTAACTATGCTCAAAACTTAAAAAACCCATATTATTTGTTTCTCTTGACACCTTCACACTTTTAAGATATAACACCATCAAAATTCTCACTTGGCTTTTGCTACCTCATTGTAAAATTGGTTAAGTATGGGTAAATACATTCAAACTGCCTGAGAGCCCAACTTTGCATATGTATATATTTTGATGTGCTACATTACATGATCTGAAAATTAGTGAAAATAAACTAGGAAAAAATTGAACAAATTCATATGATAATTCTATCCTCTCATCACTATACATACAAATTCTAACTTCATCAACATGCTTACTCAACTCTTTCTAGCCATATTATAAATTTGGCTAAGTATGGGAAAATAATGAAATTTAATTGAGAAGCTAATTTTGTACCCTCTTAGCTTTAACCATGATTCAATTCATGACTTGAGATATATCATATAAAAACTAGTGAATAATGTTATCATAACCATATTACCCACTCCCCTTCACTCTTTTCCATATGAAAATGCTAATATCATCAAACTGCCTACTTAGATTTTTTGCTACTAGACCAAAAGTGACTAGATGAGAACAATGAACTACCAGATGAATTGGACTCATTCACATAAGATCTAAAAGCATATATAACATCTTAGGGACCTTTTTCACATCTTACAATCATGATAATCAGCCTTAACCATATTTGATCAGTCAAAATCTAAAGATCAATTAATCCACCTTCAAGCATATAAGAATAAGTACATTGCACACTTTGTCATTATCACATAGACTATCAAGGCAATTCATCCACTCACCATACCATCTCCATGATACCACCATGAAATCATCATGATATCTCTTCAAAAATATCCCCCTTGGTCATTGATTTTAACACCCATTAATATAGTAATATATAGCTCACTTTCTCTCTCTTTAAAGTACTCCTACAATAGGAACTTTATCCCTAATATGAACTTTCTCCCCCTTTGACACAATGATAAGTGGGACCTCAATGACATTGAGGACATAATGATAATATCAAATAGGAAAGGATCATCTTAGAAATATGATAAAAAATCCCCCTTACCTTGAGCTTACTTCAGCTTGCCTTGACAACATCCTCTAGCTTCATGGCAACACTCTCTTCAAATAAACACTACAACCAATGACAAAAGAACACAAAAAGGAACTAAAATATTATTTCACTCACCAAGAAACCTCTAAGAGGCACACCCCTAAAATCTATGATAAATTTCACCATCTGATCATCTTTAGCTCTCCACACAACATGGAGAATCATCACATATACTAACTAACCTCTTCTTCTCAAGTTACTACAAGGACCATCAATTATAACTTCATGAAACTCAAAAAATATGAACATGCTCTCAATCAACATTAAAACCACCTTTAAATACTAATACCTTTCTCTTTTGGAGACACTGAGGAGAAATAAGTCTTCTTCAAACTAGGCCTATTTAGCCTCCTTATAGCCCTACCTGAGACATGAAGATCCCATAGTTTTCATTAGACACATATTCAAGATCTAAAACTTCATATCTAGATCACTCTCATATTCCCCCTCAAGAACACCAATTTTCATCAATAAGATCATCCTCTAAAATAGACTTTATTCAAACACTTACTAGCTAATTAACCGTCCATATTGACAAAAAATTTAATAAATAGATAATTAAAAACATTCAAATCTTTGTGAAGCTTGATTTGACCACCCATTTTTCCCATTAAACATATTAAGAAGCCTTAGACCTCAACTCATAAGGCAAACTACTTTTCTAGTATAGCTCAAAACCCTAAAATCTAAAAAAGAGGTCAACAAACCTCTTTTTAGTCAACACACATCTCTAAAACTACTTGCACACCTAGAGACACCCATCAAACACTTCTGGACCAAGATTTGATCTTCCACACCTTTTATAACCCATACATCATGGCTTACTTGTCCTTAAGCCAATAATTGAGAAAACTGAGAACACTAAAAAAAACATCAATTGACACATACATACCTTCAGACCTCAAAAACACTTGGAGCACACCACAAAGAAATGCATAAATACTTTTAAGCACCAAACACTCCTTGACATTTTCATAAATCTCATTAATCCACTTGGAACCATCCATTTTGACTCTATACTACAACTCCTTCATAAACCTCTAAAATAGGCTCATGAACTTATTTCTCCCCCTTAACAAAAGAACTTATCTAATTGGCATTATAATCTTAAGCACACAAACATGCTTCTCTACTAAAAGGAGTCTCTTTAGAAGCATAGATACATATACCATATATACCTCAATGCTCTAAAACAAAAATAAGTCATTATATTCCATCTCCTCCTTGCTCATCTGATATTTGTAGTTATTCTTCTTCTTCTTCTTTGGCTTAGGAGAAATAATTTCCTCATCCACTACAAAATTATCCTTTTTCCTATGATTAAATTGAAAATACATGAAGATAACATAGATTCATTACATACCTTTCTATCTAGATAATATTCCTTACAACTTGGAACCTCATCATTAGGCATAAGCAATTGAAGTTCTTTACATGATACATGCTCAACAATATTAGGATGTTCACTTAGATCCATATATACCTCAAGATTGGCCTCAGTCAATACCTTGGTCTTCTCCTTGAACTTTATTTCTTCATTCTCAACATGAGTAGACAATGAGACCTCTTAGTACTCTTCAACTTCTGAAGCATTCTCCACAATAGAAAGTATATTACTTAGACCTACAGTTTCATTATGAATCACACTTATCACATTTAGCTTCCATGTGTTAACTTGGCTTATTCCTTAAACTCTAGGAGTCTAATTAAATATATTGCATCTTGTAGGCCTTTACTTATAGAACCTAGTAATGTGACCTCTCTATTGACAATTATATCACACCATACCTTTTACAGGAAACATATCTTTCCTTACCTTATTTGGATAGGAATTTGCAATGTGTCCTATGTCATGATAAACAAAACAACATCCCCTTTTTGAAGAGGACTCACCTTGTCTAATATTATGTGGATAATGGTTTGAAAAGTGTCCCACATCAAGATAATTAAATAACTTGATTTTGTTCATACCTTTTCACTAATGACCACCATCATAGTCCCATTCAAATTCATTTCTAACAAGTCTCTTACACTCTCTAGCCCTATGCCCAAATTGATTAGATGTATAGTAGTAACCATTTAATATTGCATAACTCATGGCATTTGGTTGTCTCATCTAATCTATCTTTACTCTACCAATAGCTTCATTCTTTGTTTGATGATTTGTCTTCAAAGTATGATTGTCTTGGTTCACATTAGTCTTCATCATGTCTTAAGTTAAAACATTTTTTATTCTTCATATCCAAGACCAGTTCTATCATTGCCATGCTTTTGAGTAATCAAAATATTGTTTAGATCACATGAGCTCTTTTCAAATATCACAAATGTCTTCACCTTACTAGCTATATTTTCTAACTCACATTTCAAATATTCATTTTTGGAAACATACCTTGAGCATTCATCTTCTTTAGCTTTTAGGATTTTAGACAAAATTTCTAATTGAAAACTGAGATGCTTAATCATATCTTCATTCTCCTTGATACCTTCATTCAATATTTCCTCAGAAACATTGAATTGATCCTCATAGTCCTTGAGCTTATATTTCATCTTCTTATTGATATTTTTCTCAATCTCCATTTCTTCAAGAGTATTCATGAAAATAGTCTCATAGTCCACCTCATCTTCATCATCATATGAATCATTCCAAGTAGACTCCTTCTAATGTAGTAAGTTCCTTCCTCAACCATGAATAGAGATTCATCTTCAGTAGGACTATCATCTTCATGATCATATTCTAAATCACTAACTTCACTCTCATCTGATGAGATGCAATATTCTTTGTTGTAAAGACTCTTTTTATTCTTGAAGGATCTCTTCTTATTGTTATCATTTCTAAATCCTTTCTTGTTGTATGTATTTTTGTCTTCGTCTTATCCTTCATCATGATATTCATCATATTTATTCTCATGATTATGAGGACACTACCAAGTAAAATGTCCTATCTCTTCATAGTTGAAACATTTGAGGGGTACTTTACCCTTATACCTACCTGAGATAATATTCAATTTCCTAGTAATCAAAGTAATTAGTTCATCATCATCATCAATATCATATATGTCATCATCTTTGGATTTCTTACCTTATAACCTTAGGCTTCATCTTTATCTTAAATTTTACTTCTTTCTTTGGTGGTATATCATCATTCTTCATTATCTCATAGGTAATAAGTGTGCCATGCAATTGACACATCTTCAATTGAGTAAGGCCATGACTCTTTTCTATAATAGATACTTTCAAATCAGAATTTAGGGATAGAGACATTAATAACATCTAAACAACATTAGTTTATTTAGGATTCTCTCTAAGACCTTTTATCATGTTCACAATCTCATCAACTCTCTATAGAAAGGATGCCACAATATCTTCTTCATTCATCTTGACACATTCAATTTGACTTCTGTGAGTCTATAACTTATGAAGCTTAACCTTTAAATCTCTTTCAAAAATATTATTCAATTTATCCCATATTTCATTGTTATAACTATAATGAATTACCCTTGGTGAACTCAATTTCTATAAAACCACAAGTGATGGCATTATTGCCTTAGATTTGTTCTCAAACATCTTCTTGTTTGTAACACTAGATGGAGGAATAACAAGAGCAACATAACCATCCAAAACTGATTTCCATATACCAAACCCTAGGGATGTAATAGATGTCTTCATCTTAGCACTACAAAATGCATTATTGGGTCTATTGAACATTGGTGATTCTTCAGTAGAGAAATGACCTTGCACATTCTAACTACCTATTGTTCCTTGGACCAACATCAATTTATCAAGCCTTTACCAAAGGACATCTCTCTAATACCAATCATTGGAGATAAAATCACTTAGAGGGGGAGTGAATGAGTGAGACTAGATAATCTAACTTCAATTATGATATAATCAAATACTTAAATAGTTATCACAAACATTCATGAAGCATACATATCATTCATATCAGTAATGAAGAGAGACAACACAAGATCAATCACATAACATAATACATACATAGGAAACCCTCTTGGGGAATAAAACCCACTAAAATCTACACTTGGACTATTATCCTATAATAATAAGATCTAATTTGGACCACCTACAAAATATCAAATAACTATAATCCCTATTTAGTGAAAATCTAATCCCATAAAGTGATATGGCACATGTCTAGCTGAGCTACAAAAACAATAAGACCTTTTAGCAAGTATTACATTTTAAGGAGGTTGTAGCAACCTTAGATGTTGAACTACCACAATAATACCTATAAACACTTCCACCTTTAAACTAATGTCAACAACACCTAATGATGGATCTCTACTTTTCACACTTCACCTTTTCTCACACTCAAATAACAAGCTCTCTATTTTATGAACAAAAATATGACCAATAGGTCATACAAATAGTACTTAATTTGTTTTGATATTCAACACATCCTCAAAGCACTCTACCCCTCCACTACAAAAACCAAACAATATCTTCTCTCAAGTCTTTCACATAAAGTCTAGAACCCATCATCTTTGGTTCCACTATTTATATATTGATCTTTATGATCACTACCTTGGTTAACCATTAGGCGTTCCTTAGCCCTTAAGTCATCTTTCACACAAAGACACAACTCAATATAATCTTCATAGGTTATCCATAGAATCTATGGGTCACAATTAAGGAACTACAACTTTTTATGAGGCCCTTTTAGCCCTTATAGGCCTCATGTAAACCCATTCACTCTTTTATCACTCCCTCAAGCAAAAAAATAACATAGGTCCACTTTAAAATACATGGGTCCACACACTATGTCCCCTTTGAAATATCAAATGATCATAGTCATCTAAGCTCACCTTTGTGTATGTTGAAACAACTCAAACACTGACTTGGTGCACATAGTCACCATGAACAAACATAGTCACCTTCTTAAGCATTTTTCATACTCAAGATATATTTATCACACCTCCAAAATACACATAGAGCATCCTCATAGAGTCTAAAACACTCCCCATTAGATAGGTCATCATGAGACATCAAAATAGCATCAATGCAAACTCAAATATTCTTCTTTGTCACTTGTAGAATAAGCATGAACACATAGTCAAGTTCTAGGATCAATATCTTTAATTGTACTCACTTCCAGATATTTAAATTAATATAACTAGAAGTACCTTGGAGTCTTCTACTACTTTAATTTTTATATCACTAGCCAATTAAGATTTTATCAAAACATATGGATGAAATATAGAGCTCTAGTTTATCCTATGTTAAATTCAAATATTTGAATTCAAATGATCATAGTTAACCTTTGAACACAATGCTCAAATCTCATGAACTCTCAACTCAGATTGAATATGGACCATCAATCTCATCCTATATTTAAATCATAGTCCTCTAATGTCATACATTAAAATTCAATCACATTGACCTCATCTCATGTAATATATGAATTTTGACTCAATGTACTCCATCGATCTCTAGACATTGACAAAGTCCTTAATGATAAATGCTCATAATTGGTCAATTTTTATGAGTGATCATCATTAGATCATTATCTTATACCTTTGCTTAATTTTTAAACATCATGAACTTGTCCTCATCTTGCTACATCCTTACTCCTTATATAAATTTCACATCATCAATCTTGCTTGAGATTTAACACTTTTAAAAATGACTAAGTATGGGGACCATTTCAATATGCCTATGTAGCCAATTATACACCTTAATAACTTCTTTTTTACTTCCTCATATGATCTCAAATTTGGACTATATTATCTCTTCACATACAAGAATATAATAATATAACATACTACTCCTAGAACCATTGTGTGTGTGAGATATATTGACATAAAAGTGTCATCTCAAAATCTTTTGTCATAGATCCAACCATGTCAAAACCTACTCGAGAGGCCAGCTTTGAGCATCCATAACATTCTTTGTGCTTTAGTGCATGATTTGGAATTTAATGAAAATTAAATATTTTCAAAAATGAATAAACCCATTTAATCAATATCTCCTCACACCTTCACACCTACAATATATAACAGCATCAAAATTATCACTCAACTCTTTCTACCTTATTACAAAATTGGCTAACTATGGGAAAACATAGTCAAACTTCCTAGGAGCCCAATTTGGCATGTGCATATATTTTGGCATGCTACATTACATCATCTAAAAATTAGCACAAATAAACTAGAAAAAAAATGAACAAACCCATATGATCATTTTTTCCTAGAATCTCCATGTGTGTGAATGTTAACCTCATCAACATGCTTAGTTTTTCTAGCCATATTACAAATTTAGTTAAGTATGGGAAAATAATGACATATAACTGAGAAGCCAACTTTACACCCTCATATTTAAAATCATGATTCAATGCATGACTTGTGATATAAAACATAAAAACTAGTGACTAATGTGATCACAAACATATGACCCACTCCCCTTGTCTCCTTCCCATATGGTAATGGTGATGTCATCAAACTACCTACTCATATTTTTTGCTACTAGACCTAAAGTGTCAAGATGAGAACAATGAGCTACCAAATGAATTCCACTCATATAAATAAGATCTCAAAGCATATATAACATCTTAGGGACCTCTTTCACATTATCCAATCACCATACTCAACCCTAAACACCTTTGATTAGTCAAACTCTGATGATAAACTAAGACACCATTAAGCATATAAAAATAAGCACATTGGACACTTTGTCATTATCATATAGACTATCAAAGAACTTCATCCACTAACTAGAGCATATCCATGACACCACCATAACATCATGTTGACAACTCTCTAATGCTAAAAATTCTATAGACATAAAAGAGAGAACACAAATAGATATCATGACATCCTCTCCGTCTAAAAACTAAGTCATCCTAATGATTAAAATAGCCAAGGATAATGACCCAAAAAAATTGTTCATATTGCAAAGTATCTTTACACATAGATAACAGATTATATTGGACAATAACATGATAAATTTATCTATTACTAAGTCTAACACTGTAATGGTGTAGGATATTCACTATTTCTAACTACATCCTTTCCTCTTCTAAAACCTAAAAAATTTTCCAATCCAAAATATGATAAGGAACATATACATACTTTATTAATAAATAACACAAAAAAAATCATGAATCATTGATAAATATGGAGGAAGGGATAATTGATAGGAAATATGGATAACTATTTATAAAATGTTAAAGGGTCCAATAAATCTAGGATCTAATTTAGAATATTTACCAAATTTAATTGATCTTTTATGTGGTCTAGCACTCAAAAATAATTTTTCACTAGCATTAAATTCATGAGGATTCACTTTTAAATATACATAGATTTTTTTATATCAAATTAGCCTTCAATTTTTTGGGAATCAAATCCATTTTCACATCATATTATTTCATAATATTAGGGACAAAATGGCTCTATTTTATAGGCTATCCCATCTAAAAGGAGTTTACATGTACACCCATATAGAGCTTCAAATGGATTCATTTTAATCAAAGAGTGATAAGTTTTGGGAAACCAAGTTGTATCCTACTAAAATAGATTACTCAGATCTCCTTCAAACTTGGACTAACATTAGGTTGGTCTATAGGTTATGGGATACCTATACTTAGACCAAACCTCTAGATTATGACGTTAGCTCCTATAATGTATCAAATTTGAATCCTTTTCCTAAAATATATTTCATTTTGGGAATAAAAGAGTTAGAAAGATAAATAAAAATGGAAAACCTATTTTAGTGATGGTTATACACCTAATGTAATCATTCATCCACTCAATTTTAACTATAACTAACACTAATAAATAGTGTAAATCACTAAATCCTAAAACTCCAAGGGACTCCTATGAAAAAGTGTTTCACATATAGGTTGTATCAGTTGATCAAATCATGAGGTAAATGATGGAAGGCTTGATTTAAGGCACTAAGTAGTCAATATCTTGACTTTTAGCTCAGCCAGTCAACTTCAAACACTATATATGATCCCCATAAGATGATATACTAGTAACTAGGTGTGATTAGGACCTGCTAAGGGAGAAAGAACTACCACATGTGCAAATCAAATTAATATAAAGACACTAAACCTATATCAAGGAATCTAAAAAATAGTCATTTTATTTACTTATGAGGTTACAAAGCTCAATCTTGATAGATTTTCATCATGCCCAAGAGAGGGATACCAAAACAAGGCATAAAAGATTGAATATATAGAACATTAAAAGAAAATAAGCAAAGAGAATGGTGTACAAGATAAGATAATATTATCAATATCTCCCTAAATCCACATCACTTTATTTTTAAATAGTTACAAAAACTCCTCAAGATATCTTTTCATGTTTAATGATCTTACATGCTCCTTGAATGAGCTTTTGGGTATTGAAAATAAGGTAGTGGTTGTACTTGACTTGTTTAAACTCATCTTAAAGCATGATACACCATTAATTGTCAAATAACTCCACTTGAGGGTCTTTCATGCATTGATTATCACTTAAGGGTTAGTTAACTCATGATAAAGATCAGTTATATGTTGATTGACAACTCACAGACTAGTTGTGCATGGAATTACCTCTTAAAGACTAGTTAACTCATTCAATATACACTTAAGGATATATTATGCATGTGATTAATACTTAATATAAGTTATGTTACATGTATAGTTTGCATCAACTATCATTAATAGCTTTTAATGGCATTTTATACTTTACTTGATTGACCAAATAGGTCTACTAGGCCAATTAGGCCTAGTAGCCTAACTACTTGCATTTTATGGCTCTGAAATCCTACATGAAATCTTGAAAAACTATGAATAAGTGTTTTTAGTCCTGAAACAAACTCCCAAATCATGAAATAGGTCATTTTAAGAAAGAAACAATTCCAAATTGGTCAGAATAAGATACTAAGTCACCTTGTCCTTCTCTCGATATAGAATAGATGATTTGAAGAGACCAATAGGGGAACTTATAGGCATATCCTTTAGAATATCTTGTTTCTAAAAGGTGAAACAATTGAAAAACAAACATCTCTAGTAATTAGCACTTTCTTAAAATTCCTTTTACCACTCCTTTTCCACCTTTTTATCTCAAAATCATGTTTTATGCCATGTCTGTATATCATCTGTACAAGAAATTTCCATGAACATGAATCTCTAAGAGGGTACTATATTATCTATGTTCTAGTTAAGTTATTTGAATCTATTTGGATGAATTTTCATTCAAATCTTCTCAATCAAGTCTATAGTAGGGTTTTGGGAGGAATTAAGAGTACTTAGGACTTTTAATGATGATTCATAAACATTGGGAATTAAATGTCTAAAAAAAATCCAAAAAACATTAGTGTATTATTCTCTCTACCTATCCTAAATTACTCATCCTCCCATGAAAAATATATGTACCATAATGAGCATGTGAAGTTAACTCTTAGAGTGGAAAATAGGCTTACTGAGCATGTTTGGTATTCTAAGGCCAAACTAATCACTTATAATTCTTCTCCTATGGCTCAAATTAGGAATACACCTCTTTTATATCCTGATGATGATTCTCATGAAGATTTCAAGCATATTCATGACCTTACTTTACCTCTTATTACCCCTTATTAATAGCACTATTTAGTGAAGCTAGTAGCTAGGCATAAGTGTATATAAGTTTATTTAGTATTTTGACCTTATGATGAGTTTTATGGATCATATAAACTATATATAAAATTAATAAACTATATTAGGTCCTTTAGAAAAATGGTATTGTGTTGATCAATCCATTCACCCTCTTTTCTATGCACACAATTTGCTTCTTTAAACATCAAAACTTATTTTCCTATGAAAATTGTCATAATGACCCTTTTAAATTATTTTATCAAGGTTAATTAACAATTTTAGGACTCTATATTACTTCTCAAACTAATTGTACAAACAAACATCTTTCATTATCTTTCTTAAAAGATTGAAATATCTTTTTGTGACATATTTTATATAATAATACTCCTGCACATACCAACCACTAGACTATGGAGATTATTAAGAGAGTTGATAACATCAAAAAAATAATTTCATGGCTTAAACACATCATTATAATTAATATTTAGTCAAATTTCTTCCATCAAACATCTCTTAGTGTTTTTCAAGGTTTTTAGGGGTCTACAGTTCTTATCAATGGTTCCTAGCACAAGACCCTTGATGGAAAACCTATTTCCAAATATATTAAGTAAATTGACCCCCTAAACAACCATTAAAATATAAAACCCCCATGAAAAATATGTTTTGATATAGTTATGTGGTAAAATGGTGCCTTGACTAGTTGTTTTAGACTATGCAAGAAGAAAGAAGGTTCAAGAGTCAAACATGAAAAGTATTATTAATTTTATCCACTCCAACACCTATTTCAAGGTTTTAAATTACCCTCCATCTCATTATATATATTATCAATTTGAAGTAAATCCCAAGCATCAGTTGAACATTGTGGCAGGGTCTCTTAAGTGTTTAAAGTGTGTTTGTGTGTACTAGCTCTTAAGGTCATAATTGTATGAAATTTTGAATTTTATCACTCTCATAATGTGTGTGAATACTTAAAATCACCCTCTTCTTATTAACAAACCCTCACATGAGGTTGAAAACCCTTGTCTAATTTTTTATACCTCCAAAAGTCTACTTGGCTCCATTATTGACTGTCAATAGACAAACATAGGACTATGACAAAAAAGTGGATGTTTTAACTACTGATATGACCCTACCAGGATCATTTATATATAAATACACTCATGAAAACCAATTCTACCAAGTTTCATAGCTATATAATTCCTCTAAAGTCCTCAAGATGTATGTTCCCCAAAAATAGCTAGTGGTTGCCTATGTTTCCAATAAGTATATGATTAAGTTCTTGTATCACCTTGTATTTGAGTTGTAAAATTATTAATATGATTTTATTATCCCATAAAATCCTTATTTTAATGATTCATATATTATTTAGCTAGTTATTATACCTATTCAACCCATCACCATACCATGTATCTTCAAAGACCTCAATGTAATTGTCTCTGCTAACACTACTTTAGCTGATATTAGGGAATTGGAAGTGTTTTATATCCATTACACCATGAATAAAAACTTTTAATACTTCTAAATTAATTTTAAACCTTCCTCTTACATATTTATTTGGTATATTTTCTCTTTATGGGTGTTCTTAGGCTCTCACAATCTTGATTCTATACATAGGCCTATGTACTATACTTTCATGAGATGGCAGTAGAGGTCATATGATCTTGTTTAAGGTATAAATACATTAATTTTTCATTTAAATACATATTTTACTTCAATTTTTTCCTTCTTAATTAAAATTTATCTTGAATTGCACCTTTAGAGTATATGGATATATCAATACAATTGACCCTAGTATGGTTGTGTGTGGAAATTTCAAATATGACATTAAAGTGAACCTTTCTTGGGGAAATATTTTATATTCCATAACTTAATTATAATTTAATTATCTTATGAAACATCTATTTGATCATGGTACTCTTTCATTAGACCACTATGTTCCCATCTTCTTCACAATATTGGAGATAGATTTTTCTTGAGAAGGTTGTAGATGATCTTTCATGAGGTGAATGGTTATGTTATTCTATAATTTAACCTCATGGATTGATAAAAATATCCAAAACATTCTAAGATAATCTTAAACCTATGCAACAACCTCATTTAATTAAAGGCATAAGAACACCTTCTTCATAGTCTTGATTTGATATAGTAATAACATACCTGAAGAACCTTTCAAACATTGTTGTAGGTGGAGATACACATGAAAATAGGTCCTAATTTGAGTTGGATACATCCCTAGGGTTTTCCTTTGAGTCAAGTTTCATGTGAATCACTTTACTATATTGTGTTCTCTAACTCTTTACTGTACATTTTAAATAATATAACTTTCTTCACTATAATATTGACTATGTATGAAACTTATGCCCTTATACAGAGTGAACATAGTTTTAAGTGTTATTTCATCAACATACATCCAAATTAAATTGTAAAATTTACCTTTAATTTAATTTATTTAATGATTCCAACTATCCTTTCAAACATCCAAGTTTCTTTTTGTTTGCATTTTTGATTCTCACCTATTCTTAGCATGGTTGTAGGTGGATATTCTTGTGTTGCTTGTACGGACTATGGTAGAAAGTGATCTTGAGAATATCAAACACATATTCATGAAATTATCATACATTCATTTAAAATTTATGATATGTTTCAAATAAATACCTTTATTGAAACATCTTCTAGTCTCTCCTTTCATTGTACTTACATGAAAAGTTCTTGAAAATGTTTTCATTAGCTATTAATGGGAATTTCTCTCTATTTATCACTATGTATGGAAGCTTAATCATTGATTCATGACAATAATTCTTTATATCATCCTTCAATATTTTAAATAGTGAATAAATTAAGTGAAAGTGTATGGATATGTGGTAGGATTACATGGACATGGAAATGATAATGGAGATGGAGTGGAAATATTGAAATAGTGTCAAAATGGTAGTGTGAAGACTATGTTTGGGATGAAACATGATGGAGTGAAAATAAAATTTAATAAAATCTATAGGTAGTCTTAAATATCATGAAGGTAACATAGGCATGTATACCAATCATACATACCACTTTAAAGGTATTTGAGAAGCATATACTTCTAAAAATGGAAACCTAGGAATCATCAAATACCTTAAGAAATGCTCACTTTTCTTAGCCTTTAATAAATAATCATTTTTAGGAGGTTTGAATGTGATTGATGGATTTTTTCCTATGTTACCTTGAATAAAATTTTATAAACTTGAAGTAAGAACATATGAACATGAAATATACCTAAAAAACAAGTTTTTAAAGAATCTTAACATTCTTGGATTTCTCATGAAACATACAATTTATCTAGACTATCTATAGACTAAATATTATTTATGTATGACTTTTTTATATCCATGTACCCTCACACATCTATAAATAATGTATATACTATCATTTGAGGCTATTCATACTCCTGACAAGCTCTACAAACTTCCATTTTTTTGTCATGATGCTTAGATGAGGAGATATCTCTGAAAACCAATTGTTTACTTGAATGAAGAAAATATTATGAGTTCCTAAAATTATAAAGGATTAATCATAAAGTATATCAAGTCAAAATAAAAACCAATTACCAAATACAAAATTTATATTAGAGCCCTTCATCTACCTGAAATTCTAGTTCTTGATTTTCACTCTCATGGTCATATCATCTGAAAACTTGAAGGGTTCTCTTGATGTGTGAAGGAGGTAGGTGGGTTAAGATAAATATTTTTGTGCTTGTATGAGGTTTTTTTACCTTGAATAATCTCTATAAATCTTGTGATGAATCCACCTTTAAGATCATTATCTCTGTTGAATGAAAATATTCATACAAATTTGTACTTCTACATGAAAACACATGAAAATAGCTCTTTTCTTGTATTATCTTCTTATTTAAATCTTTAAAATACCAATTTCGGGAAATATAATGAAAAAATGAGTCAAATTACATGTTAAAATAATAATTAAGTCTTTTGAGATATTTATGGGGCCAAATTTCACACATGGGAGGATTTTTGAGATCAAAACTATGCTTTAGATTTGATGAGGAGATATTTCTAAGAAATTAAAAATTTGAATTAAGGTAATGACATAAATATGAAGGTTATGGAAATTATTTATTGTTGGTTTAGTTTCCCTTTGACTCAAAATCTATCATTTAATAAAACCTATCTTTTTAGGCAATATACAAAGTTTGATAAGGATAATTATCAATAAGCACCATGAAGAATGGCTTATAACTTTATTAAAATTATTGAATGAGGCTTCTAATATGTCTCAAACATGACTTTTAATCTTATAGTTAATTTCATACCTAAATATACCAAATATACCAAAGAAACTTATAATGAGTTATCAATTGTCACCCTTCACGCATCTCAATTAGGGCACTTTGAATCACAAGACCATTTGAGTTCAGTCACAAAACATCATAATGACACATGAAATCATTGACATGACATTAATACATGCTCCCTTGATGTGACAGTTAATGAACATTATGGTGAGCATGAAAAGATTTCAATTTTAGGGGTTGGCATTTGGCCTTGATAGGCCAAATTGAAAATAGTAAGTATTATTAAAGAAAATTCAACTAAATTTATGAAATCTTCCCATTTGTTTGTTGATCAGTAACATACATTCTTAGCATGTCCTAAATCACTTGGTCAAGACTCTCCATTTGACCATCTATTTCTAGGTGGTGCAAAGAGCTAAAGTTTAAACATGTTACAAATGTTTCAATAAAGGTTTTACAAAATATTTAAATAAATAACTTATCCTATCATAGATAATTACCTTTATCATGTCATGAATCTAAACATATTCTTTCATAGAGAATTTTGTAAACACAAAAGTGTCACTAGTTGGATTTATAGAGATAAAATGGCTAAATTTTGTAACTTTATCAATTACAACCAAAATAATGTCATTCTCACTATGTGACTTTCATAAACCAAAAATAAAATCAAGTGAAATAATATTCCACTTACCATGTAGAATTTCATGAGGATAAAGAAAACTTCATGGATGGAAATGTTGTCAAGATCCAGAACACAAAAGCTCTGATACCACTTTTTAGGATCATGCTCCTTAAGAGCACAATTGATTACCTTTGTATAAGCAACTAAACATAGAATTAAACCAAAAGTAATATGTAACTAGAATTCAAAAACAACACAAAATATGAGAGACAATACAATCTTGTATTAACACTCTTCTAAAAGGAAATACAATGAATAAATCACACTCTTCCCACACCTCTTGGGCATACAGTAATTCTCCCTCAAGAGTTCCCTCTCTCAATCAATTACAAACCAACTCAAACACAGAGTTGTTCCCTTCACTAGTCAGTGAAAATCAACCCAATGGTTGTTTTTGCCTACTGCCAGTCCACCAAGTACTCAAAGTACTCCAAGTAGATCTCCTTGATCTTGCACACCTATAGATCTAACTGATCTTACTTACCATGTAGATCTCCCTAATCTTGCACAACCTATAGATCAGCTAAACCTACACAACTTGAGACAACCAACCCAATTGTTGTTCTTACCTTCAAGTTGAGAATCTAATCCTTGTCCATGATTAAAATACAGCCCCATGGGTCTATTAAATAGATCCCAAAACAAACAATAATTAGAAACATAGACTCAAGACTAAAATTAGTCTTTACATGCAAACTAACTGTCTATCTAAAATTAGACCAGTTCTGGAAACGCATGCAAACACACACACACAGAGGTTGCCGACATCGGTTCCTATCTGAACGATGTCGGCTGACCCCTAACCGATGTCGATTACTATGTAACTAAATATGATCAATGTCAGTTGATCAGACCAACATCGGTTACTTTAACATTCAGCAACCTCTACCATTTACATCAGTGAAGCTTTTAGCTCCACAACTTAACAAATGTTTATCTTTTACCCACTAATATTACAAACATTTTTTCATAAAATTATCAAAATAATGGTTTAATTTAAGCCCATAATAGTGCCTTTTTAGCTTTTGTGTCATTTTTGTGGCACCTAGATGAGTAAAATAAGGTGTTGTATGCACTTATTTTTAAAAAATATTTCATAATCCACCTGAATTATGTACAAAAAGCTAATTTTATGTATTAAAAGGGAACAAATTTCAATAAAAAAATTATTAATTTTATTTTCTATAGGCTTGTTAGCCAAAATTGCACTCACTTCATAGTAGAATTCATCAATAAGGTGTTACAAAAAAATAATTCTAAAATTACCATAAAAAATAGACAAGGAGGTGAGATAGTGCATTAATTGAGAGCATTAACAATATGAATCTATTTACCTTTAATATATTCAATGTTGATATCAAAATTGATCATAAATCATATCCATCTACATTGGTGAGCGTTAATATAATCCTAGATGAAAAAATATTTTAGACTGAGATGATTAGCATTAACTTTGAAATTCTTACCTAGTAGAAAATGTTTAACTATTTTAAATCATGAACAATAATAATAATATATAAATAATTTTTTGGATAATTATTTTCATGATTCTCCATCTTACATGACTCATATGCCACAAATTTTATATCTTACATAAGAATACCACCAAAAACCCTTCTTAGAGGAATTGAACTAGATTTCAATATTACCATTAGGACCTGGAATAATAAGAACATGTGTTATAGTTAACATATCTTTAATCCTCATAAAATATTCCCCACATGATATATTCCAAACAAAAATTTTACCCTTGTGTTTCAAATAAGTAATGGGGTTAGCTAATCTAGAAAAAAAATCCATAAACCTTTTATAGTAACTAGTCAAACCCATAAAAATATGCACATCATGTGTGTTTGTAGGGGAAACCCACTCTTGAATATATTTTATATTTCTTTGATCTATATAAATTACATTATTATAAATTTAATGTCCCAAGTAATGTATTTTAGTTTGGAAAATGTACATTTACAAAGATTATCATAAATATTATGTTGCCCTAATTTTTACAAAACTAAACATAAATCTGGCTCATGCTCAACTGCATTTTTAGAATAGATCAATAGAAAATAAAGGAAAAACAGAAAAAAATGTGAAAATATCCCCTAAATATACTATTCATAAGGTTCATAAATGTAAAAAGCGTGTTTTTCAATCCAAGGGGCATTATCGTGAACTCATAATGGCCATATTGAGTACATAAAGTTATCTTATGGATGTCCTCTTCATTAATTCTTACATGATGGTAACCTAAAATCAAATAAATATTATAAATACTTAGTGACATTAATTTTATTTAAAAAACATATATCCTTGGCAAAATATAATGATTCTTGATTGTGACCTTGTTAAACATGTGATAATCAACACACAGACTAAGCCTACCATCTTTGTTTTTAACAAACACAACAAGAGAACCCTAAGGAGATACAATTGGTATAATTCTTATGTATTCTAATATTTATTTTATTTGAGCCTTAATCTCTTTAAAATCAACCACATTCATATGATATGGATCTTTAGATGTAGGGGCAACCCCTAACATAACATTAATGGAAAAATAAAATTCAAGCTTGGGATGATGTAAAGGAAAAATTTTAGGAAAATATCAAAAAATGAAAATTATGATAATTTCCTTATCAAAGGTTATTAATTAAATTTGAATAACTTAAATCTTATAGCCTTTACACATATCCTTTTTCAGTTATAGGGATGAAAGTAGCTTTAACACTTTAAGCTTAATATCTGTTTAAATTTTAATTGTTTTTCCCAAGTCATCATAACATTGCACTTCTTTATTAGTAAAATAAAATGTTGATTTATGTTTTTATAGATAATACATTCCTATAATAATGCTATAATATCCCAAAGGTCTAAAAAATATTTACTTGAGTTGAAAAAACTCTTAAATTAAGCTTCATTTGCTCTAAACATTCAAAAATCAGCACCCTTTTACCTATTCCAAATTCAACCTCCCATCCTTATCTTAGAATAACATGATTAGATTTAAATTTATTAACAATTTTAGGAGATACAAAACTATCATTTTCACCATAATAAATTCAAATTGAAACTTAAAAACTAGTTAGATTATCCTTAATTTCAATAGGGGTGAACTAGAATTCAACATCCATGTTATTCATAGTTGCATACAACTTATGGCTAACTAATTAACTTAGTTTTAATTTAGGATAATCCTTCTAGTATTAATTATCACCATATTCCTCATATATTATAGTTCACTATTTTATGAAAGCTATAATGTTTTCCTTTTTGGTAGGTAAATTGTAATTTTGTTATGTCTGATTTTCTTAAATGTTTCAATTTTAGAAGAATTTTGAAACTTGAATATTTTATTTTGACCTTGAGACATATTAAAACCAATATTTCTCCTTGTAATTCTATGGTTTTTATCATATTTATATAAATTCTTGGGTGGATGAGAAATATTTTTATATTTAGACTATTGTCTATCAAGTTTGAAATCTTGTTTCAATTTCTGTTGGGACCTTTCTTTATCTTCTATCTTATGAGAAAATTCAATGGCGGTAGTAAATTTTTTTGTATTGGTAATATTGATATCATGTATCAATAATTAATTCAATCCAAGTTTAAACTTTGTTACCTTAGTTTTATCATCATGCATATAGTTTGCATGATGTAAAAAATTTAGAAATTTATTCTCATATTTTGTTATGAACATGTTTTCTTGTTTTAATAACTAAAAATATATTATATTTTTGTCTTTGAAATTGGTACTAAGATACCTATTGAAAAACTAAATTTAAAATATATGTTTTATTAATCCACTAAATATATATAGATATAAAAAACTGATAAGTACGTACCCTTAGCTTCACATTTGAGTGCATGTTATGTAAAAACTTGTTGAGGTCAACATACCCCCATTTTTGAAAATTGGGACCCTTGAGACACTTTAAACTTTAACACTAAAATCATGGATTGTTTTGAACATTATTATTATTTGAAGATCATCCACATTGATAAAGGTTGTCTACTGGTTTGTGGTTTTACTTTAAGATTACCTAATGTTGCTAAAAATTACCCTTCATGTGATAAGGTGTAGGTTTCCTAGAACCTTTATAAATTTATAATGCTTAGAACCTCACTGCTTGTCTTCATTCAATATTTTACTAGCCTTTGATCTGAATAATTTTGCTATTGGATTCATGCAATGAAACCCTCCTTTCAACAAACCCCAGCGTAAACCCTTGGTTCAAATTTACATTTAGATGGAATGTTTTGGGAGGGAATAATTCAAATTTTTACTTAATCCTATTTTTATGTTACGGCTTAGTCGTGTTTCGCAACACAACCAAATCCTAGCCTCAAATCATGTTGGGTCCCCATTATTATGTTCCCCCTTTTTTTTCCTTTATTTTCTAACCAAATATAGCTTTCATATTGGTAGGGCTATTTTATTTTCCTAAGCATGGTCTCCCTTTTTAAATATTTAGCCTAAAGTTTTAACCCTAATGCCCTATTTGTATTTATTAACATGAACGATACCTTAGTTTTAATTCTTTAGCCTATGTCCTTAATTTTCATCTTGGGTCCTAACTTAAATACCTTGATTCTTTGTATATATCATGGTCCCTGCTTCTATGTGAATCTTGATCTAATGGATCAAATAAAACCCAAAAAACTTGATCATTTAGCCATTTATACCAATCATGTATGACATCTAGATCATGATTGATGACTCTTGATTCATCATAAATCTTGATCAGATGGAGTGAATTGAATCTAAGATCCATGGAATACAATAAATTTATGAGCATAAATTTTATGATCACACAATTTTCATTTTAGATTCGTGAGGCCATCATTAACATCCGCATGACCATCAAATTTAAGCCCACCAAAACTAGGAACTTCATGAGCTTAAATTTGACATTCTTGTGAATGTAATTTGACATCCATGAGGCCATCTTTGAAATTTATGAGGCCATAAAATTCAATCTCTTTTAATATTTTACTTAGATAATGGGGCATGTTTTATAAAATTCAATGGGTCATTTTATATTATGCTTTAAAACATAGCTTAAAATGCTTTAGCCTAGGTCTTTGGCATGTTCATTAACATGAAATAAAATTAGCTTAAGGCATTTTAGCCTAAGTCATTTTTTATATCCATGAATTTATCAAATTCCTTTCATCTCATGGGATCAACATCTCACACTTTATTGGGATTGAATGATCCAATTATGGGAAATCATTGATAACTTTTCAATAGAGTGCCAAGATCCCTCAAGATCGACATGTGGTGCATGATCATTTGATATGTGACTATTGTAGAATATGGAGCTCATAAATCCCATGAGGGTGAGAAGTGGAAAAACCATAGGGATAAATGTAAAGATCACCAAAGACATATGAGGGCCTAGATCATGATCAATGGCCCACATTGATCCTTGGATCTTAATCGAATTGCGTGAATCAAAAGGTAAATTTTAAATAAAAATGGCTAGTTCTTTGAAGACATTTATGAAAAATTCCAGGAATGAATTAACTTAGAAACCATTTAAAATACATAAATAAGAAAATTTTCAAAGTTTGGAGACCATGGTATCTCAGAGGCAACAATAGCAAGATCTTATCCATGATCTTCAATGTAGGTGAAGGAATAATTGAGGCCAAAAGCATCAAAGAAGCCATGGATAAAAATGATTGGGATTTGAATGATATTTATAAAAAAGAGGAAGAGTGTCTCTTGAAACTAGATGTGGAATTGGAACTAGTTAATGAGCAACACTAGAAGGCTATGAACATCCTTCAACAACAACAAGAAATTTCTCAAAAGCAGGGCCCACTAGCCAATTGGTTGAATGATATTTTATTTTGCAAAAACTTTTTAATATTTTTAAAATGGAAAATCTTTTTGTAAATTCATGTGCTAGTCTATTAGTGTATTGCCTCTAGGTGAGTCTATTTTAGAAAAGTAAGTGTATTCTAGAACTTTGTTGAAAACGGATAGATGTCCTTACTTCTTGTACAAAGTAACTGACTAGTATACTACCTTATCCTTTTATATAAGGTAGTAATACCATTTTTTAAATGGGTAAATTAGAGATAAAATTAATTTTTAAACCTAGAGAAAGTGATACAAGCAAGGAATTCTACAAATATTGTCTAGTATTTGTCTATGTGTTTGGTATCATGGATTATCTCACATTTGCTTGTTCTAATTTCTAGATTTGAATGGTTCTTATGTATTATTGGTGTGAACCTTTAATTTTCAAGTTGTTAAGTTTTGCCAATGCTAGTATGGACTGAAAACTTTTAGGTTCATTTTATTTTCTTATCTTTTTGCATTTGGTCCATTGTTGTTTGCTTGTAGGAGTAAATATTTAAAGTGTGCTTGGTTCTTATCTACATATTTTCTTACCTTCCTTAGAAGTTTGTTTGATGTGTGATGTGATTTGGGATAAGTTTTTTCACTTCACATGTTGGTTTTAAGTGCATGCTTGGATGACATTTTAACTTTGCAATGATGTTTGGAATGAAGATCAACAATATCTCTTTCTGCCCTACCCTTCTTTTTGCTTTTTTTTTGACTTGGATCACCTTAGTTTATTTTTTCATTCTAAATATCCATCCTAAATTATTTCTTAATTTAGTTTTTGATCCTAATTAACTATTATTTATATAGTTACTGCATATTATACATAGATCTTTTGTCTGGACATGGTGTCTACCAACCACCCATTAATATAAATATTGTGAAACAATCACTTGTTTTTCCTCTATTCCATCAACATGTAATAAGATTACCATAACCTATAACTCATGTATTGGATTATTAGGAATTCATAAATGATAAGTGTTCACTAAAAACTTTGGGCACCTATGGTACATATTTATGCATCAATAGGAGCTTTTGCTAGTGTTAGATGGAGGGCCTAGTTAGATCTTTGTGAATTCATAAAATCTTTGATAATTTTGGTGTGTTTTGATCAAAGATTGGTATATTATTTGCATATTTATGTTCATTTGAGCATAATTATGTAATTATAATAGATATTTATGGTTTTAGACCAATCTTTGGGCTTCCTTTATCCAAAGATTGATATTCTTTAAAGATCCACATGTATTTATGGTAAAGATAGCTTAAATCTAAGGCATTTTATGTTATTAATAGTGATTTTGTTCAAAATTTAACTAATTCATTGAAAATTTGAGTTCATATGAGTTTTAAAATGTAAATATCATTCATATTGATGTATTTGTGCATATCTTTGAGCTAATTTAGTTAAAGATCAATGTCCTTTATTGTTATTTATATATATTTTTGCAAATTTGGCTTAATGTGTGAGTCTGATCATTGTTATTTTTAAATATGAGGCTTAAACATCATATTTAAAATAGGATTTGTATATGGAACCACCAAAAGTAAGATCCTCATCAAATTATGGCATTGTTAGGTAGATCTTCTATCAACGTGCCTAGTCAGGTACACAACTTACTAAGAAATCTAGAAAGGTATTTGCCTTATTTATATCATAATGGCATTGTCACTACTGAATAACATGTTAGATATTTTAAATATACTTTAAGACTCCAAAATTTTATTCATGAAGGTGTAACGTGTAGATTTTTCCCATTTACTTTAAAAGATGTTGCATATGAGTGGTTGCTTAAAATTTTAGAGGATTATATTTCTATCTAGGATGATTATAATAAGATATTTATTTATAAATTTGGTAAAATAATTAGTCCATGCATTCTATATCAAAAATTCACCACTACTAGAAGAGACTCAAATTAGTCCATTAAAGCCTCTAATATTAGGTTCCAAAAGATGCTTAGTAGAACTAGAGCCCTTTATAGACTTGAAGAGGCTTTATCCTTAGATATTTACAAGAATGATTTGGATCATAGGACTTATATGTTACCTAAAAGGTCTATAAGAGTCATAAACACCTTGGCATTAGGTTATGCTAAAGTTGTAATAATTAGTGATAAATTTGAGCCTCAATGTCAACTTGAATATGCTATCCCAAATGTCAACTTCAATTTCCTAGCATTAAATGTCATTATTAATGCTAACTAGAATGTGTCTACCTTAAATTAGACACTAACCTTGAACCAATTTCCCTCAAGGCATGCCTATCTTTGCCAAAATTTAAGTTTCTTTGACAATGATATAAATGGATTTCATTCACAAGGACAAAAAACTTTGGTTCCCACTAGTATGACAATCAAGTTCATAGCTCAAAAGCACCAAAGAATGAGGATGAATCCATACTTAGGATGGTATAAATGATGAGCACTAATTTTGTTTAGTTACAAAAACAATTGGGCAATTGTGGGGAAGGTTCCAAAAGAAACTATGTTCCCCAAAGGATCAAAAAGTTTCATGATAACAACTACAATGAGTCATTCGAGGACATACATGAAATGAATCTTATGATATAGGTATAGTTGATATTTATAATGTCTTAAAAACATGCTAGAATGAAATGGATATGTTTAAACCTATGCTTAATCAAGATTTTGTTGCAAGTACATCTAACTTTACAAGAATTTCTAACTCCATATAGTCTTTTTAATTTCCATTTGAAGAATAAAGTGCATTATAATATGATTTAGAAGATTAAATAGAAGTTCAAGATGAGCAACCCCATGAACAAGATCAAAGAGAAGCTGAATCCTCTTTTGAACCTAATATTTATAATAGTTCCCCTTCGTGTGATATTTTTTAGGTTTCATGGAGCCTTTATAATGGATCATGATTAGAACCTCACTTTTTATCTTCATTCAAGATTTTACCAGCCTTTGATCTAAAGAATCTCATTATTGGATTCATGTAATAAAACCCTCCTTTTAATAAACACTAGCATATACCCTTGGTTCAAATTTACATTTGGTAAGAATAATTCAAATTTTGACATAAGCCTAATTTTATGCTAAGGCTTAGTCATGTTTCATAACATGACCAAACCCTAGTGTAAAATCATCTTTGGTCCCCTTTATTATTTCCCCCCTTTTGTTTCCTTTTTTATAACTATTCTAACTTTTAGTAGGGTCCTTTTATTTTCCTAAGCATGGTCCCATTTGTTAAAACTTTATCCTAAATTCTTAACCGTAAGGACCCATTAAAATTTATTAACATGAATGAGACCTTAGTTTTAATGCATTAGCCTAAATTTCTAATTTCCATCATGAGTCATAACTTAAATATCTTGATTCTTTGTAGATCTGATGGTTTGTGTTTCATCGTGACTCTTGATCTAATGGAGTGAAGAAATCTCAATGAACTTGAGTATTTATCCATTTGAACCAATCATGTGTGAGCATTTGGATCACAATCGATACCTCTCACTTCATCATAGCTCTTCATCAGATAGACAAAATTAAATCCAAGATCCATATAATATAAGAACTTGATGAGATTAAAAATTATGATCGCATGACCATCAATTAATGTCCATGAGGCCATCATTGACGTCTATGTGAACATCAACTTTAAGCCCACCAAAACTAGGAACTTCATGAGCTTAATTTTGAATTTCTTTTCAAATGTCATTTGACATTTTTGAGACTATATTTGACATCCATGATTTCATAAAATTTAATATCTTCAAACATTTTACTTAGATAATGGTGTATGTTTTATATCATTTAGTGGGCCATTTGATATTATGATTTGAAACATAGAACAAAATAATTTAGTTAGGTCTGTGGCATATTCATTAACATGAAATATACTTAGCTTAAGTAATTTTAGCCTAAGTCCTTTGTTATATCCATGCATTGATTATATTCCTTGCATATTTTAGGATCAATGTCTCATGCTTCTTTAGGATCAGATGATCCAATAACATGAATTCATTAACAACTTTTCAATAGAGCTCCAAGAGCTTACAATCTCGACATGTGGTGGATGCTCATTAAATATGAAATTGATGTAGAATATGGAGATCAGTAAACCAATGAGGGTGAAAAGTGGCACAACCATGGAGATTGATGCAAAGATGGTCAATGGCATACGAGGGCCTGAATCATGATCAACAACCCATGTTGATCCTTCGATCTTGATTAAACAACACAAAGGAAAAGGAAATTTTTAAATAAAAACGGCTAGTAATTTAAAGATATTTATGAAAAATGACATGAATGAATAAACTCATAAACTATTTGGAACACATCATTAAGTAATTTTTAATGTTTGGAAGCTATGGAATCTCAAAGGCAACAATAACAGGATCCTAAACATGATATTTAGTGTAAGTGAAGGAATAATTGAGGCCAAAAGCATCAAATAATCCATGGATAAGAATGATATGGAATTGAATGAGCTTTTTGAAAAAGAGGAAGATTGTCTCTTGAGATCAGTTATGGACTTGAAACTAGTCAATGAGCAATAACAAAAGGCTATGAACATCCTCTAGTAACAACAAGAAAGTTTTCAAGAGTAGGACCCATTAGGCAATTAGTTCAATGATATTTTATTTTATAAAAACATTATAATATTTTGAAAATATAATATCCTTTTCTAAAGTAATATGCTATTATGTTAGTGTATTGCCTCTAGGTCAGTCTATTTTAGAAAAGTAAGTGTATTCTATAACTTTATAGAAAAAGGGTAACTATCTTTACTTCGTATACTTTTGTATCCTGTAACTAACTCATATAATACACTGTCCTCTTATAAGAGGTGGTACTAACATTTTTTAAAGGAGGGAAATAGAGCCAAAATTACTTTGTACACTTGGATAAAGAAATACCAACAAGGAATTCTATAAATATTGTCTACTGTTTGTCTGTGTGTTTTTTATCATGGCTTCTCTCATTTGCTTGTTCTAATTTCCATATTTGAATGGTTCTTATGGATACTTGGTGTGCACCTTTATTTTTAGAGTTGTTAACTTTTTCCAATGATCATGTTTACTAAATCTTCTTAGGTTCAATTTGTTTCCTTGCTTTTCTTTCATTTGGTCCAATGTTGTTTGCCTATTGGAGTAAATATTTAAAGTGTGTCTGGTTCTTATCTACATCTTTTCATACCTTCCTTAGAATACTACTTGATGTGTGATTTGATTTGGTCTAAGTTTTCTCACTTCACATGTTGGTTTTAAGTGCGTGCTTGGATGAAATTTAAACTTTGTCAAGATGTTTGGAATGAAGATCAACAATATCTCTTTTTGCCCTACCCTTCCTTTTGCTCTTTTTTTAAACCTGGATCACCTTATTTTAGCTTTTCATTCTAAATATTCATCCTAAAATAATTCTTAATTTAGTTGTTGATCATAATTCACTATTATTTTCATAGTTACTATATATTCTACATAGATTTGTTGTTTGGTCATGGTGGCTCCCAACCACCAACTAATATAAATATTGTGAGATAGTCACTTGTTCTACCTCTATTCCACCAATAGGTAACATGATTACCACAATGTGAAACTCATTCATTAGATTCTTAGGAATTAAAAAATGAGAAGTGTTTAGTAAACAATCTGGACACCTGTGCTACACATTTAGGCATCAACACAACCCAACTAGGATTTATCGAAATAGAGTAAAATTTTATTTTTTAAAATTAATTACATGTATTCATCTAACAAATTTTGCCACATGAAATTTAACTAAGTGATATTTACCTAAATGTATTATATTAGATAACCCCACAAGGTTAATATCTAATCTATTTAGATAATGATCACCAAGATATAATAATATAAAAAATGTAAAAAAATGTAGAATAAACAATAAATACTACATTTATTTCATTAAATTAATAATATAATTCCAATTAGGGTTGATACAATATTATATCCACTATTATAGAAGTAAAATGAATAAATAGTATAGTTTAAATAATAAATAGTGTTAGAGGTACAATAGCTAAGAGGGGAGGGTGAATTAGTGAGTCCAAATAATTAAAATTGAATTTTTATCTTTACAAATACTTAATCGGCTACCACAAGAATTCGTGAAAAATATATAACATTCATATTAAAGGGCAAGATAGGCAATGTAATATCAATCACATAACACATGACATATGTGGGAAACCCTCCTAGGGAATAAAACCTAATGGAACCATAAATTAGACTACTATATAATAAAAACCATATCTAATTTAGACTAGTTGCAACTGATCAAGGAACTACAATCTAGTCAGACTCCAATCCTACAAGGTGGTACCACTCCTATCTAGCTAAGCTACAATAACAACCAAACCTTTTAGCAAGTTTTAACTTACAAGGAGGATATAACCACCTTAGATGTTGATAAACCACAATAGCACCTATGAAACACCTTCACCTCTTAACTAATGTCAACAACACCTGATGATGGACCTCAATTTATCATAGTTCACCTTTGCTCACACTCAAACATCTATTTCTCTATTCTACCAACAAAATCATAACCAACAGGTCATATAAATAGTCCTCCAACTAATCTACTCTTGAACTCATCCTCAGGGCACTCTACCCTTCCTTCACTCCCTAACACACACAAGTCTCTCTCAATTCACTCTTTTTTCATGCTCTTCCAAGTCTAGAACCCAACAACTTTGGTTCTACTATTTATAGAGCAATCTTAATCAACACCATCTTAGTCAACCATTAGGCATGTCTTAACCATTAAGACATTTATCATATGAATATAAGGCTAAATATAATATACATAATTTTTCCATAGTATCTATGGGTCGCCCTTAATTAGATACACCTTTTAAATAAGGCACTTGTAGGTCTTATTGGTCTCATGGATACCCATTCACCCATATAGCTTACCCTTGATCAAAACATGAAGACATGACCACTTCCAATTACATAGGTCCACTCCTTATGTCCCCTTTGACATCCTCAAATGAACATAGTCAACTTATCTCACCTCCACATATGATCAAAAAACTCAAATAGAGACCCGGTTCACATAGCCACCATGAACAAACACACATTCAACTTCTTAACCATTGTTCATACTCAAGAACTATTGATCACGCCTTCACAATCCACATAGAGCATCCCCATAGGGTCTAAAATATTATCAAATATCTCACTCATCATAAGATAATAATATAAAAACAATACAATATTTAATAACCTTCTCAAATCACTCACAAATCATAATCAATCATATAATCAACTTTGGAGAACCATAACTATGTTTGTATTCACTTTTAGATCTGCAAACTAGGTTCAATGGATGTGACATGGAGTGCTCTTTATATTTTATTTTTATGTCATGATAAAATTAATATTATATTAAAAAATATTGTAGAAATACAAATCTTTGGTTTTTCCCTATGAAAATTTAAATATTTAAATAGCAATGGTTATAGTTAACCTTCGAACACAATGCTTGAATCTCATAGACTCTCAGCTCAAGATCAATCTTGCACCATCAATATTTTTTGATATTTAATGAATATAAAACTAAATACAAATGTTAAACTTATATTAATTTTACATCATATCGTTCCATCTAAAAAATTTGACTCAATTTGCTCCATCGATCTCTGTAAATCAACCCAGTCATTAATGATCAACACTCACCATTTGATCAACTATATGAATGCCCACTCACTGTTGAATCAAGATCCTATACCTTTGCTCAGATGTTAAACATCATGAAATTATAATTTTATCATTGCATCCTAACTCTTTGGATTCAATGTGCACCATTGATATTTTTTGAGCCTTAACACTTCTAAAAATGTCTATAGGAACCCTGTCAATATACATGAGTATCCATTTTTAGACCTCTATAAATTCTTTTGTGCTTACTAAAAAGATCTCAAATTTGGACCAGATGACCTAATTCCATAGGATAATATAACCATGTGATCCAATACTCATAAAAATATCATGTGTGCCATATATAATCACATCAACATGCCTTCTCATAAACTTTTGTCACTAAACCAACCATGTCCAAATCTGCTTGAGAGGCCAAGTTTGATCATCTATAACTTTTGTTGTGCTTCAACACATGATCTAAAACTTATAAAAAATCATCTATACAAAAAAATAAATGAATGCATATGATCAAGTTTTATTTACACATTCACATATGCAAGATATATCACTTTAAAAATGTTCACTCAGTTATTTTTGCCACATTGCAAAATTGGCTAAGTATGGGAAAACATAGTTAATCTACGTGGGAACCCAACTTTGTAAAATAATATCCTCTAATATGATACATTTCATGATATAAAAAATAGTGTAAATAAACTAGGTCAAAAATTAAACAAACCCATATGATCACCTTTACCTAAATTGTCCACACATGTACGATATTTTATCATCAAACTACTTATTTACCTCTTTTTGGCTAAGTATGGGAAAATAGTAAAATATATCTTTGAAGCTAACTTTTCACCCTTATATCCTTGATTGTGCTTCAATACATGAATTGATATCTATCATATAAAAACTAGGGACTATAGTTATCACAACCATATGACCAACTTCCATTGACTCCTTCCCACGTGGTAATGATGATGTCATCAAATTGTCAACACATATTTTCTACCACTAAACCCATAGTGTCTAGATGAAAACTATGATCAACTAGATGAATTATACTTGTGAACACAATCTCTCAAAGCATGGATAATATCTTATAGGACCCCTTACACATGTTAAAACCTCCATACTCATCCCTAATCTTCTCAAGTTATGTCAATATTGAAGATCAACTAACCATACTTAAAGCACACAAGAACAAGCACGTTGCATACTTTGCCATGTACCTTTCACACTATCAATATAATTTAGGATATAAAATCACTCCATCCACTCAATAAGATACCTCCATGACATCAACGTGGTATCTCTCTAACAATCTACCCCGTTGTCATTAATGTCAAAACCTATCAATATAGCAAGATATAACACACTTTGTCTCTTTTCAAGAACTCATACAATAGGAGATTTATCCCCAATAGGAACTTTCTCCCCTTTTGTCACTATGAAAAAGTGGGCACACACTGATCCTAAGGACATAAAAAGACTATCAAAATAGGAAAGGACCATCTTAGAAAGATGATAAAAACTCTTGCTTACCATAAGCCAACATCTTGTTATCTTAACAACCAGAAAATATATTAGAGGGATATCCTTCATAATAATTCTAAGGAAATTCACATTCTGATCATCTCTAGATCTTCACACACCATGAAGGACCACCATGCAGGCTTACTAGCCTTCTTTTTTAAGACACTTCAGTGACCACCAACTTTCCATCTACACTATACAAGATAGGAAATATACAATAAACCAAATTGATAACATGCCTTTATATAATCATACCTTACATTTTTGGAGCAACTAAGCAGAAAGCACTCTTCTTCAAATTAGGCCTATCTAGCCTCCCTATATCCCCACATGAAACTTATAGATCCCATAATTTTTAGTAGACATATTTTTAGGACTTGAAATTTCATATCTATAGCACTCTTATATGCCCCCTAAATCACAACAATTTTAATTACCATGATCATCATATAAAATATACTTCCTTCACAAACCTACTAGCTAATTAATCCTCCATATTGACAAAAATTCAAATAATATGAGAAAAATAAACCTTCAATTCTTTTTAAAGCTTGATTTAACAACCCATTTATCCCATTCAACATATAAATAAACCTCAAATCTCAAATCATAAGGAAAACCACTTTTTATAGTATAGCCCCAAACCCTAAAATCTCAGAACAAGCAAGGTCAACAAACCTCTTTCTGGTCAACACACACCTCTAAAACTGCTTTCACACATATAGACACCAATCACACAATTCTAAACCAAAAATTGATATTCCATACCTTTGGGAAACCATAAATCCTATAACTCATTTTAGGTCTACTTGCACTTAAGCAAAAAATTGAGAAAACTAAGGGCACCCAAAAATCTTTAATTAGCACATATATACCTTTAGACCTAAAAAACACTTGAAGCACACCAAAAATACATGTATAGACATTATTTATCATCAACCACTCTTTGATAATTCATAAAACTCATTAGACCACCTAGAACCACCTATTTTAGATTTATACTATAGTTCCTTCACAAACATCTGGAACATGCTCATAAACTTGTTGCTCCCTCTTAACAAAAGACCTTTTATTTGAATTTAAAAATTTTATCACACAAACATGATTATCCACTAAAATAAGTCTCTTAAGAAGCATATATAGTGACACCTTCTATTCCTCAATTCTCTAAAACAAAAATAAATCCTCATCTTCCATCTCTTTCTTGCTCATCTGATATTTTTTGTTGTTGTTGTTCTTCTTCTTATTTCACTTAAGAGAAACAACTTCCTCAACCACTAAAACATTATCCTTTTCTTTTAGAATTAGATTTCAATAAATATAAGTTGCACAAATTCATTACATACCTTTTTATCTAAATAATCTTCCTTGTAGTTTGGAACCTCATTACTAGACACCGATAACTGATGTTCTTTGGAAGATACATGATCAACAATAGTAGGATGTTCTCTTGGATCCATACCTACCTCAAGACTAGATACATCTAGTACCTTCGTCTTATCCTTGAGATTAGTCTCTTTTTTTTTCAAAATGAGTAGATAATGAGACCTCTTGGGACTCTTTAATTTTAGAAGCATTCTCCACCCATAAAAAAAAATTTACTTGCACCTACACTATCATCATGACTCAAACTTTTTAACTTTGCCTTCCATTATTAAATTGTATTCTTTCTTGAACTCTATGATCCTGATTAAATATATTTTATTTTTTAGGCCTTTGCTTTTAAAACCTAGCATTGTAACCTCTTTATTCAAAATTTTAGCACACCATATTTTTTCAATAAATGTATATCATCTTACCATATTTGGATATAAATTTGTAGTGTGTTCTATGTCATGACAAAAAATCAACTTATTTATGAAGAGGAGTCACCTTGTATAATATTATGTGGACAATGGTTTACAAAGTGTCCTGCATTAAGATAGCTAAATAACTTGATTTTTTAAAAATATTTTGGTTGATGACCACCAACATAGTCCCATACAAATTCATTTCTAACAATTATCTTGTAGTCTCTAGTCCTATGACCCAATTGATCACATCTATAATAGTAACCATTAAATTTTTCATACTTCATGGTATTTGGATATCTAATATGATTTTTATTTAATTTTCCATTACCTTCATTCCTTTTTAGATGATTTTTATTCAAAGTCTGATCCACCTTGTCCATATTAGTCTTCAACATGTCTTGAGTTAAAATCTCTAGTTTTTCTTTATATCCAAGACTAGTCTTATCACTCACATGATTTTGATCACTCAAAATGTTATCTAGATCACTTGAGCTCTTTTCAAGTCTCAAAAATGACATACTATTGACACTAAGATGTAACCAATGAGAAGAATTTTTCTAGGACTCTAATCCAAGTGGAAAAATTGGGACATCTCACTTGTTTTGGGTGAGCAAACTTGTGAGATGAACGTCTAGATAAGGGCTAGCTCCCTTTAATGTATCATTCAAGAACACATCCATACTACTACAACTTTAGGGGGTTGAAAAGAGTTAATAATATAATGAAATTAAGCCTAATATATGGAGGTGATACACTAAATGTTTTTATCTACTCATACCTTTAACTTACACTTGAAACTAAGGACAAGTAACACATACACTTTATTCAACATCAATCTCTCCTCTCACATAATTGCTTCAACATGGGGTCTTGGAGATGACATAGGATAAGAGGAACAAAAAAATAGGAATTATAAGACAATATATTTAGTATCCAAATCACTTACACTTACATTCTCTTTAGACACATCTTGTTGACCTACAAGAAGGAAATCACAATACACTAGGTACTAAGGGAATCAACATGTGAAGGTAAATGGAAATTACACTTACACAAGACTAATACCAAGAATGTACACTTAATTTAATATTATATTAAGTTAAATAACTTGCCTTTATTGATTCAAGGTAAAAAATTTCTAGGGCTTCACCATACCCAGGCAGAGAGATTCCAAATAATGGCCAAGAAGGCCCATTTTATATAACTTGGAAGAAGAGAGAGAGAGAGAAAAAAGTCATAAAGATAGTGAAATGTGGCACAAAACTACCATTTTGGCATGAGAAACTGCCCCCCTGAGTTCCCTTCCAAAACTACACCTATATATACATATGGTTAGGTCTAATTATTGGTCTGAGTAATAAGGGTTATAAAAAATTCCCCACATTCATTGTATTTATCTCTAACCATCCCTATTCCTTTGTACATGCAAAATCATCACTGTTAGTTTCAAAAGGGCTCTTTTCCATACATCTTCTCCACTTGGCATTCAAAACTCATCAAACCTAAAAAATAATCAATGAAAAATAGGGAATGACACTTTTAAAAAATTTCCATGTCATAATTTTCAATAAAAAAACTTTAATATGCCTCCCTAATTGCTTTGCATGAGTTTCTCAAGTGTTCATTAGTCTAGCTCACTAGACTGGATGAAAGCAAGGGCCTAATTGGGACACTTAGAGGATGATTCATGAGATGAGATGACTTTTGGGAGTTATCAAAAGTGTAAATATTCCTCAAAATTTTTATTTCATCTCATAAATCTTTCTTTATCTTGCACACCACTCAAAATGGCCAAAATAAGCCATATTTCTTCCTATTTTGTTCACTTCCATACAAGTGCTTGAAGTTGACCTTCATTTTCATGCCAAGAGGAAGATGAAGAAATAAAAGTTTCATATGAATATTTTTGAATTATCCTTGAAGATTAAACGTGGAAATAGATGTGTGGAGGTGAAGAGACACCCTATCCATGTTTTTAGCTAAATATCTGATCGTGGGGGCTGTACAAGTGCCCAAAATCCCATAAGAACAAGGAAATAATTCAATTTTATGATTTTAAATAACCTATAGATATCATATAACTGATATTTACGTGATTATAACCTCTCCCATTTTTAAATTGATCTTTTTGACAAATTTTTCCTTTTATAAGTTTGTACAAGTCCGTTAAGGAGCTAGAAAGTGGCCAAAAGACCCCTTTTTGCACATGAAACTTAGGAAATGTACATTTCATGAGTTTTAAACACATTGAAACATTATAAATATCATGATATGACAAATTTATATAAAATTTAATTTTTACTAAGTTTGATTAGGGTTTGACTTGGTTGACCATGGTTGACTAGGCCAATTCAAGAGGAATGAACTTCAACCAAGACTAAGACATGGCTAAGAAAGATATAGAGGAAAATATGAGACCCCATATGAATCATGTAAACCTTATTAAAAAGTTTAAAATGATAGGTTTTGACCTCGTTTGACTATAACTCAAATTTGGTCAGTAATTTGGCAACTCTTAGGGGTAACATGCTTGGCTATATTAAGGACTAGTAGCCTTATCCCATCCATTAGGTAAGGGAGTTAGAATATGATTATAAAATGATAGTATAGTACCTTTAAGATACCAATAATACAATAATATTACCTCAAAACACACAAAGGGAAAGATCAACACACATAAAGACCTAAATAATAAATAAGACAAGGACACACCTATGCTATGAAGCACTTAGGGAAATAAAACACACAACATAAAAGAAATAAATATGTACATAAATCATAATCATACCTCCCTTCTTGGATCAAAATGGAAGTAACTTAGATCTCCTTCCTCACTAAATGAGTGAGGATGTCAAGCTTGCTTCTTTTTGGATGAGATATTACATGACTCTTGCCTTCTTCTTGTTCATTGTCTTTGTACATCATCGAACAGAGTCATCTACCATAAATTTACAAAATATATAATGTCCTATTTAACCTTAAATCAAGAATAATATTTCTATCCTCCTAACTCTTCATGACAAATTGGCATACTTAGACATGGGACAACTTGTTGTAAATATATGTCCCCTTGAAGGATTATATCATTCTTCTCCATTATGACAACTTATTCAAATTATTTAAGGATGTTGTATAAGGTCTATTAGGAAGTGTATCATGTTAAAGATCTGTTTTTATGGTGGTGGAGGTAGCTTCATATATGTATATAGAAACAAACTCTAGATCACCTCCAAAATGTTTAAGATCATCATAGATGACTCCATCATGCACCAGACTTTCTTAGAGGTGACATTCTTAAACATGTGATTTCTCTCCTTCATCTTTATTTTTATAAACTTTAAAATTATCCATCTCACCATCCTCATATTCTTGAAATATTTTCAAATAGTTTTTCCACATGTCCTCCTTTTTAGACACAACCTCTTGCTTGTCATGGATTAGAGTGAGTTCCAAAGGACTTGAAGACCCTTTGGGCCTTCTTCTTCATTACATATGTCATCAAACCTCTAACATATTTCCTCCTTATCTAATTTTTATACATCATGGAATGGGAAAATAAGATAGACCTCTCCCTCTTCTTTTATGGGATTCAAAAGGAACTCCTCCAAACACTATCCCTCAACTTTTCATTCATCATTATAAGAAAATGTCTCCTCAATACTAGTCAGCACCTCCTCATACTCTATACAATCTAAAAATTTTATTGAATTTGCCATATTTGTGGTTCAAAAATCATGAATCTTAAAATTTGGTAGTTTGGCCAAAGTGGATTCCCAAGTAGTAAGACAATTTTCCACATTAGGAAGGCAACCTTGATTTGTTATAGGTAATGGAAGTATCGAGTCAATAGTCTCTTGAGGAGGGTGGGAGGGAATGAAGTTGTTTAAATATTATCTCTTATACCAAATTATTTACTCAATCAAGATCCATTATTATATTCACAAGATATTCTCACTTTTTCCCATCTTGGAGAAGTGGGTTCAAGGATATTTTCATAGGACTGAGGTGCTAGTGAAGGAGTGAAAGATATGTCTAGGAAACTAGGAGCTTCTTGAATTTTATTGTCTTGATTTGAGATTTAAAGATTATTTTTAGATATTTTACCTTCCATTCCCATGATGGACTACCTCAAGGATTTATTGGCCAATTTAAACTCCCTTTCAATATGAGTTTAAAAATTCAGCCTCTTCCTCTCAAAATCTTATTCCAACAAGTGAACCTACTCAACCATGATTTTTTCCTTCCTTGGGTTGATTTATTTAATGGATTTAAAATAATATAAACTTGGGGAAGTACATGATGGGTTTGGGTTACCTAGAAACCTAGTTGAAAATCACTTTGGAAGGGCAAGGATGGCACATTTGAAGGTGAATGTGTGGAATTTTGAGGTTGCCAAGTGTAGAGTAAAAAACTCTACATTTTTTATTTTTTTATTTTTAGTTGTGCGCTCCAAGTTTTGTCCCTGCACATTTTAGTTTTGAGGTAGTGAAGTTTTTGACACAAAGCATGGGCGTGAGTTTATTTTGCCTAAATTTTGTCTAAGTATCAAAGTCATGCAGAAGCAGTGATGTGTCAGTAGCTGAGACACATTTTATAATTTTTGAAAGTTGCTCGAAACATACCACATACCCTATGGTAACTCAGTGAAGCATGAAAAGTGTTGGCATCAACATTTAAAATTTATTTTGAGTTTCAAAAGCTTATTTCAATTAGCTTTTCTTAAGATCAAGTAGAAGGCGCCAGGTGGCAACTGTGGAATGTTTCAATATGTTTTGCTAAAAGTAACGAAAGATGCCATGTATCCACAGCTAAAGAAAATAAAAGCCACCATGGGTCAACATCCAAAATATCTTCACTTTTTTTTCATTGATAAGTAAAGACTGTGGTGGGACCCAAGTTTTTGTTTCTAAATTCAACAGAAGCTGCCAAGTGTCACCATTTGTATGAATCTAAAATGAGTCTTGAATGTTTCTACAGTCTAGCTAAAGATCAATTGAAGCTACCACATGTCTTTAGATGAAGAAAATGGAAGCCACCACATGTAATTTGTTATAAATATGTGGAAAGTGACACCTATCCCCATTCTCCTTTTTAAAGTTGTTTGAGCGACAAGTGTTGTGGGTTCCATTCTCTATAAATTGTTAAAATTTGAAGAAGCGGATTATGACAGATGTCAAAGATGAAACACTCCTAAGAAAAGACACAGTAAAGAATATAATTTACATATAAAGTGTCGTGTGTCTTTGTTAAGTGCCTTGGAGGCTGCCCAAGTATCATTTTCTAGTGCCTTTTGAATAATGAGAAAGGTTTCAAGTAGAGTAAGCAAAACATGCCAAGTGTCTTTGCCCATTTCATAGTGGGAAGCATCTTATGTATATATTTCATCCAATGAATTGTAAGGAGATGGAACATTTTAGATCAAATAAATATCTTTTGTTGGACACTTCCAATTCAGTTAGACCATTGGATTGGGAATGTATGGGTAATCTAGAGCTAGTCTGATGCTATAAATATGGGTGCAGAGTTCACCAAGTGACCTTCATTAGAAGAAAGAGAGAATTTTTTGTAAGAGATTATTGTCAAGAATATTTAAACTTTTTTAGCTGTGATCAAGAATATCATTTGCCTTTGTTCTATTTTTCTTGAGTTAGAAAGTTTGTATAACTGTACATGTCTTTGTGCCTTTTATGTGACTAGAAAATAAATAAGAAGACTGAGTTCTATGCCTTTGTTGATATTTTTTGTGTTATTACAAAATAATCTAAGTTGTCATCCTTTGATCCTATTTAGTTTCATCTTTTACATTAATCATGCCTTGTTTGCTCTTTAATATAATTTAATCCTAAAAATAGATTCATTGTGCTTAGAATTAAGGGTTGAATTAAATTTAGGTGCATCACCATAGTTAGAATTTTTTTTGTTGCATTTTGTGTTTTTGTTTACTTCTTATCCCTTTCCTCATTATACACTTGAGATAAAGAAGAGATAGCTTCTTTAAAATTTGGAGGTTGTTTCAGGTTGCAAGTCCCACATTCCTAAAACTTCCCATTGTTGGTGTTGGAAAAAACGCAATTCTAAGCATCAAATTTTTTTTGGCATGCCCAGTGGGACACCATATTGAATTTTCTTTCAAGACCGTCTAAACCAAAGAGTTATAAGAAGTCAGAGCTGTGGACCAATAACAAGATCTCAATCTGCTGTAAATCCAAGTATTCTTTTTCCACCATTGATAACTAGTCTGAGAAGAAGGGTCAATAAATTTATACCAATACCAAGAGCAAACATGGGAGATCCTATACCCCCAAAGAATTATGCAAATTAGAAGACTGGTAATCCTTTGATTCTCCCAATACCACCAGCCACTTGGGATCCTATTCTAGTAAATGCCCTGAAAGCTCTACACAAATTTAGTGGGCAAGATTTCAAAACACCTGAAGAACATCTTCAGGATGTGTCTGATGTATGTACTATACATGTGGTCACATAATAGAATGTGGCTATAAGATTTTTAGCAGCTTTGTTTAAAGGGAAGGCTCTAGAATGGTATCAATATTTGACCCCAAATACAATATCTACATGGGATCAGCTTGGAGATCTGTTCTTTGAAAGGTTTGAAGAAAAGGGTGATAAATATTCTTTGTTGCAATAATTGATTACTATCAAAAGGGCACAAAAAGACGCAATGACTGACTTCAATTCAATATTTCAAAAGACTTGGGAAAGGATCCCTACTACAGTAAGACCATTACTAGGTATGGCTATAGTCTTTTATCTTGAAGCTTTAAATTTAGATATATCATTAATGATTCAGTCACTTGGAGGTTAGACTCTACTAGAAGCATATGACTATGTAGTTAGAGGTGAAAATAATTTAATAGATGCTGGAAAGTTGCCCCCAAGGCCTCCCATGCCTATGTTTCTAGATATCACCTTACCATTGCCTCAAGAATCCCCTAATTCCATAGCCCCACCTGTGTCTATGTACACATATGCTCAACAACCTGCTAAAGAACTTGTCCCTGCCCAGTCATCTAAGATGGATGATATCAAGAACATCTTAAGGACATTTTATAATGAGTTAATTAACATAAATAGATAAAAAAATACTTATCCTAAACCCCAGTATCAAGGATACCAAGGAAATATATTTCCACCATAGCCAAACCAGTATCAGGGTCATCAAAGGCAAAATAACCCTCAGCCAGCAAACTAATTAGTTGCAGTCCCTACACCCTCACAGACTATTCCCCCTAATCCAAATAGGGATATTGTTTAAGGGTAGAATAATTATGTAGATGGAACCAATGCCTAGTGTTTCCATTGTAATAATGCTCTTATGCCCAGATATTGTCCCATGGGTAATCTATAACAAAAGGTAATAGAGCAAAGAAGAATGGATGGACAATTTGCATGTACTTCTGACACTCAAGCCTACCAATCCCCTAGTATGCAAAATTTAGTTCTAATGGCTTAGATACAAGGGATGTCTTTAAAACAAGAAGAAGAAATAGCCCTGAAACATGATTTGCTTTCATGGGTTGAAGATGAAGAGTCAATATTCTTGAATGAAGCTTCTACTTCCAAAAAACTAGTAGTGCAATCAGAATACTATGCTAGATCAAAGAGAAGGATGATGGAATAGCCTAAAGTCATAAATAATGAAGTTATGGGGCTCCTTCATTTCAGAGTCATCAAAACATAGCTACTAGACAAGAAGTGTATCAACTAGTGCAAAATCAAGTAGTTCTTGGACAAGTTCAAGAAAAAGCAAGGTACCCTTATTTTCCAAGAATCCAAACATTAGGATCGGTGAATGTGGTGGATCAAATGAAGAGGACTCTAGAAAAAGTGTCAATATGGGACATATCAGCCATTCTTGAGCAAAAGATACTATTACAAAAAGCTATGCAGGGTGAAGCAATGCCTAAACATACTAACACCAAAGAAGGACTTGCTAATAAAGAAAAGCTCAAGAACATAATTCCTCTAAAGACAACATCCCTTTTGAACAATGAAGTAGAGGTAAGTAAATCCAAACCAAAGCCCTTCTATTTGACTCTAATAGTTGGAAAGAAACTATTGCATAATGTGATGATAGACTCAGGGGCTAATACTATAGTAATGCCTAAGCAAATAGCAGATGCTTTAAAAATAAAGTATGAGCCACTTACTAGAGGAGTCATGCAGCTGGATGGCAAAACCGTACAAACAATATAGAGAATTAAATAACTCCCATTGTAATTATATACTTGCCCCAATATAACTATCAATCAAGATGTAGTAGTCATAGATATACCCCCTGTATTTGGCCTATGTTTATCCAGGGATTTCACAGCCAAGATAGGAGCATATATGTCACTTGATTGGTCTCACCTCATCCTAAAAACCAAATATGGTTAAAAGATGAAAATACTATCTAAGCCATTATCTAAGGATCACATCACCAATGAACCAACCTCAAAATTAGAGGCAGCTCATGCTATGCTAAATAAGGAAGAAAAGGTCTTTGTTGAAGAGTTGGGTGATTGGACTAAACATGACCAAGAAGAGGAAAATAACCATTTGTTAGATATGATGCATAGTGATCCATATGGAAATTATGACTCTACTAGTATGGGCACTTATGTCATTTTTGATGAAGATCATGAAATCCCAAATGTTTTAAGGGAAGAAATGCCAACTAATCAAGAATTTGAAAAAAAATTAGAAATTTGGACCTTAAATTTTGATGGGTCTAGAAGTAAAAGTGGTGCTGGAGCAAGAATTTGTCTTGTTGCTCCAAATGGGGAGAAATTTTTTAGAGTTATCCATTTTCAATTTCCCTATACTAATAATGATGCTAAATATGAATCCTTAGTACATGGGCTCATATTAGCCAAGAAAAAGGGAGTAAAGAAATTGATAGTAAAAGGAGATTTAGAATTAGTGGTGAAGCAAATTAGGGAAAAGGCAATAGCCAAAAATGTAAGGATGAGATCCTATAGACACAGAATTTGGGACTTAATAGAAGATTTTGAAGATTTCAATATTGAAATAGTTCCTAGAACCCAAAATTTTGAAGCTGATAGGATGGCACATATTGGCTCATAGTTTGATATAGTAATTGGCCTATTAGTTAACAATGAGTCAGTAAAATTTATAATAAGGCCAACTATCCTAGATAATGATGAGAATTAGCAAGTATTTGAAAATGATTCTTAGGTACTCTCATTCATGCAACAATCAGGGGAATTTGCTGATCAATTGCAACCAAAAATTGAAGAGTCATATGGAGACTGAGTTATTTAATTAAAGAATAATAAACTTCCCAAAGGCTTGATCACTTTAGAAATCCTATTTGATCCAGAAGATGTATGCCTAGAGAATAAAAGGTTCCAAGTAAATAAAGCAGAATATTCTAAAATAGAGGTGAGTGAAGGGAGAAAATTAAAAATTGGAAATTATGCAACTCAAGAAGAAACAAAAATACTAATTGAATTATGCAAAAGATATGATAGAGTCATAGCCTAGAGCTATGAAGACCTTCATGGATATAATAGAGACATCATTCAACACACAATATAACTGATTGAAAGATCTAAGCTAGTCAGATAGAAGCAAAGGCTAGTAAATCTAAGGATTGAATCTCTAATGGTGGATGAGTTATATAAACTTTTATATTCTAAAATAAATTTTCCAATCAAACACTATCAAATCTAATACTAGTTAGGAAAAAGAATGGTGACATAAGACTCTATGTAGCTTTTAGAGAACTGAATAGAACATCTCTGAAAGATCACTATCCCTTGCCCTCTATGGAACAAATTTTATAGACTGTGGCTAGATCAAAGAGTTTTTCCTTACTAGATGGTTTCTTTGGATACAATCAGATTTGGTTGGCTAATGAAGACCAATACAAGACTAATTTTACTACCAAATGGGGAACATTTTCATATGCTAAGATGCCATTTGGCCTGTCAAATGTTGGAGCCACTTTTCAAAGAGCTATGAATGTATCATTTGGGAAACTTATAAATAAAATCATCTTGATTTATCTTGATGATCTTGATATTTTTTCCAAGAATGTTGTTGATCATTTTGATCATTTAGAATCTATTTTTAAGAAATATCAAGAATTTGGAATATCCCTAAATCCCAAGAAATGTATCTTTGTTGTACCTCAAGGAAAATTATTGGGACATATAATATCTAAAGAATGAGTTTCTATAGATCCAAAGAGAGTTTCAGCCATAATGAACTTGCCCCTACCAGTAACTAAGAAAGCAATTCAATCTTTTTTGGGGAAGATTCATTTTGTTAGTCAGTTCATATCTGACTTTGCAGGCTTAGTGAGACTAGTCACACTCTTGTTGAAGAAAGACCTGGTATATAAGTGGACTACAAAAGGAAGACAAGCCTTTTAAGAGGTCAAGAAACCAATTTCAATGGCCCCAATACTTAGAAACCCAAACTTTTCTAAGCCTTTTGTAATGTATGTCTATGGAGGAGAGCTCAGTATTGATGTTGTCCTAACACAGAAAGATGATAGACATGAGGGAGAGCATCCAGTAGCCTTTTTCTCAAGGACTCTTAGGGAATACGAAACTAGATACAACTTTGTGGAGAAATAAACATATGCTATGGTAAAAGCTCCTCAAAAAATTTAGGCATATAGTATCAAGAAGTAAGATTCTGAAACTTGTGGCTCACCCAAGTGTCAGAGAATACATTATGGAGGGTGAAATTACTAAAAAAAGAGCAAACTAGATAACAAAGATCCTTGAATAGTATGTAGAGGTCAAACCCACTAAGTTAGTCAGAGGTAGGGGGTTGTGCCAATACATGACTCAAGAGCTTGAAAAGATGATACCTGAATAAATAGATTCAGAAATAGAAAAGGAAAATGTATTGAGGATACAAGAGGTTGAGCAAAACTCCTGGGTCACAAACAGGATTCACTTTATGAAATATGGGATATCACTAAGAGAACTCCCTCAAAACAAGAGGATATACTATAGGATGCAAGGGGTCCATTTTATTTTAACTGAACAAGTTCTTTTCAAAAGAAATTTTGATGGCAAACTCTTAAGATGCATAAAGAAAGATGATGCTAAGAAAATACTACATGAAATGCACCATGGATTTTTAGGTGGACATTTTTCTACAAGAACCATAGCTATAAAGATAAGTGATGTAGGTTATTTCTAGCCCACTTTATTTACAGACTGTTATCAACTGGTTAAAAAGTGTCAATCTTGTCAATATTATGTGGGGATGAGAAGGAATGCAGTAATACCCTGTAGTCCTATAATTGTTGATGAACCCTTTGCTCAATGGGGTCTTCAATTCATTAGAATGATAAATCTAGTATCAATTATGGGTCATAAATTGATTCTAACTTCCAAAGATTATTTCACTAGAAGGACTGATGAAGTGCCACTCAAAGAAGCAAAAAAAAATGTGATCCTAGATTTTCTAGGCAGTATCACTACTCACTTTGGGGCTCCTCACACCAAAATCTTAGATAATGCTAAAGTATTTTTAGGGTCTAAAGAATCTAAATTTGCATTAAATCATGGAATATATCTAAAAAAATCCTCTAATTATTACTTTTAGGGTAATGGTTTGGCAGAATCAACCAACAAGAACCTGATTAGACTCATCAAGAGAATAGGGGTTGATCATCACAAGGAGTGGCATAAAGTGCTTAATATAGCACTATGGGATGATATAATTAAACCTAAGTAGGTGATGAAAATGTCCCCATATTAATTTGTCTATGGAAAGCTTGCTATAATACCCCTAAGCCTGTAGATTCATGCTCTCCAAGTGTTAAAATAGATTGAAATTGAGGAAAATGGCCCCATACAGGTCAGACTTTCTAAACTTTTGGAAGCTCAAGAAAAGAGGGATACAGCACATGATTCATTAATAAATCATCAAAAAATAATTAAAGACTACTTTGATAAAATCACTTCAAATCCCCATTTTGAAGTAGGCTCAATTGTTTTGAAATGGGATGCAAGAGCTGCCAAGCTGGGTCAACACACTAAATTTGAAGCATTGTGGACTAGCCCCTATAAAATTTTTGCATGTAAATAGAAAAATTCATTTGAGCTAGAGATAATGGAAGGTGAACTTGAAGAGATTCCTATGAATGGGATTTACTTGAAATATTTTATTTTAGTTATGTCTCTAATGTATTATAGTTAGATAGTTCCCCTTTCCTTGTTGCTTTGTTTTCCCATTTTTGTTTCCCACTCTTTCTTTTAAATAAGTGTTCTTTGAACATGTGGCCATGGCTCAGAGTCTTTTTCAAAAATTTCAAAACTCTCGACACATTAAATATCTCCCAAATCCTTAAATTCCCTAAGGTACCTTATGCAACCACTTTCATGATGTGTCTAACTCATTGTCCCATGAAGATTTAGTAAGATTTGCTAATGGTTATCTAATTTTAATGCCATTTTGAGACTTTATGGATCATTAAATACCCTATAACAAGAGTTAAAGCTTAACAGTGTCTTAAAAATTCCTACATTTGCTAGAAAATCCTTGTTACTTGCATTTTCAGTTTATAGCGAACCTGCTTAATAAAAGTGCCTTCCCTATTGCAAAGCTCCATAGCTGTTACCAAAGTTCACTATTTACAAGTATAGGTATATATATGGAGGGAGAATAGTATTCACAAAAAGGGTCTAGGATTTATGAATCCATTGATAAGTTTCTCATAAGCAAATCGTATGCTTCAGTCCCTACACAACCCTTAAAGACATATCCATGGACTAGAGTCCCTAAAGTTGGTTATGCAAATTATCCAACAAAGGTGAAAGATTTTGTAGATGAAATCATGGATCTAATTCTTAAAAATCCTATCAAGAGTATAAGATAAGAGGAAAATAAAATGTGTATTTAAAGGGCCAAGGTTGGTTAATAGGAAACATTTGCAATGAGGATATGGACTTCTCAGCTGGCACAATTCATTATCCCAGGTGTACATCTGTGCCCTAACTTTGTTGAAATATGCTCCATATTGTTTCATGTGCCCTCAAATACCATACAATAGGGTCCATTCATATTTCAAATTACACCAAAGGCTATCAGAGACATGTTGGCCCTATATCATGACAAGATAGCCACGTTTCCCACCATTGCCAAAATCTAAAAAATGTGGGCAAATGTAATACTCAATTAAGGTTTATGAAATCAAAATTACATTTAGGTGATGATGATACCACTATGCTGACACTACCAACAATAAGAATACAATTTGCATAAGCTAGTCAAGATGCACTTTCCATGATGGCTTTCATTTTTGGAATGAAAGAAGATACAATTGTCTATGAAGAACAAATGGCCATCTTCTTTAGATTGAAAACTGTTGACAAGACTCAGGAGTATCAGCTTGATTTATCTAAGTAGATTACATATTCAAAGGTTGATTAGCTCACCCATTTCAAATCTAAAGGGGGTTTTAGGTATTTCTCTTATATGTTTCATCTCATGTTGTATCAAAATTCTAGAATCTTTTCCCAGCACATGCATCTAAATATGTATGACCCAAGCTTCGGTCTACATAGGACCATTCCTATGTCTGCATGGACACATATCTTGTCCAAAACTAGTGACCCATACAAATTTTGGGAAATTTTTTTTGCCCCTAATTTTTGTCATCTAAGTCCAGAGCCAGTTGTAAATAGATTGACTCCAAGTGTCTCAGGCCTTATGACCAATTACACTATTCCTTGTGATTACTTTTTTGGATCCCATCATAATATTATTAGAGTCTATGGTTTTAGTGAAGAACCATTGTTGCTACCTAAGATTTTTACCCTTAGGTTAGCATTCTTAGAGGTCACCAATCAAGTGTCTATGGTGGATAATGAATATGGCACTAGAAAGAAAAAGAAGAAAATGTATGATGCTCCATGAGTAACAAACATGGCCATAGAGGCTAGAGATGCCGAGCTCATGTTGCTAAGAAAGCTAGCCTTCCTAGTTTTCTCTCTAATTGAAGATAAATGGAGATATGACCCAAATGGTTTCATAACTTCATGGGTCAAAAATAATAAGGTTGCTACCAAAATTGTGCATGAGGGCCGTCCCTTTTGGGAAAACAAAAGAAATCCTAGGGAAGATATTCCTGATTTTTACATAGAATTGACAGATTTGCCCCTTCAAGAAGATAGACCATGGGAATATTTTTATGTTAAGAAAAGGGATTTTGATCCTAAAATTATAATTACTTCTATTTTAATAAGAGCATTAAAGAACAAAGACTAGAATACTGAGAAAATAGAAGCCTATTAGAGATATAGGCAAGAGATTTGTGAGACAACTCACTCTTTTGGAAATGTGGATTCATATGAGAAATGGGAGGAAATCTAGGATGAATGTCATCTATCTCCTATCTCTAGCCCTGATATAAGCAATTTGTAGACACAGGGTGGAGAGCCAAAAGCCAAAGTAGAATCCAGTCAAACATTGTAGACCCCAGGGCAAACCCTCAGCTATAGTAGCTATAACTATTTTGCCCCAATCTCTCAGTGCCATTGAAAAACAAAAGAGTGTGGTATCTTCACCACCAAAATCTTCTCCATCAACATCATCCCTTGGGGTTCTCAGTTTTACAAAATCACCACTGGTAGCAGTAGTAAATGTTGAAGAGAAGGGAGCATAGCCAGAAGAAGAAACACCAAGTAAACATAAGAAGCTGAGGTTTTAACTTGATTCAGAGGAGAGGGAAGAACCCTCACAACACCAACCATAGATTACTTCAGTTGTTCCTCCAGTAAGTGTTGTTTTTCCTTCTTCTCAATCTTTTTCTTCTCCTATAGGGGTGATGATTCCATCTGGCCAAATAATATCCCCTGCCACCTCTACTATGCCCATTTCTCATTTTTACTCATTTATCCATACTCAGGTCACGTCATTGCCTCATTTTTTCCCCTCTATCCCAAATAAATTAACTCTTTAGATTTCCCCTAACCAACATTTAGTTATTCTATATGGCTTGCCACAAGGTTATCCTTTTACAGGTGGGCACATAACCTCTCCTTCTACCTTCCAAACTCAAGCAAATGATGCTAAGAAGGCTAGAGAAGCCTAGATGGAGAAAAATAGGATGAAAGATAATAAAAAATTAGCTACACCACATATGAGGTCACAATTTGACCCAATCTAGTAGTAACTAATGGTGACTCATTTGTCACCTAATATAGTTAAGCCAAATTAGTAGATGTAGCCTAAAGATTACATAATGAATGTAGTGGCAATATATATGTCACTTTTTAGACCCCAAGATAAGGTTGAGTTGCTAAATGAATGCACTTCTATAGTAACTGAGGATAATTTGAAAATCAAAGAATCTATAGAAGATGTAGGCTGAACTAGCCCAAGAGAAGGCAAACTATAGTAGTTTGACTATAGCAATCAATACCAAGAATAAAAAAATAGAGAGTCTCAAAAAATAGATGCAAGATACTATTTCTCTTTAGACTCACAAGGCTATTTAGGCCCAAAATGATTCTTTAAGAGTAGGGCTAATGCAGGTGAAAGATGCAGTAATAGCCTTAAGGTAGGAAAAGGCAACATTATAGGAAAAATGTGAGGAAAGCCTACTATAGGTCACTCAACTTCAAAAAAAGTTGTTGAATGAGTAGAACAATACCACTAATATACAAGCCCAACTTTAAGCCAAGTGACAAATGACAAAACAATTGACACTTGAGTTGGCTAATAGACCAAGGAATGCAGGGGTTTTGAATCTAGTTAAGCAGATTTATGTATCAACATGGAAAAGAATCTCTAAGGAGATTACTTAGCTTAGACCCTCTTTAAACTTTCTACTAAATGCACAAAAATTGTGCAAAAAGGTGGAGACTTCAGTTGAAGACACTTTATCTACTATCTCTGTGAGAGTGTTTGACTCTCAAATGTTGCTACAAAAACTATATGATGCAACTGATGGAATGTTGCTAGTAGTATGGACTAGTGACAAAATGATCACTACTAAAAGAGTGAATGAAGTTATCAATTTCAACTCCACAACAATCAATTGTAGAGATATTCTAGATGTGGTGAAAGAAGGAATTAAAGACATGAAACAACACATTGAAGATCTGGTGCAATTGGGTTTTCCTTCCCCTTTTCCTGATAGCAACACTGTGTTGATGATTGATGAGATTAAACCTTTGTTGTTAGCTAGGAAAAATGATTAGGTAGTCTTTGAAGGTTTAAGAGATGATTAATCAGTGCCTGAAGTAAAAGCTATTTTGATTCCCATTTCCTAGCTTGAATTTAGATTAAAGGCTATAGTTAATATTTTGCAAAACTTTCAACACAAGGATATCATCAATCTTGATTTAGCCTTCCATAAATTGCAAAATAAGCAAGGATTATCTAATGATGAGTGGTCTGCTTATTATATAGCCTTACTAAAGTTGTGATTTTTTTCACATTTGATCATGTGGGAGATTTTGGAGTATTATTTTTTGAGCAAGCTCAAAAGTCCTCGAGGTCGCCAAGAAATGTAGATTAAAAAACTCTACATTTTTTATTTTTTAATTTTCAGTTATGCACTTCAAGTTTTGTCCCTACGCATTTAGATTTTGAGGCAATGAAGTTTTTGACACAAAATTCAGGCATGAGTTTCTTTTGCCTAAATTTTGTTTAAGTATCAAAGTTACACAGAAGCAGCAATGTGTTAGTGGCCGAGACACATTTTATAATTTTTGAAAGTTACTCAAAATGTAACACGTGTCTTGTGGTAACTCATCAGAGCATGACAAGTGTTGGCATCCATGTTTCAAATTTATTTTGAGTTTCAAAAGCTTATTTTAATAATATTTTCTCAATATCATGCAGAAGGTGCCAAGTGTCAACTACAGAAGGTTTCAATGTGTTTTGCTAAAAGCAAAGTAATACACCACATATCCATAGCTGAAGAAAGTGGAAGCTACCACGTGTCAACATCCAAAATATCTTCACTTTGTTTTCATTGATAATTAAAGACTATGGTGGGACCCAAGTTTTTGTTTCTAAAGTCAACGAAAGCCACCAAGTGTCACCATCCATATGAATCTAAAATGAGTCCTGAATGTTTCTACAGTCTAGCTCAAGATCAATGGAAGCTGCCACATGTCCCTATCTAAAGAAAATAGAAGCCACCATGTGTCATTTGTTAAAATTACATGGAAAGTTACACCTATCCCCATTATCCTTTTTAAATTTGTTCGATTGAGAAGTGTTATGGGTCCCTTACTCTATAAATTGTTAAAACTCAAAAAAGTAGACTATGACAGATGTCAAGGATGGAACACTCCTAAGCAAAGACATAGTAAAGAGTATAAGTTACATGAAAAGTGTTGTGTGTCTTAGGTAAGTGCCTCAAAGGCTACCAAGTGTCATTTTATAGTGCCTTTTGAATAATGAGAAATTTTTCAAGTAGAGCAAGTGAAACAATGCTGAGTGCATTCACCCATTTCATAGTGGGAAGCGTCCTGTGTATCTATTTCATCTAATGAACTATAGGGAGACAAAACATTTCAAATCCAAGAAATATATTTTGTTGGACACTTCTAGTTTAGTTCAAGTTTAGTTATATCATTGGATTGGGAATGTACAGGTAATCTAGAGCTAGTCTATCACTATAAATATGGGTGTAGAGATCACCAAGAGACCTTCATCAGAAGATAAAGAGAACTTTTTACAATTGATTATTGTCAAGAATTTTTAGACTTTTTTATCTGTGACTATGAATATCATTTGCCTTTGTTCTATTTTACTTGAGTTAGAAATTTTGTATAACTGTGCATGTCTCTATGCCTTTTATGTGACTAGAAAATAAATAAGAAGACTGAGTTTTGTGCCTTTGTTGATATTTTTTATGTTATTACAAAATTGTCTAAGTTGTGACCCTTTGATCCTATTTAGTTTCATATTTTACATTGATCATGCCTTGTTTTCTATTTAATGTAATTGAATCCTAAAGATAGATTCACTGTGCTTAGAATTAAGGGTTGAATTAAATTCAGGTGCATCGCCATAGTTAGATTTTCTTTTGTTGCATTTTGTGTTTCTATTTAATTCCCATCCCTTTCCTCATTATACACTTGAGATAAAGAAGAGCTAGCTTCTTTAAAATCAGGAGGTCATTTCAGGTCACAAGTCCCACATTCCTAAAACTTTCCATTGTTGGTGTTGGATACAATGCAATTCTAAGCATCAACACCAAGATCAAATTTGTTCATAGACTCTTAATCTCTCCTCTAGATTAAATATTAGGAAAAAAACATCAAGAATTTAATCATTAATATTTGGCCAATTATCCACTTCTATAGGTATCCGATCCTTGATTTTTTCTAAGGCATTCCTTACACTCTCAATACAAACAATAGGTATGATTTCACCACCACCATATCTAGTGTCAAGATGTAGCATGTATTATTGATATCTGAGGAGAGTCTTTTTGAAACTAGTAATAGCATGATTTGGATATGGAATCGGTGGAATATGTGGAGTATAATATGGGTAAGATTTATTATAGTCAACAAAAGGCTCATGACAAGGTTGAGCAAGGTCTTGTTCACAATTGGGAGGAATAGACAATATAGGGTAAGTTTCACCCACTTGTGTACAGACAAAATTAACATCAAATTAATCCATGACTTGTGAAAATTATGTAGATGAATAAAAAATCTCAATAATTATACCTTATTTTCTTTACCAATATATTCATACATGGAGTCACCATTGGTGTTTAGCAAACTTGCCTTCGAATGTTGATATCTTGAGAAGAACACCAAAACTTCTCAAGGAATGGAACTCTTGTCCCACCAGGTGTGATAAAAAATATTGAAACTTGGATGAACCATATTATAAGAGATTTTATAGGCCTCTAATCCAATTTTAAATATTGGAACATATAACTTTATGTGGGTGAGCAAAATTGTGAGATGAACCTCTAGATAAGAGCTAGCTCCCTTTGATATATCATTCAAGCACATGTCCCTACTAATATCACTTTGGGGGATTTAAAAGAGTTAATAATATAAAAAAATTAATCCTAATATATTTAGGTGATACACCAAATTTTTTTCTCTACTCATACCTTTAACATACACTTGAAACTAAAGACAAGTACCACATACACTTCATTCTAGATCAATCTCTCCTCTCACATCAGTGATTCAACATGGGGTCTTTGAGATGACATAGGATAGGATAAAATAAATAAAAGGAATTATATGAAAATATCTTTAGTATCACACTAAATTAAACCTACATTATTTTTATAACTTCTTGTGGACCTGAAAGAAGGAAATCACAATACACAAGGTACTAATGGAATCAACATGTGAAGGTAAATGGAAATTACACTTCCAAAAGAGTAATACCAAGAATGTATAATTAATTAAATATTTTAATGAGATAAAAAAAATTATTTATATATTCAAGGTAATGTTTTTTCAATCATTTACCATACCTAGGTAGAGAGATTCCAAACAATGGCCAAGAAGGCCCAATTTATAGAATTTGGAGGAAGAGAGAGAGAGAAGTTTTAAAGGAAAAATTATGTGTGTCACAAGTTAATATAAGTTACACATTAACAATATATATGTGATATATTCCATGTAATAGGTGCATACTTATCCAAAACAAGTCATAAATATAGTGAAAAGTGGCATAAAATTGTGATTTTGGCATGAGAAATTACCCACTTGAGTTGCCTTCAAAAACTGCCCCTATCCCTACATATGGTTAGGTTTGATGATTTATTTTATCAATAGGGGTTATATTAAAGTACAAAAATTCATTTTATTGATCTATAAGAATCCCTATTCTTGTGGACATACAAAATCATCACTGATAATTTCAAAAGGACTCTTTTCCATGCATCTTCTCCACTTGGCATCCAAAACTACTCAAACCTAAAAAATTATCTATGGAAAAGAGTTAGTGATAATTTATAAATGTTCCCATATCATAAATTTCATTAGAAAAAATAATAGGCCTCCCTAATTTATTTTCACCACTTTCCCAAGTGTTCACTAGTCTAGCTCACTGGACTGGCTGAAAGTGAGTGCCTGATTGGGGTAATTAGAGAATGATTCATGAGATGAGATGAATTTTTGGAGTTATAAAAATTTTAATTATTCATCCCAAAGTTTATTTCATCTCATAACTCTTTTTTTATCTTTCACACCACTCAAAATAGCCAAAAGAATCCCTATTTCTTCCTATTCCATAACTTTCGTACAAGTGCTTAAGGTTAACCTTCATTTGCATGCCAAGAGGAATATGAATAAAAATGAGTTTCATATCAATATTTTTTTATTATAATTTAATTTCACATGTGTAAATAAATTTGGGTAGGTGAAGAGATACCCCATCCATTTTTTTAGTTGAATATTTAATCATGGGGAACGTACAAGTGCCCAAAACCCCTAAAAATAAGGAAAAACTCCCAATATATTGTTTTTAATAACCTATAACTTAAATATAACTTATAATAACATTAATATAACCTATTCCATGTTAAAACTGATCTTGCCAATAAATATTTCATTTTAGAAGTTTGTACAAGTCCATTAATGAGCTAGAAAGTGGCTAACAGATCCCTTTTTGCACAAGAAACTTAGGAAATGAAAAATTATGTAATTATAAATGTATTGAAATATTATAAGGAACATTTTAGAAAAAATTTACACAAAATGGAATTTTTACCAAGTTTTATCAAGGTTTTCCCAAGTTGACCATGGTTGACTGGGCCAATTTAAGAGGAATGAACTTTAACCAAGACTAGGACATGACTAAGCAAGATATATAGGATACTATGAGACCCCATAAGATGAATTTAAACCTTATTAAAAATTTTAAATGATAATGGTTAAATTCATTTGAATATAAATCAAATTTGGTCAATAATTACTTTGGTAGATACCTTTTTTAACTCAAATTTCAATGACTCATTTTCAATAACATACCTTACACATTCATCTTTTTTAGATATTAGGCTAGTATAAAAGAATTACAATTGAAAAATGTGATGTTTGACCATATATTCATGATCCTTGGCATCTTCATCCATTCTTACCTTAAAAATAATGAATTTCTCATCAAATTCATTGAGTTTATATTTCATCTTCTTATTGATTTTCTCTTCAATCTTTAGTTCTTAATGAGCATTAAACAATGTAGTCTCATAGTCCAGCTCATCTTCATTATCATAAAAATCACTCCAAGTAGACAAATTTTTATGTGATAAACTTCCTTCCCTAGCTATGAATAGGACTTCATCTTCAATAGGACCATCATCTTCATCATCATATTATGAACTATTTTCAGTCTCATTTGATGAGCTACAATCTTATTTGGTGTAAAGACTCTTCTTTTTATTAAGGGATATCTTCTTATAATTTTTGTAATAATTTTTGCTTGTATTTCTTCTTTTCATCATCATTATTTTCATTTTTATGAGGTCACCTTTGAGTGAAATGTCCTATCCCTCCACAGTTGAAACATTTGAAGGGTAGTTTACCCTTATACTTCCCTGAGCTAGTGTTCAATTTCCTATTAATCAAAGCAATTAGTTCATCATAACCAATGTTAGATATGAAATCCTTTTTGAATTTATTACCTTTGAAATTCTTATTAGGCTTTTATTTCAGTGAATTTTAGCTTATATTTCAAAAAGCGAAGAAGAAGAAACTAAATACGGGTATGGTTGACAAACCTATTTGATTATGCATGAATTGAATTAGATTATTATGAAGAACTCATATTTATCTTGGGATTATGTCCTAAAAATAAGACCATAGTAAATCAAATGGTTGGTTAACTACATAGCTAACTGGATTTCCTAATGATATATATATCCTATAAGCAAGAGCTTCCTCTGGGGCTATCAATCCACATGTTCTAAACAATTAAGTATATAAATAAAATGATAAATTACTTAAATCAATAATATAAAGGTAATAAAATTTAACATAAGAAATTATTGATAAAAAATAGACTAGGTATAACTAATATAATAATAAACAAGTGCTAAATAGCCTAGGTCTATTTTAAAAAATTAGGTAGGGGTCTGTGAATATGTAGGGACATAGATAGTTAGATTTAATTGATGGTAGGTAAGTGGAAATAGATTGATATAATTTCCTACCAATGTGACCATCAGTGGTTGGGATGAATTTTAGCATTTAAGGTGACTATCGATGGTCAAGCTAATTGTTAGTGGTTATACAGATTATCAAAAGTGAAGACAACCATCAACTGTTACTAGGATCACAAATTTGGATTTTGAGAGAGGGGTTGGTGTTGGGTTGATTGAAAAAGGAAAATAAAGTAATTAAATACTAGAAAATAAATACTTATCTTACATAAGGTTGATCAGGTGGGTGTTAGAGTTGGTTGACTCTTTGGTGGATTCTATCATGATTTTGATAAAGTAATTTTTAAAGATTTGGTAGAGTGGTAATGGTAATTTGGATATATAATGTGATGGTTGGATCATTATATTTATGATGATGATTGACCTAAAAAAAAGGAACTCTAGATGCACAAGCTCTTGATAACAATTGTAGATGGGTTTCACTTCCTTGCTACTCTCTTCTTAGAGGTAAGGTAAAAGACATGCAACAAGGCATTAATTAAGCCTTCTAATTTTAACTCATGCATGTAATGGCTCACATGAAAATTAAGAGGATTTATTTTTATAAAATTAAGGTAGATTGTTTACATATTATGTGTTAAGGAGGTGAACCCTGACCGCCAATGGTTATGGTGACCGTTAATAGTCATCTTGACTATCAATGATCAAGGGTAAAGGGTGAATATGGGTAAAAGGGTAGGCTAAGTTAGTTGGAAAAATATACCATGAGTTAGGCTTAGGTAGAGTTCAAAGGGTCAAATTGGTCCCAAGGGGGTCTAGGTTAATTTTAACATTCAAAATCAATGTGTGCATATTTTTGGTGTCTACATTTTTCCCCTTTTTGTTATGTATCTTTGAATCAACAAGCTACAAAATAAATAGATTTCTAGTTTAATGTTTGATTGTCCTAAATATGGGAAGGGGTGTTTCCATTCAAACTAGGAGTTGATGAGGTTCAATAAATTATGTGCAAGTTTGATAAGGTGGATGAATGTAAACACCATAAAAGTAGGTGATAAGGTGGGAATTAAAGTGCAAATAGGTGTATAACATGTGACAAAAAGGTGTAATAGCCAAGATCATGAATTGACAAAGTTACCATAATTGGTAGAAATAAAGGTTAGTGCTAGAAGGATAAGTGACAAGTGGACCACATGACCAAAATTAAGTGTGGAGGTTAGGTAAACTTGTAAATGTAAGTCTCCTAAGTGATGTCTATGATTCAATTGGTATCCAAGGCAGAAAATGTTTTTGATGAAACATAAACTAGTTAAGTGTTATTGGTATTTGATGTAGGAATTTCTCCTAAGAAAACACAAGTGGGTCAAGTAAGTGCGATTTAATGCAATTACAAAAGGGTAAATATGGCAATATTGTCACTACAATCAAAGGACTAGAAAAAAGTCATCACAAAATGTGTGCTAGTTTGGCCAAAGTAGACCAATGATAAGGTGATGAGGTGATTAGGTTGGGTTGATAAGGTAGTCTCCATGGGTGGGTGTGATTATTTTATTTTGCTTAAAAACAATTACTCAATGTAAGAACAAAAAACTGAGCCACTTGATTGTTGATAGTTAGTGATAAGATCTTGATATTCAATATATGCAAAAATACCCTTAAGGTAGGGAAACACCATATAATACTTCTTTAGGAGTGAATAACTCCAAAATGTCTCTTCAAGGGGACAACCTATAATATCCTCTTATAATAGAAGACTCAATTATTACTTGATATTTTTACAATGATAATCATCTCCTATATATAGACATCTATCTAACCCATGGATGGGTAACCTCCTAATCCCAATGTAGGCTGACGATTACCCAATATACTAATTCCACAAGTTACTCCATTATCATAATATATTTTACTAATATAACTAAGGGGATGTGTGACACATGTCAGTATATCCATCAACCCATATACATTAATCTATCATATCCCTAGTTACATAACATTACTTCCCTCCTTGACATGTTTCATCCCCAAAACATAGGAAGAAACCAAATAATGAGTGTACTTTAAATCATTCCACACTTGTCTATAATATCGATCATCTAGCCATGCATATGTGATCTTGGTAGGTGATATATCTCCAATCTTGTTTCCAAATTCCATTGTGCTCCTCTGATTTCATTCATGATCATAATTATAATACTTTGGTGTCCAAGCATAATTATTAGTATTTTTATTCCATGTACCATATTCTACTCAACTTCTCTAATTCCAACCATGACCATAGTAGGTATTCTTCCATGCATAATCATAGTGATTTCCCCATTCATTCCATGTAGCATAGTATTTTTTCTTTGGATTCCATGCATATCCATAATGATTGGAAATTTTATTTCCTGTATAGATAAAATGATTGTTGTTATGACACTTCATCACCTAGTTCCATGATTTTTTCCTCTCATGATGATGTGGGTGTCTATATACCTCAACCTTTTCCAATACTTTGACCTTATCCACCTTTACTTCTACCTCTTCCACCTTTTCCTTCTTTGTCTCTTGAGTATATGAAGTGTTCATGTGTAGTGTGTCTTTATCTATATCATCTAAATCTTCATCACTTGTTTCAATCTCATCCTCATATTCTACTTGGATTGTTATTGGTGCCTTTTTCACCATGATATCTTGTAAAGTGATCTTCTTTTTCCTATACCAAAACTTCATAAACTTTTTATGAACATTAATATTCATTGTTTCCAAAGTCTTTACCCATGGATATCCAATAACTATATCCATATCTTTCATATCCAAAGCATAAAAATTTGAATGCAAAATATATTTTTCCATAATGAGATTCAAATCTTTAAACATTGAAATATTATTACCATCTACTTGAACCTCCTTGATATTATTTTCTTGAACATGTAGATTCTTGGTCATATTCATGTTAATGAAGTTATACTTGCTAGTAGGGTTTATGGACACAACTACCTTCTTATTTTGAATGCATCCATGAAATTGAAAAATTGACTTAGATTTATTTGCAGCCAAATTATTTGAACCCTTCTCTTCTTCTTCTTCTTATTCTTCTTATTCTTCTTCTTCTTCTTCTTCTTCTTCTTCTTCTTTATCATCATTATTTTCTTTCTCTTCTACATCATCTTTTTATTTTATATCCCATCGATCTAGGAAGATTTGTTATATTGCTTCCCATGAAGAAAATTGTTGCATAAAGCTCAATTGATTAGACCACCAATGTTGTGCAGGCCCAAAAAAAGAAAGAGATAATTCTATTTTCCATAAAAAAATTAGTATTATTCTCCTTAAAATTGAGCCACCAATCTCTAGCATCAACATCATCTTCCCCTAAAATTTTTTGCAACTCCATGATCCACAAAAAAAAATTAGGGTTCATGAAACCCTAAAATGTCAATAACTCATACAAAACTCATCCACAAGTCCTAAATTTTTACATTAGATTCCTCTTATGATATTGGAACCTTAGTCAATTTTTTTTTTTAAATTGTTACAAATTTTGACCTATAAATTGAATATATGAAAAACTATAAAATCGCAACAAATCACTCAAAACAACTTAGAAAATTCTAAAATTTTGATAGTGCTTCTCTTATATCTTTTTAGATCTCTAGTACAAATTTATAATAAAAAATACATATATTTCGGAAGATATAGTGAAATTATTATAAACCCTAAAATAGTAATAACTCCCTCAAAAGTAATAAAAAACTCTTGATTTTTTTATTGTGACTTATTTGAAACATTATCTATATCCAGTAAAAAAAATTCTCAACCAATAAATTGTTAGTGATGATTAAAAAAATATAGGGTTTCACTCTGCACAAATTACCCAAATCAAAGATCTGATACCACTTTATAAGATCTTGATATTCAATATATGCATACATACCCTTAAGGTAGGGAAACACCTTATAATACTCCTTTAGGAAGGAATAACTCCACAATGTCTCTTCTAGGTGACAACCTCTAATATGTTTTTATAATATAAGACTCAATGCTTACTTGATATCTTTACCATAATAATCATCTCCTTTATATAGACATCTATCTAACCCATGGATGGGTAACCTTCTAATCCCAATGTAGGCCAACCATTACCCAATATTCTAATTCCACAAGTTACTCCATTATCCTAATATATTGTACCCATATAACTAACTAAGGGGATGTGTACCACATGTTGGCATCTCCATAAACTCATAAACATTAATATATCATATCCCTAAGTACATAGCAGTTAGGGTCCCCAAGGGTGACTATTAGTAGTCACCCTAACTATCGATGGTCAGGGTAAAAACCCTAAAATTATAGTAGTTAAAATTAATTTTGTTCATTTTACCTTGTTAAGCATGAGCTCTAGTTTTTGGAATCTTACAATTGAGAATAGTATTGACGATGATTACTAAGAGGTAAGAGGTTGTTGAGTTGGATCGAATGGACTTAGGGAAACAAGGAGGATGCATGGAGCCTATAGATGTAGATGAGGATGTGAATATGGTCCATATATTCCTCCTTGATGATGGTTAAGGAAAATGTTATGGGATGTTATGCAAATTGGTAGAGTAGTTTGGTTTTACATATGTTCGTGCAATTGATTTGTCAATTTTTCTACTAAGGTGGGTTCTAGGTTTTTCCCTAGGTAGGTTATGGTTTATTTTTTCTAGTGAAAGTTGAAATTGGTAGGGTGGGGTGAGTAAATAGGGGTAGTGGTAGGTATTAAAGTTAGAATTTAGAAAATATTTAGTTAGATTGGGAGTTTCTTAGGTATCTAGGGTTTTGGGTGTTTTACTACTAGAATACCCATAGTGATCATCGATGGTCGAGACCAACCATCAATGGTTGACATCTATCAAAATATAGATGACTAACCATTGGTGGTCACCATGACTATCTATGGTTTCCTATCATAAAATAGGCCTTTGTAATACATTTAAATTTTATAAGGTATAACATGCTTTGAGATGATTGGTATAGGTTGATCCATAAGTTAGGTGGGAGGTTTGGTGGTTTAGAATGTGAGATTTGGGTAGATAGGATTCAAAAAAGCAATCAAATGGTAAGGTTAGGTAGGTTGAAAGAGCTAAACATATAGGTAAAAATATTATAGGTGTTTAAGCTTATTACTATGGATCACATGTATGCATGAGAGTAGATACATATGCATGATCAGGTGTTATATATCTTTGTAGAGGTTCACTAGGGGATGACCCTTATAGATTGGGCACATATAGAGTAGGTCAACCTTAGAGCAATGAGGCACTACCGACATTTTCCCCATGATATGTCTATGATCATGGACCTCATCAAGAGATGGGATCCTACCATAAACACTTTATTGCTACCCACTAGTGAGATCATTATCCTACTAGAGGATGTGTTATAGATTACATGCTTTCCCATTTGGGGTGATTTTATATAAAATATTAAGTGGGAGGAGAGGGATGATCTACTAGATTCTATGTATGGTGTCAATTAGGATCATGTCATATGGAACACTTTGAGCTTTAGCTATTCTATGCTCTATAACATGGTGAGGGATGAGAGGAGACTGATGACCATGATGATGATGGCCATGTCCCTATTTTCCCTTCCTAAATCTAGCACTAGGAGGTTCCCATATTGATACTATGGGTTTTAGTTGAGATTTTTTTGTGAAGGACATTATTTAGATGGGTACCAATATTACTTGTGCATATATATAAGGAGTTGTTGGCTTTCAAGGCCCATAGGAGATATGGTATCAATGTCAACCTTACTCTACACTAGTGGGCCTATGAGTACATCTAAGTGTTGAGGCAGATGGGGTTACCATGGGTAGGATACACTCAGATAGATTTCCTATTTGTATTCATGTATTAAAGAGGTGAGTTTGCCATTTTAGGTTTGAGAGGAAGAGCCCATGACATTGACTCATTCAAGGGTGATTTAGGTGTACTGGTGATTGTATTTCTTACTTGGAGACTCTATTTTTAGTTTCTAGTATGGCCTGACTATAGGAGGCAAGCATTATCCTTGTAGATTTATAGGTGGATTTTTGGTAGGAGGGATGGAGAGGTAGAGATTATCCCATTTGATATGGTTTGTAAGTATTTTGACCTTGTTGAAGGTATTCTAGGTGTATTTCCCAATTATAATCATGAATATGTAGAGATGTTATTGCCTAGGCTACATCCCATGAGGATGTTTCTAGATCATGAGGAGATTTTAGCCAAGACACATGTATATGATGATAGTTTTGGATATGGGTACAGGGCTTGGTACCATACCTTATATATGGTAGTGTTTTTTTGTGATGGTGAATATGGTAGGAGGCCTACGGATGTGGACCATATAAGGAGAGGTCATCAGAGGGCCCACGTATAGGGGGTACTTGAGATGATCAGGTATAGGGGGTACTTGAGATGCTACATAGGCAAATGTCATAACACTAAAGGGTTAGTGGCTATTTTATAAGGTCAGGATACTACTCTTATAGGTGACAAGGAATAGGCAAGAGCTTTAATAGCCTTGGTTATGCAAGAAAGGGACTCCTTGAGGTAGATATGAGGAGGGGAAGAATCACTTATAAGAGCACTAGGCATCATACCCATGGCATGATACATGGATCTAGTCGAGGAGATACAATATTATGAGACTACAGTCTTGAGGTAGTGTCTTGATGAGCCCTGATGGGGTGAGTATAGAGTGATATTGGTGAGTAGTGCTAGTGTGGTGAAACTAAGGTAGTGGGTAACATCTATAGGTGGATAGATAAGTATTATTGGTGGATAGGTACTGGGGCCTAGTGTTATGCCAAGAGAAAGTGGTGCCCTAAGGGCATAAACATGATGTAGTCTATACATATCATATATTACTATATATCATTTCAATTATGGCTTGCAAGTTGATGCAGTGAGATGTACATTTTGAGAGAGAGAGAGACATTTATATCTATTTGGACACATGATGATGTTATCTGACTCATGAGTTATATATGATCCTTGTTTATTTCTCATACTTATGGTCTATGATTTACTTTTATGTTGATGCTTATCATGTGATGGTTATATTATTTATGGATTATGCTTCCTATTTGCTTATGACACATGGTAAATTTCAATGATTATAGGATTCATTATTATGATTTAGACATGTGGTGAAAGATGGTTTATTAATTTATTTCTCATAGATGCTATTGTGTTATTATGTTTGTTATGGTTATGTGTTTTCTTATCACACGTGCATATACTTGTTAATTTATTTTAAGGTAAAACACATGACGTAAGTCAAATAAAAACACTAGACAAGATAATAAAGAATATTATTAAAGAATAAATGTCATAATGATATTATCAACTAGAAATTACAAGATAGGAAGATGACATGATGCTTCTTCTTAAACAAGCACTGACACAGAACCAAAGATGAATTGGATTAATAAATATAATCACTTTGAGTGATTCACATTAGCATTTGTTAGGTCGTTAAAAAGGTGTCATTATCTCATAGTGTCAAGTGATCTAAAAATCCCTTGATTATAATTTATAAAAGGGAATATGGATGAAAATGGAACCTTCATATGAGACTAGCATGCCTCTTTTGTAGGTGTCTGAAAAAATAGTATAAACAAGTCTATGTCATATAAAGTATAGATTGATCAATTTGAGAAGTATACTTGTAAAATTTGATTATAGATTCCAACCTATTTTTTTGTTTGAGATTTGATTGTAGCTTTCAAGATTATTTTGATTTTGTTGTGATTCTCAAAATAGGTCTTTTGCATTACTGCTATACATTACAAGTTGATCAATGCAAGAAGCTTGTAAGAAATTATAATGATTTTGACAAATTATTTACTCAACCATCCTTCAAGGGAGTGGTTTAAGTTTATATTATTTTATTGAGGCTTTGTGATATTTTTCCTTTTAGTGATAAATCTACCTTATATTTATGCAATTTTAGTATGCTTGTGTAATTGACCTTCAAGGGAGTAGCCTATCAATTCTAGGAATGACCCATGATTGCTATTAGTTTGGATTTTTATTTTTTATTGTTTGTGTTTTTCTTGAAAAATGCATGCTTATATAGGATTTAGGGTTCACATTTATGAAGGCAAAAATAAAATCACAAAAATTTTGATTAGGTGTAAGGATTTTTAGGTGACAATGATCATGGGAATCCATCTTGGGAGAGGGGTGGAAACTACCATGAGAATCATGGCATGGGTAGAGTCATGATACCCATTGTTAAATATTTGGCTATGAATATGATGGATAATCACATGATTTAGTTTTAATTAGTTTCCCCTAAAATAGGGAGATGAATGTGGTTAAAAGAAAGAGATGAGCTTAAGTTAATATAAAAGGTAAACTTGATCCTTATTTAATAAAAGAATAGACGTAGATGCAAAGAATTTAGGTGCTCATGTTATAGGTTACCTTCAAAAGAGGAAAATTTTTTATCTCCTAATCCATACTTATGGGTTATGATATAGGGTCCAATCCAATTGAAAGGAAACTTACCCTGATTTTTTTCTCCATATTTGTGACATGTTGATTTTCCACTAGGATGAGGTCTTTGATGTTTAATTCTCACAATCTAAGGTGTTTTTTATAATCATGTTTTACATACTCATGAAATAAATAAAAATTTATAAGGTATCCCAAGGGATGATAATAAAGTATCTCAAGTTAGGCTAAGTGGTGTTGATGATAATCATCCTCAGAAATGGGATCTTGAAAATATATAGAAAGAGAAGGTATTTGGGCATCAAGAGCCAAGATGGCATCTATTAAAAACACAAAAAATAAATGGGTAACACATGTATGGGTTATAATTATAGTATGATATGCCCATAAGGTTAATGGGAAGTTAAAATGCTAATCTCGAACAAATGCATTGACCATTTTAATTAGCATATTATTTACAGTTTTATTAGAGGCCTCAACCTATCCATTCACTTGAGGGTGATAGGGTGAGGATAAGATTAAATTAATGTTTAATTAATTACAAAGACCCTATATTTTATTTTTGTTAAAATATTTACCATTTTTGATGATAATATTTTAAGGAACACCAAAGTGATAGATGATGTGATGGTTGATAAAATTGACAATTTTCTCCAGTTTGGTCAAGACTAGAGGAATATCCTCTACCCATTTGGTAAAGTATTTAGTTGTAGTGATGATAAAATATTTTCTTTATGACAAAAGGGCGTTAATATCACTAATAAGGTCCAAACCCCATTATGAGAAAGGCTATAAATTGATGGAAATAGTAAGACTATGGCTAGGTGCATGATACAAATTGGCATGTTACTGGCATTTAACATAATTTTTCACATAATCACAATAGTATTGGTTAAGGTTAGGCTAGTAATAGCCAAGGTTAAGAATGTATTTATCTACAGTGAGGCCACTAAAGTGTCCCCCATAGATTCCATCATGCATTTTCCTGATAGCATGAAAGGCTTTGTGACTACGTAGGCAATAAAAGAGGAGCCCATCAAAATTGTGCTTGTATAGAATTCCTCCCATAATGGTGTAACATGAGGTACTATAGATAAATTTCTTTGATAAATCCTAGAGTGGATATAAGGAATGATGGCAAGGTTGAGGTAGTTAAAGTTTTGTTGATACCAAAGGTTGGGTTAGGTCTCTTCTACATTAAAAATGGTGGGAGAATCCAATTTGACATAGGAGGGTGGGGTAAGTCTATGGATAAAAACATATAAGTTAGATTTAGAGGGTGAAAATGAGATCTAAGAGGTGAGGGAAACCATGGTTTTGGTAAAATTATTAGTAGATCATGGGGTCTACTAGTTGTGGTAGTGTTTAAATGATGTTAAGAGTTCAGTAACTATTTGTTTATACTATTGAAAAACATCATTATTACACTAGTAAGATCCATTTATTTGAATGACCACAAGTTGGGAGTCACCAAAGATGTTTATTTTTTTGACTCTTAGGGCTAAGGTAGTCTAAAGGCCTATCACTAGGGCTTCATACTCACCCATATTATTGGTACATTCAAAATAAAGCTCGAAGGACAAAGGAAGATGTTCACCACTAAAGGGAATAGGTATGATAAAATCTCCCCCACCACATTGACACTTTGATACATTAAATAACATGGTGACTTGATAGGTAAAGTCTACCTATTAGAGGGTCATGATAGACTCATTGGGAAAATCAAAACGATGAGGTTAATTATTTATTAATGGTGCTTCAACCAATTGGTTGGAAATAACTTACCCCTTAATTTAATTTCTTTTAAGTAAATAAAGTTCAAGCTCTAATAAGATCATGAGCCACTTGGACATACATTAGTTTTGGTATGGCTTGGAGTGCATATACTTGAGTGGATCAATACTAGTCATGGCATAAGTTTTGTGGTTAATAAGGTAATGGAAAATTTTGGTGGCCATGAAGAATAAATATAAGTAAAGATGATCAACATGGGTATATTGAGTTTCATACTCTAAAAATGAGGCTAATGTAGTAGATGGATTTATCTCTATGTTATTCATCTTAATGAGCAAGCATTACCCCTAGGGAGTGGTCAGTGGAGGAGATATAAAGGTATAAAGGTTGGACATCCCTGGGAGGGGTGAGGATAGGTGGATATAAAAGGTACTTTTTGAGTGAATCAAAATCCTTTTAGGAGTTGTGACTCCATTTAAAAGAGACATCCTTATTTATAAGGTGATGGAAGTATTAGCATCGATTCAAAAGTTGTGAGATGAAGTGGTGAATGGTTTACATCTTTCCATGAAAACTACAGAGTTACTTAAGGTTGATTAGAGGAAGCATGTCAAATATGGATTTTATATTGGTGGGATCAACCTCAATTCCTTGAAGGTAAATCACAAATCCAAGGATATTTCTTGATAAGACCCCAAAAATGCACTTCTTGGGGTTTAGGTACACATGGTAATGGATAATCCTCTCAAAGATAATCTTGAGAATGGATAAATTGTTATTTAAGAGTTTCAATTTTTTGATAAGGTCATCTACATATTCCTCTACAATATTATGGATAAGATCATAGAATATGTAGTTCATGGCACATTGGTAGGTTGTACTAGTATTAATTAATCCAAAAGGAATGACTTGATAGTAGAAGGTTCCCGATGGGGTGGTAAAGGTGGTCTTTTTTTGATATTCAATGTAAATTATGATATAATTGTAATCTAATAATTTATCCATTAGAGATAACATCTCATGGTTGGCTATAATATCCACTAGTTGATCGATGCTCAGTAGAGGAAATTCATCTTTGGGGAAAGTGAGATTGAGGTCATGAAATTCCACACAAATGCATATTCCCCCTATATATTTTGTGATAGGCATGACATTTGATACCTATTAGGGATAGTCAATGGGTTGAATGAAGTTGATAGATAAAATATGTTAAAGTTCCTCTTTGATGAGAAGGGCTATGTGAAGGTACATGAATCAAAGTTTCTATTTGAGAAGTTTGCCATCATGATTGGTGACTACACTATGGGTATTAATGGTGGGGTTAATTTCAAGCATGTCACTATATGACCAATAAAATGCTATGTTGTAGGCTTATAAGAAAGAGGGTAAATCCCAAAGTTCCTTGATATTTAATGATTGGTAAATTTTAACAATGTGGGTGTTGTTTAAAGTACCCAAGTTGATATCCATGGTGGATTATTTAAACATGGTTGAAGTCTCAAGAGGAAGGGATTTATGAATGGAAGATTCTAGGGTACAAAGGTAGGTGAGAATGGAGTCATCATCCTAGCACTAAATAGTGTTAATGGTAGGAGAGTAATCTCCTATCATCTTAGGATGGGTCAAATGGATGGGTATGGTTGCCCCCTCCTCTTTATAAGCCAAGGGTCTAAGGTGGATCATGCTCATGAAAAAATAGTTAGGTAGGATGATCTCATCATCCTCCTATATAAGTGGAGGAGAGGTTGGTGAGGAAAGGGTATCTTCCTTAATAATGGTGGTGGTAGGTGGTTTAGTTTACTCCTTGGTAGGTAGAATGAAACTGAGGTCATGTTTCTCATGAGTTTATCTAGTCTCAATAGAAATCAACTCATGTGGGCCATGCTCATATCACCCAAGACCAAATACTTTCTAAGCACACATGTGGAGGTATGTTTTGGTAAAAATTGACATGTCTAGATAGGAGAGGCTAGAGGAGAACCATCAAGGAAAAGAGGATGTGATGGAAGTACCAAGGGTCTTGTCAAGTCCCCCATAAATGAAATGGGTTTGGAAATGAATAGTATTAATGGTAGGAGAGTCATCTCCTATCATCTTAGGATGGATTAAAGGGATGGTTATAATTTCCCTTCCTTTTGATAAGTTAGAGTTCTGAGGTGGATCATATTGATGAAAAAAAGTTAGTTGGGATGATGTCATCATCCTCACATGTAGGTGGAGGAGAGGTTATTGATGAAGAGGTGTCTTCCTCAATAATGGTGGTGGTATGTGGTTTAGTTTTCTTCTTGGAATATAGATTGAAACCTAGGCCATGCTACTCATGAGGACTTATGGTTTCAATGAAAATCAACTCATATGGGTGATATTCATATCACCCAAGACCAAATCCTTTCCAAGCACACCTATGGAGGTATGTTTTGGCAAAAATTATCTTGTCTAGATAGGAGAATCTAGAGGTGAATGGTCAAGGTGAAGAGGAGGTGATAGAAGTACTAAGGGGCTTGTGAAGTCCCCCATAAATGAAAAGGGTTTGGAAATGTGGAGGTTCAAAGGGAATAATGGTTCTAACATTAAGGTCATCCTTGGGTTGGTGGTCATGTTTTACATATTTTTATGGAGTAGGGAAAGCATAAAGGGTTAAAACTCTATATTCCCCCAATGAAAGGTAGTGAAATGTGAATTATAAAGGGTTTGAGGTGGGGATATGATTGGAGGGTATGGATGATTTAGTTGATGCATCATTGGTGGAAGAGGATATGACATCTAATTTTGTAGTAGAAGGTTAGTCTTTGGTGAAGGAGGGTTTTTTATATGGGGTTAAGAAGATGTCATTGGGTCAATAGGTCATGTTTCATGTCGATAAGGGACTTAGTTCATCTTAGATGGTGATGACCTAGACTTTGTGATTGAATGTATTACAATGGTGAAGGGTAGAGGAGATGAGACCCATGGAGTAGATCCAAGGTCATCCCAACAAAACATTATATTATAATTAACCTTCCACTACATATAAGAGTTTAGGGAGAATGCAAGGTCCTATTTAAATATGAAGGATAACAATTGATACGGTAGTGTTTATGGTGTATTTTAAGGATCAATGGGTGACTAAGGTTTCAAACATGAAATTTTTTGGTAGGTTTAGTTGGTTATAGGGATTGGAGGAGATGATATTAATACTATCTCTCCCATAAATAATGACTCATTTGATATTGGTTTGGTTGATGTAAGTAGTAATAAGGAGAGGGAGATCTGGGTTATCCATAGTGATAGAATTTAGTTCCGAATCCTTAAAGGTGATAGGATGGAAATTTGGAGAGAATCGACAAAGACTGCCAGAGGTTGAGAGTATGTAGGTTATACCACTACCAATTTTAATACCTCTATCATTTCTTGGTGATGATGAGGTTAAGTAGTAATAAACTCATATAAGCTCATCTTTATCAAGGTCTAGTGAAGCTATGTGAGCACAAATCACTTGATATACTTAAATGGGTTAGATTGGGAGGTACCTAAGATTGATACCTTGGGTTTTGATGAAGGTAAAGATTTTTGGGTAGGGTTTGGTCGGGAGGTGGAAAATGGGTATGTCCATGGGATTGACACTTTGGACTTTCTTTTATCACTATGTTGTGTTCTCATGACCACATGAATGGTATGGATAGATCAAGAAATTATCGTAGGAGAGTTTTTTGGTTCTTTATCACTCTATGGTGAGAGTGGAGGAATAGGTAGGTTTGGTCTAGTGGTTTTTAGTTATTGTATTGGTAATGAGATTATGAGAGGTTCATCTATTAATAGATCATCCTTATCATATAGTTATGAACAATGGTTTGGATAGCTTTATAGTTCTCCTTGTCATATCCTAGTGTCTTATGATAAAAACACAATTGGTGGTCATTATACTAGATGGATTTTAAAATCAAAGGGTCCAATGGCTTGATAAGGAGTAAGGTCAATTAAGAACCTTGTAGTAACCTTTAGAAAATGGTAGAATAGGATTCAGCTAAAGGTGGAGAGGTTTTAGGAGTTTTGGTCTGGTTGGTGTTGTTATAACCAACATCCCCATTTTTGTTACTACTTTGAAAAATGGGGCCCTTGTTAATATTTCAAAATATTTGTATCCTAGCATGGTTTACATGGTATTGACTATTTCTTGAATTAAGGTATCATCTAACTAGAAAGGTAATGACTCCTCTCATGATTAATTATGCTTTATTAACTAACCTTAATGATGATAAATCTTGAATGATGAAGTGCAAGTTTCATGGAGGAAGGTAGGGTTCCGAATCAAGAAACCCTAAGGGTTTGAATTTAAATTTTCATGAGAGAAAATATAATAGGAATTAATCCTTTTAAAAGACCCTAAATATAAAATCATGCCTAAATTCCCTTTATGTTCTTTCCCTTTTAAATCCCTCCTAATTTCATTAAGTATTATGTCCTTGAAGCCCTTTTTCATCTTAAAATATTTAAAGACCTTCTCAATGTTTTATCCTAAGTTCAATCACAAAATTCCTTCATGTTTTTTCAACATGAATCAATATTTAGAATTCACTCATAATCCTAATCCAATGGTGCAAGATCCTCTTAATACAAACTAAATGCTAAACACTACTTATTACAAAATTTTATATAGTATTTACTTTGATGACCTACCTTCCATCATTTGACATTCATAAGGACATATTTTACATTAGTGAGGCCTTCAAAATAAGCCCCATCAAAACTTTTATCTTTAGTATAAAAGGGGACCTTCTAAAAATTAATACTTAGGCTTATCTCATTAAAACTTATGGCATAATATTTTTTAATACTATTAATATAAGAATTAATATCTCTGTGTAAGCCTATGTATACTATGAACTAACTTAATAGTCATACATTTTATAAGATATGATGGACCATGTTCTTCCTAAGATCTGGATCCAATGGTGTGAGATCAAAAGGTTTGCCAAAGGCTAGACCAATCAACTCTAACCTCCTGGATCAATATCAATGGTTGATTCTTCATCATCAAACTTGAGTCATCAACTGTAAAGTCCTAAGAGCACCCATAATGTAATGCATGACATGATAACATTCAGTTAAAAGAACCTCATGAGCTTAAATTTGAGATTCATACTCCCACCATTTGATGTTCATGAGAACATCTTTGACATTATAAAGAACATCAAATTTAAACATAGTTGACCTATCAACCAATCAACTATGACCTTGTAGATCAATATTAATGGATCTCACTCGATCATTGATCCTAATAGAATGGCATGAATTATAGGTGTAATTTTCAACTCAAAACCTCAAAGAATGATAGCTTGACACTTGGATAAATTATATCTATTTAATTCTTAGGAAAACTAAAGTGTGCCACTTGGCATAACCCAATCATCCAATACTTGAGCAAACAATCAAAATTGAGTTCTAGATCTTGATCAAGGGCTCACATTCATCTTTGGATATTGGTCTAATGGAGTAAAATAAAAATATATATATATAAAAAAATGGATAGTCATACAAAATTAATGCAAGATGCCATGAAAACATGCCCATAGAGGTCTATTTAAGCACCATGTAAGCACTAAAAGACAATCCCAAGATATGGCACATTCAAAAAGAAAATATTGGCATAAGTGGTGCAATCTATAAGATCTAAAGTACAAATACATTTATGAGAACCATCACCTTCACCATTAAAGCTTCAAAAACCCTAAAAAAACAACTTAAAACTCTAAAACTTGACTAATTAAGGACCTAACTACATTAATAATGCTCAAATTATCATCCTAAGTATCAAAGTTGGTCATATCCTCAAACCATGAAGAGAGATGTTTTGGGGACACTAAATTAGACACAAGGGCATAGCTAATGGAATGAAGAATTGTTTCAAGATTTTCTTTGCCATTAAAGAGTTATAGCCTTTGTCATCCAATGAATAAAGAGTAATAGTCACCCAAAGGAAGTTTGATGACCTAGTTGCAATCCAAATGATATGTATCTAGCAAGCTACTACCAAACTAGAGGTACTACCCTGTATTGGCATCCTTGCACCTTTGTTTATAGATGGTAGAATTGATAATGATTAGATTATCAAAGAAGGAGATTTAAGGAGGATTGATTATGTTACCCCAGTAGCCTTTGAAGGTTACTATAAAGTCCCTAATGCCCATATATACCTCCCCTCCATAAAAGAGTGGACTACCCAGCATAACTTAGATGTCATCTTGAGACCATGGTTAATCTAAGTGACTCATGTGGATAAAAATCATGATCGTAGGATCCATATCATACAATTTAGGGAGGGCATCATAATTATTATGACCTTACTAGATAGATCCTCTAAATTATCCACCAACACTTGTGTTTACCCTAGGTGGGTTTCTTATGTATACTTCATGATATAATAAAATCTAACTCCACCTATTGGGGAGCTAATTAGTATCCACTTAAGAAGGCAGTTTTATGTCATCAAGAAGAAGATAATTCAATAATTCACCATGATGTCTTACTTGTTTGAATAATTAATGGCATCAACCCATATTATTGGTATTAATAATTGGTTTCCCATAGTATAATCACCATCTCCCATCATTACTCTAAGATTTATATCTTCAAGTATAGGGATCATATGAAACTCATCTATTAGTACATATATCCTATATTGTTTTAGAGCATCATAGGATATCTCATGCCAGGATGCACCCTCTAATCAAAAGACATGTTGATCTCATGGGATACATTTAGTTTTATTTATATTGTATTGTCCTTAATATTTAAGGGATCATGACCCAACCACTTAGGTTTCCTATTTATAATCCCCTTAAGTTGGTTGAATAAGAAATTGCATACCAAATTTCCCATGGAATTGATAACACCTATAGAGAGATGAGGATGGGCATTATAAATTACTTCTTATTTTTGACTGAGAGAACCTTGATCAAGGACTCTAAACAATTGGACATTGTTTCTAGATAGAGGGATGACTTATACTTTTATAAGGATGAACTAAAACAATGGGACCTATATAATCAAGGCAACTAACCAAGGTGGATTATGAGTATATGGTTAGTCCTTATGATCATTTATATAATAAATATACAACCTAGAAGAGGTCCTTGATAGATTTAGAAATCATGGTTTCAAACTTGAGAAAAAATTGCAAAGGGCAGAGAAACCAGCTAGGGAGAGATGGAAAATGAACACATTACAGTATCATTTATTACCCTACACTTAAAGTGCACCTCCAAGTTATCCACCATAGCCAAAACTCCAAATTTAAAGATAGGTAGAAGAATACTAGAATAAGGGCTCAGTGAAGTCCCTTCGTCATCAACCCAACTTTTATGACCATATCCCCAAGTAGATCACATTGATATAGTTGCCTTAGAACCATATGAAATGGTGGATGAGTTCTTCAAGGAACTTGAAGAAACCCATGGATCTAACAAAGAGGATGAGGTAGCCATAACTATGGTATCTCAAATTGAAGGATCCCAAATAGCTGAGGAAGAGAGCAAGAAAGAAGTGGCATTGGAACTGGTTCCTATCACTCAAAAGAAGAGAGAGAGGTTGAGATGGACCTTGTTCCTAGGTTCTCCACAAGACCAAAGGTGACATGGACCCACCCACTAGCGAAGTGAAATTATTCAATGATGAATTCCCAATATATAGACCTATTATCCTAGATTAATTGATATATGGGAAATTCTAAAAGGTTACATCCTACTCTCATTCATGGGAAATCACTAGCACTTTAAGTGTGGACACCCATGATAATATTAAACCTTGGATCAAAGAGCTCATGAAGGAACAAGAAGAGAGGAGAATTGTTGATGTTGAAAGAGAGAGTGGTAGGAGAACTAAAGATTATAGATAATTAGGTGGAGCTAGGATTTAAACCTTAGAAGTAGCTAAACTCTTTGAACCAATAGCCACAACACATTTCAATCTAGATACATTAGGGTTTGAGAGAATAGTAACAAGGAAGGCGACCATTGGTACTTATGAATTAACACTCTAGAGAGTAGAACCTTTTGTTATCCTAATGCCTATCTAAGGATAATTAATAGGGGATAATCCCATCCATCAAGAGGATGTGGTAAGTTTGGTAGTGGCCCAATCAGTAATGACCTTGGCTAGAATCTAGGGATGCAATAGAGGATAACTAATCTAGAAAAGGAGAATAAAGAATTGGAAGCACAGTGTACATTTTCAGTCCTTAAAGATATATTATCATTTATAAATAAGTCCTTTAACATTTTTTAAGGATTTAAGGCCCTAAAATCTAGGTCCAATATCTTGGCCCACAAGATTAGAAGGGCATATACATTGGTCACCCAGTGGTAAAATTCCAAAGATCAAGCAACTAAATTAATTAATGTCCATCACATAAGTAGGCCCAAGGCATTAAAATCATTAAATTGAAAATATTTCATGCCCTCTTAGGAGTCATTAAAGATATAATATTGGACCTAAACAACTAGTGTGGCAATGTCAATAACCTTTTGGAAGAAGACAAAGGCTTGATGGCAAGGATGGAGGAGCTCTTAAAGGAGCTACAAGAAAAACAATCCAAGACTAATGCCACATGCCTAATGGAGGATGAGTAGTTTACATGAATGATTAGTATCCAAATCTAGAGCATTAAATACAATAAGGGCCCACATACCAAGGATAGTTAGAAGGTCCTTAGTATCATCATCAAATCTAGAAAGTAAATTACAGAAGTTTAATGCATCTAAGAACTCAAGGCCAAGGGTGAAAAATAATTTGAAACATTGGCATATTTAGAAGATGATTGTTTGATGAATCCTATCTTATATTTTTATCTCAGCACTGAAAAATACACCAAGTCAAAGAAAATCCTTAGATAGTGACTCAAGGGTCCTACCAATGTAGCATAAAAGAATATTCTTTTGTAAAATATATGTTATTCTAAAAAATAATATGAAACATTGGCATATCTAGAAGATGATTGTTTGATGAATCATATCTTATATTTTGATCTCATCACTAAAAAATACACTAAGTCAAAGAAAATCCTTAGATAGTGACTCAAGGATCCTACCAATGTAGCATAAAAGAATATTATTTTGTAAAATATATGTTATTCTATTAGCATACATTTATCCTTTGTGAAAATTGGCATGAAAGCGTATCTTTGTATTAAGGATAGCTATCTTTAACTTGAATATGGGTATTTTGAAAGAGTTAACTAGTAAACCACCTATGTTTCCTATAAATAGGCAAGGATTACCATTTTGTAAAGGAGAGACTCTGATCAATTTGTATACAAAAGAACACTTAACACAACTATGGATTTTGAAAAGATTTTCTAAATAGTTCATTGAAAGACAATATTATCTCTCAATTTCATGTTATTGTCTAAAAGTTGAATAGTTCTTTGCATTTTGAGATATATTTTATATCATAAGGCTATTAGTTTATGTTGATGCTAGATGAGCTAAAAATATCTTAAGTATACTTCATTTTATTTTCTCTGCATTTGGATGTGCATATGCTATTCAGGTTACAGTAGAAAAATTTTAAAGTAAACTTGGTTCTTACTTTTGGTTTATATATCTTCTTTGAAGATTTCCTATTTTGTGATGCAATCTGAGTTATACTATTTTACACCATAAATTTGTTCATATATGCTCTAAATAATTAGAAATTTGTCATAATATTTGAGATGAAAATATACAATAACATTCTCTTTTCTACTTACCCTTCCTTTTTCTATTTTCTTTATCAAAACTCACCTAGTTTAAATATCATTATTAATATTCATTTAGATTAACTTGTAGGCTTAAATTATCACAAAGACCCAAACCCTAGTGGCTCCCAACCACCAATTTAAATTAATTTTTATAGACAGTTCCCATACTCTAATTCTATTCCACCATAGACATCACAAAATTATCACAAACTGTAACTCATTCCTCAGATTCTTTGAATCCTAAAATGAGAAGTTTTCATCAACACTGAAGAGCACTTATGAGGTAATTAAAAGCATCAATAGGGAGGATCCCATTGGTTCTAGAAGGAGGGAAAAAAATGATCAATTTAAATTATTCTTACATTAAATATAAAGGATTATTAACCCTTATGAGTGATTCTTCACTTTAAGTGCAAAGATCCTTGATCTAGGTCATTTCTCACATGTATTTATGTTTTGTATGAAAATATCTTAGTTCTCTACAAATAAATGGTTAAATTATAGTTAAGATAGATTTATGATTTAAGAATTCATATTTTTTGAATTTAGAATGGTTATTTTGGTTGAAGATTGGCCATTCTTAGTGAATATTAGGTTCATTTGAGTCACAGGTTGCAAAGAATGGCCATCTTTGCATAATTCAACACATTTATGAGATTAATTAGTCAAATATTGGTGTCCTTTGTCCTTTTACAATAAATTATTCAAAAAAATAGGCTTAGTGTGTAGGTTGATTGCATCTCTTTGTGAATTCTAACTTGTGACACCATATTTTAAACAGGATCCTAAATCTTCAAGCTAGAATTGCCAAGGATCAGGACTAGATCACATTCAGAGATAAGAGAGCCTTTGCTTGAGGTAGAAACTCACAAGAAAACTTGGAAGGATAGAGGAATGTGTAGATGTTCTAGGTCTCTACCATCTTCACCCTTGCAAGAGGTTCTTACATTCAATTTTAACCCAAATATGTCATGGCTTAGAATTTCCCCCATAAATGTAATAGGTGTAGTTCATGACTTTCCTCATAATCCTAAAAATTATCTACCAATATTTAGTCTAACTTGTAAAACTAGAAGAACATGTTAAATTTTTTAAGGCTACCTTAAGGTTATTAAATGTCATCCATGAAGATGTAGCTTGAAGATTTTTTATTTTTACATTTAAAAATTCTACATATGAATGGTTCCTCAATTTGCCTAACAATTGTATTACCTCATGGAATAAATCTGACTCTATTTTATTAATCAATTTGTAAAAATCATAAGCCCCTATGTCATTTATCACCAATTTACTACCATTAAGAGAGATGAAAATGAACCTATTAGATCCTTTAATTCTAGGTTCCAAAATATGTTTAGTTAGACCATGGATCCATAAAAACCTAATGAGGATTTATCTTTAGATGTTTACAAAGATGCTATTGAACCTATGACTATTTCTTAAAAGGGCTATCTTAGCTATCAACACATTAGCTCAAGATTATTCTAAAGTAGTGGTTATTAGTGACCAAATGTAGCCTTAAGGACATAAGGCTTATTATATACCAAATGTTAATCCTCAAATGACTACATTAAAATTTTTCCCAAATAATAACTAGAATGCTTCAACATTAAACTAGCTCCTTGATTTGAATGTATTAGCTATGAACCATACTACCCATAATCAGAACCAAAGTTTCTTGAGTCATCAAGTTACTAGTGGATTTCACACCAATGACCAAAATGATTTAGTACTATTCAATGGATCTAACAACAACCAATTCCAAAATTTTGAGACCCCAAAGAGTGAGAATGAATCTACACTAAAGATGGTCTAGAAGTTTAGAAAAAAATTCTTAAAATTACAAAAGCAAGTTAGAAATGCTACTAAAAAATCTAGGATGAAATTCACTTTCTAAAAGTTTAATAGGCCTAGAAATATATTTTAAAATGATAGTTTCTACAATAATAAATTTAATGATACTTCTTCTAGCCATAACACTATGGACATCAATCTCACTGATATTGATTTACTATACTATTATAGGGTACATGCCACTGCTAAACATGGTGAGATTGATTGAATTGACTATTTCAGAGACTTTGAAGCTTTCCAAGAATAGCTCAACACTTTTTAGGTATTCCCAAACAAAGATACTACTTCAATTCCTTCTCGATCCTAGCCATCTGACCAAGTGCACTAGGTAAAAACATTTCAATTCCATTTCCAAGATGATAATGAGGCTGAAAATATCACTAAAGAGATTTAAACATTCTAGAAATTCTTGAAGACATACCCTCTCATAAATAGGGAACAAAATCATCCATTGAATACTTTGAGTCCCCCTAACAATTATGGGACCCCTCCAGACACTACATCAAGGAATGATCTTGAACCACCTAAGGGTAGTTCTTCCAAATCTACTATTGAACCTTCATGAAAAACTAGTTACAACATTATGGAAGATATCAAAAATATCAAATCCAATATTACTCTACATGAGCTAACTCAAATTATAAAAAAAATAGATTTATTTTTGGAATCATTGTCGAAGAAACCTAGGAGACCCCCTAAGAGTGATAGTACAAATATAACTATGCAAGTAAGAAAAATAGAGTTCCCACCATTCTTATTTATAGTTAGGATATTTGGAAATTTTGTCCATAATTTTATGTTATATTATGGAGCCTCAACTATAATTATGTCTTCTAAAATATGTGAACAACTTGGGCTAACCCCAATCAAGTTTTCTAGGGTGGTTACTCAATTGGCCAAATCTAGAGTCAATGTCAATGTGGAACTATTGAATGTTCATATGTAACTAGCTAGTGAACCAAGGATTCAACAATTTATTTATATCTAAGTGGTTAATATTCCCAATGCTTATGGGCTACTCTTAAGCAAAGAATGGACTAAGGACTTGAATTGTTATATGTCCACTGAATGTTCCCACTTATGGCTACCTTGGAAAGGTGTCACAAATCATATAAGGGTAGATAGGGAGCCTAAAATGAGACACATGATAATACAATATAATTATATCAATGAAAATGTGAAATTATTGGACTTTTACTTAGGAGTTTTTAATCTAGAAGTTACAAAGGAACCTTGTTCCAAAAATCCACCTCCAATGCCTAGTTTATGGAAGTTACATATGGATGGATCTATGTGTAAATTAGGATCAAGAGATAGAATTGTATTGAATGACCCTATAGAAAATCAATATCATGCTTCCTATAGGCTACATTTCTTATGCATAAAATTTTTAGCTAAGTATGAAGCTCTTATCCTAGGATTGCAACTCACTATTAAGCATAAAGTTAAGGAACTCATTATCTATGGATATTACAAGTTAGTGGTCAACCAAGTAAGAAGTAAATACCAATGCAAACTATCTTACCTAAAGAGATACAAGTTTAATGTTTGGGATTAGATGGAATCCTTTGATTCTCTCAACATCTTATCTATTCCTAGGGAATAAAACAAAGTTGTTGATGAGTTTGTCTCTATTGTGGCTAATCTCATGCCTAATCATGGTTCCCCAAATATAAGTATTAAGCTAGTACCATGTCCCTTGGTCCTTAATAACATAAATAAATTTGAATTTTTCAATGATGATCATCAAGTTATGTATTTCTTGACTAATTTTGGAGCCTTTGAATCTCACATCATTGATGAAGATGATGAAATTTCTGTTGAAAGGGAGCTTAATGGTAAAATTATCTAGTTGAGTGAAAATAAGATACCTAAAGATATGATTTCATTAGAAATACTATTTGATCCTAATATAAAATTGGGACACCTATGCTACCTAATGTAAATGATAAAGACTATCAGGTGGTATATCTTGGTTCACATGATCAACCCCAACAAGTCAATGTAGGAAAGGCCTACATTGAAATAGAAAATAGAAAAGCTAGAGAGCTGCTTGAAAAAAATATAAGGATGTCATTACTTGGTCCTATGAATATCTAAAAATATTTAACCCAAGGGTTGTTACTCACCTCAAAAAAATTATAAACTCTTTAGACAGAAGCAAAGACCTTTGAATCATATCCTATAACCTTTGATATTTATGGAAGTCAAGAAACTGCAAGATGCAAGGATTGTGTTTCCTATTAAGCATTCCCCTTGGGTTGCGAACTTGATCCCACTCAAAAAAATAATGGGAAAATAAGATTATGCATAGACATTAAAAATCTAAATAGAGCATTTAAAAAGGATAATTGCCCCTTACCTTCTCTTAATCAAGTCATCCAAGTTATTTTAGGATGTACCATGATGTCCTTTTTGGATGGATTTTCTAGATATAACTAAGTGCTTGTTACTCCAGAACATAAGATGAAATAAATTTCACTAATAAATGGGGAATGTATGCCTATAAAATAAATCCATTTGGCTTAATTAATGTGGGATCCACCTTTTAGAGGGCCATGGACCATGCTTTCCAAGGTCTAGTGGGAAAATGAATCATTATTTACATGGATGATCTTACAATTTTCTTGAATAATAGAGAGGAACACTTTATGCACCTACAACAAGTGTTTGAAAGATGTAGGAGGTATGGAATATCCCTCAACCCCAAGAAAATTATCTTCTATATCACTAAAGGAAAACTACTAGGACTTATTATTACTAAAGACAGGATTTTCATAGATCCTGAGAGAATGGAAACTATCTCCAAAATTGAGCCACCCAATAATTGCAAAGAGTTGAAATCATTCATTTTTTAAATTAACTTCATGAGGAAATTCATATTGGGCTTTGCTAAATATGTCAAACCACTAAATGATATGCTTAATAAAGATGCTAAAATTTCTTGGAATGAAGAATTAAAAAAACCTTTACTAACATAAAAAAGACAATCAGTCAGGCCCCAATCATGATAGCTCCTAACTTTTCAAAGGACATTTAGTTGAATTAATATTCTTTTGACAGCACCATGGCTTCCATCTTAACTCAAAAGGTCAATGGGAGTGACCATCCTATATCTTTCATGATCACAAACTTTAAAAATGTAGATATAAACTATTCCATGATTGATAAACAAGCCTATGCATTGGTAAAGGCATTAAAAAATTTCAAACACTGCATCCTTAGAAACAAGGTACATGCCATTTTACTTGACCTAGCCATAAAGCTTATGTTGAGTAATAATTAGCTTAGGGAATTAAGGGACAAGTGGATGTTAGTCCTATAGGAGTATGATATTAAAATGAAAATTGTCAAACTAGTGAAATGTTAGGGATTAGTCTAGATGATAGCCAATACCAATCCTAAACTCCATATCATGCAAGTTGAGCAATAAAAATGCTAGTCTAATGAGAGGTATGACTCCCTCATCCACTTACTTATCAATGGTAATTTCCCTCTAGGATTCACCAGAGAGAAAAATAGAGCATTGAGCCTCAAAGCAACTCATTACCTCATCCAAAATGAGTCATTTATAAAAAGAAATTTGAAGGAATCTACTTAAGATGTGTGTCTAAATAAGAGGCTTCTCAAATCATGTCTACTTTTCATAAAAAAACTAGGTAATGGACATCCTTTAGGTAGAGACATAGCTCACAAATTCTTAGGGATTGGTACTATTGGCTCACCATATAAAAGGATGCTCACAAAAATGTGAGAGAATTCCATTCCTACAAATTATTTATCACAAAATAACCAAGGTATCTATGCCTTTGCAACCTATGAGATCAGACAAACCTTTCATATAATGGGGATTAGACTTTGTGGGTGTGATGAAAACTAATTCTTATGAAGGTCACAATTATGTCCTAACTACTAATAATTATTGCATAAGTTAGACTAAAGATATAACCACCAAATAATGTAGGACAAAGGAAGTGATCAACTTCTTGAAAGAAAACTTTTGGACCAAATTTGAAACCCTAGTTTCCTTAGTCTATGATAATGGATCTACATTAATATCCATTGAAATGACAAAATGGGATTATGATAATGACATATCTTTAAGGTTTTCCTCTCACCATTATCCTCAAGTAAATTGAGTTTTTTAATCTACCAACAAGAATCTCATGAAGGCCATCAAAAGGTCTACTACAGACAAGCCTAGAACATGACACAAACTCCTTAAGTATGCATTATGGGATAACAAGATAAGGATTAAATAGGCACAAAAGGCTTCACCATTTCTATGAGTCTATGGTTAGGAGCCCATCTTTTCTATAAATTTAAAGCTCCCTACATTTACATTCATGCAAGAATACATAGAGGAAAGCCAAGAACTTGCTAATTTTAGGCTATTAGACATTATTTAGATAGAAGATGCCAGAGAAAAGGCATTTACAAATTATAGTAAGCATCAAGAAACTATGAAATGATGGTTTGAAAAAAGGTCCAAAGTGAAGGTATTCAGATAGAAAGACCTAGTCCTCATTTGGGACAAAGCATCAGAGCCTAAAGGAAAACATGGCAAGTTCACACCCTTGTGGATTGGCCCATACCAAATTATAGAAATCTTAGGCAACAACACATTGAAATTGAAAGATATTCAAAGAGTAGAGTTTACTTTTCCCACCAACAAGAAATACCTCAAGCATTACTTTACTACAACCCCACCAGGGATCTTCATGGAATAACATATATATTTTTTCTTAGAATTAGAGTAGGTAGGCTAGTTAGTTTCCTTTCTCACTTTATTTTCTTACTTGGCTTGTATATATTTTTTTGCTTGTGTTTTTATATTATTTATTGTTTGCTTATGTTTTTTCCCTTTTTTCTTGGTTGTACTCCTTTGTTTTAATAAAATCTCAAAGACTACCCTTGCTTAGAATTACTCAAGATTCAAATATTTCAAGTAAAGGCATGAATCCTGCATAAGAGGACCTAAGGCTATAATATAGTATTATGTTAGAATATAGAGACTTTAAAGAACTCACATATAAATTAGTTACCCCCAAAGAATTCAAAACATTACATAAGACCAAAACATTTTTGTAATAATCATCACATATGTGGAAGGAGAATTAAAAAGTAAAAGCATAGGCATACTTACACTTAAAACACATTCTTGTCCAGGATAGAGGCTTCAAATAAAGGTGAGTATACTAAGGTCAATACATTTGACCAAATCCTTAAACCTAGCTATCCTGGCTCTCAACCTCTATTAAAAAAAGACTTAATGATAAATTAAAAGATGTAAAAGTCAAAGGTGATTCAGGAAACCTCCATCGAGCCTATGGATGCCTGGTTGGCAATGGAGAAAGGCCATGAGTGGATCTAAAGGTATCTCTATCAGTTATATAGATGCCTAGCTGGTAACAAATTAATGCCTAAGACTCCCCTAAATTAAGAGAAATTATTTCTAATATAATATCTAAATATTCTCAAAGTTAAATATAATGGTCAAGAGGATATGAACCTAGATGTTATTTACCTAAAGTCTTGTGACAAATACTAAGTGGAATCAAAGCACACACACAACCTATTTAGGACATGACTCAAGGATTTGAATTCAACACATTTGAAACTTGTTTCAACCTATAATTAACTTAAGTAATGATGTATAGATTATTAAGATAAAGGACTTATGTGTTGGTTTAAGATAAAGTTTTTGGGTTATAACATATTGATATGTTTCCCTTATAAGTGATCATTGTTGTTAGGACCAACATCCCCTTTTTTTTACTACTATACAAAATGGGGCACTTGTTAGTATTTCAAAATATTTGTATCCTATCATGGTTTACATGGTATTGATTATTTCTTGAATTAGGGTATCATCTACATAAAAAGGGAATGAGTCCTTCCCTGATTAATTATGCTTTATTAACTAACCCTACTAATGATAAATCTTGAATGATGAAGTGCAAGTTTCATGGATGAAGGTAGAGTTCTAGATCAAGAAACCTTAGGAGTTTAAATGTAAAATTTTTTTGGAGAAAATCTAGTGGTAATTAATCCTTTCGAAAGACCCTAAGTATAAAATCATGCCTAAATTCCCTTTATGTTCTTCCCCTTTTAAATCCCTACTCATTTCATTAAGTATTACGTCCTCAAAGCCCTTTTTCATCCTAAAATATTTAAATACCTTACCAATGTTTTATCCTAAGTTAAATCCCAAAATTCCTTCATGTTTATTCAACATGAATCAAATGTTAGCATTCACCTAGAAGCCTAATCCGATGGCATGAGATCCTCCTAAGACAAGCTACATGCTAAACACCACTTGTTACAAACATTTCTATGGTATTTACTTTGATAACCTTGCTCCTATCATTTGATATTCATGAGGATGTCTTTGATATTAGTAAGAACTTCAAAATAAGCCCCATCCAAACTTTTATCTTTAGTTTAAAAGGGGACCTTCTAAACATTAAAACTTAGGTAATGGTGTTTTTTAATAATATTAATATAAGAATGAATCCCTTAGCCTAAGCATATGTATATTATGAAATAAATAAATAATCATGAATCTTATAGGATTTGATGGCCCACATTCATCTTGATATCCTAATCCAATGCTATGAGATCCAAAGGTTTGCCAAAGGTTGGACCAGTCAACTCCAACCTCATGAATCACTATAGATGATTTGCACTTCATCATCGAACCTGATTTGATGGCCTACATCAACCAAAAATTCTTGAGAGCATTGAGAATAAAATGTGTGGCATGATACCATTTAGCTAAATGAACCTCAAGAGCTTAAAGTTGATAGTCATGATCCTATCATTTGATGTTCATGAGGATGTCTTTGACGTTAGTGAGAACATCAAATTTAAGCAAAGCCAACCTATCAACCAATCAACTCCAACCTCATAGATCAAGATCAACAAATCTCATCTGATCACTAATCCTAATCTAATGGCATGAAACATAGGTGTAATTTTCAACTCAAAACCTCAAAGCCTGATGGCTTGACACCTAGATAAACCATATCTAGTTAATTCTTAAGAAAACCAGTGTGCCACTTGGCATAACTTGGTCATCCAAGACTTGAATGCCCAATTTAAAAGGACTTTTGGATCTTGATCAAGGGATTATTTTCATGCTTGTATCTTGATCTAATAGAGTAATATAAAAGTCTCTATTTGAAAAAATGGCTAGTTATAAAAAAATTGCTGCATGATTCCATGAAAACATACTCATAGAGGTCCACATAAGCACCATGTGAGCACTAAAAGACAATCCCAAGATATGGTAAATTTGAAAAGATAATATTGGCATAAGTGGTCCATATATAAGATCAGAGGCACAAATACATTTATGAGATCCATTAGATTCACCATTAAAGCCTTAAAAACCCTATGAGAATAGTTTAAAGCTTCAAAACTTGACTAATTAAGGACCTAACTGCATTAAGTAATCTTGAATTGTCATCTTAAGTATTGAAGTTATATTGAAAGGTAATTAAGATCATGTTAGTGGTAAGGAAATAGTGGAAGGGAGAGACATACTTGTATCTATCCATAGACCATGAAGGGAGATGTTTTGGGGACATTGAATTCGACACAAAGGCATAGTTAATGGAATCAAGAATTATTCCAAGATTTTATTTTCCATTTAAGAGTTATAGCCTTTGTTATCTAGTAAATAAAGGGTAATAGTCACCAAAAGGAAGTTTTATGACCTATTTTCATTCAAATGATAGGTCTTCATCAAGTTGCTAACAAACTAGAGGTACTACCCTATATTAACATCCTTGCACCTTTAGTTATGGATGGTAGAATTGATAATAATTGGATTATCAAATAATGAGATATAAGGAGGATTTCTTATGTTTCCCTAGTAGCCTTTGAAGGGTGTTATAAACTCCCCAATGCCCATATAGACCTCCACTCCATAAAAGAGTGGACTACCTAGCATAACTTAGATGTCATCTTAATACCATGGTTAATCTAAGTGACTCATGTGGAGAAATCATGATGGTAGGACCCCCATCATACAAATTAAGTAGGGCATCAAGATTATTATGACCTTACTAAATAGAACATTTGGAGCATCCACCACCACCTATGTTTACATTAGGTGGGTTTATTATCTATACTTCATGATAGAAGAAAATCTGACTCTACCTATTAGGGAGCTAATTAGTATCTACTTAGGAAGGAAATTTTATGGCATTAAAAAGAAGACAATTTAGAAATTCACCATGATGTCCTACCTACTAGACTCATTAATGGTATCCACCCATATTCTTGGTGTTAATAATTGGTCCTCCCATAGCAGAATCACTATCTACTATCATTACTCTAAGCTTTATATCTTTAAGATAAGGGATCATATGTAATTCATCTATGACTGCATATATCCTATATTATTCAAGAGCATCACATGATATCCCATGCCAAAGATGCACCCTCTGGTCAAAATATTGTTGATCTCATTAGATACATTTGGTTTTATCCAAACTAAATTATCCTTAGGATTAAAGGGATAATTACCTAACCATTTAGGTTATCTATTTACTTTCCCATTAAGTTATATGAACAAGAAATTACATTCCAAATTTCCCATGGAATTGATAACACCTATAGAGAGAAGAGGAATGGAATTATACATCCCTTCCCATTTTTGATTGGGAGAAAATTGATCAGGGACTGGAAGAAATTGTACATTGTGTCTAGATAGAGGTATGCCTTGTACTTTTAGAATGATGAACTAAAAAAATGGGACCCAAATAGCAAAGTTGTCCCACACTTGAAATCATGGCATCTAACTGAGGTGGCTTATGAGCATATGGTTGGTCCTTATAATAATTTTTATACTAAAGCTATAAACTTGAAAGAGGTACTTACTAGATACAGACATCATGGATTCAATCTTAAGCATAGATTGTAAAGGGAGGAGAAACTATCTGGGGAGAGATGGCAAATGAACCCATTAAAATATCATTTATTGCCCTCCACTTCAACTTGCCCCTCTAAGTTAGCCACCACCACCAATACTCCAAATTCAAGGAACATGTGGTTAAAGATTGGAAAAAAGGCCAAGTGAAGGCCCTTCATCATGAATATAACCTCTAGGAACATATCCCCATGTAGAGCACATTGATATGGTTTCCTTAGAACCATATGAAATGGTGGATGAGTTCTTCAAGGGACTTGAAAAAACCTATGGATCTGACCAAGAGGGTGAGGTAGCCATAGCTGGGGTGGCTCAAATTAAATGACCTCAAAAAGTTGAGGAAGAGAAGAAGAAATAAGTGGCATTGGAATTGGTCCTTGTCACTCAAAAGAAGAGGGAGGTTAATATGGCCCTTGGTCTTAGGTCCTCCAAAAGACCTAAGGTGAAATAAACCCATCCCACTAGTGAAGTGAACTTATTCAGTGATGACTTCCCAATACATGGACCTATTATCATAGATTGGTTAATATATGGGATATTATAAGAAGTTCCATCCCATTCTCACTTAGGAGAAATCACTAGCACTTCATGTGTGGACACCAATGATAATATTAAACCTTGGATCAAAGATCTTATGAAGGAACAAGAAGAGAGGTTAATTATTAAAGTTGTAAGAGAGAGTAGTAGGAGAATGAAAGATTAGGGAACATCAAGTGGAGCTAGTATTGAAACCCCAAAAGTAGCTAAATTCTTTAAATCAATAACCATAATACATTTCAATCTATATACATCAAGGTTTTAGATAATAGTAATATTTAAGGCCACCATTAGCATTGAGGAAATCACACTCTAGAGAGTACAACCTTTTGTTGGCATAATAAATATATCAGGACAAGTAGAAGGGGAGCATCCCATCCATTAAGAGGATGTAGTAAATTTAGTGGTGGCCCAATCGATAATGACCTTGTCTAGAATCTAGGGGATGTAGTAGAGGACCACTAATCTAAAAAAGGATAAGAAATAATTAGAAGCATAAGGTACATTTTTAGTCCTTGAAGATATAGTAACATTATTGAATAAGTCCTTATTGGACATTTTTGAAGGTTTGAAGGCCATAAAATATGGGTCACATATCTTGTCCCACAAGATTGGGAGGGCATAGACATTGGTCACCTAGTGGTAAAATTATAGAGATCAAGCAACTAAATTGATTAATGTGCATCACACTAAGGAGGGCCAAGGCATTCAAATCATCAAATTGAAACACTTGCATGCCCTCTTATGAGTCATTAAGGATATCATATTAGACCTAAATAACTAGTGTGGTAATGTCAACATCCTTTTGCAAGAGGATAAAGGCTTGATGGAAAGGGTGGAGGAACTCTTGAAGGACCTATTGGATAAACTATCCAAGACCAATGCCACATGCCTAATGGAGGATGAGGATTTTAGGTGAAGGGTTAGTCTCCACATATAGATCATTAAAGACAACTATGGTCTACATACCAAGGATAGTTAGAAGGTCCTTAGTATCATCATCACATCCAAAAATCAAATTTCATAAGTCTAATGCATCTAGGAACTCAAGGCCAAGGGTGACAAGGAATTCGACACATTGGCATGTCAAGAAGATGATTGTTCGATGAAGAATATCATATATATTGATCTCATTAATGAAAAATACACCAAGGAAATGAACATCCTTATATAGTGACTCAAGGGTCCCACCAATATAGCATAGTAGAATATTATTTTGTAAAATATATGCTAGTTTATTAGCATACATTTATCCCTTGTCAAAAGTGGCATGAAAGTGTATCTTTGTATTAATGATAGATATCCTTAGCTTGACTATGGATATTTTGAGAGAGTTAACCAATAAACAACATATGTTTCCTATAAATAAGTAGGGATTACCATTTTGTATAGGAGAGACCCTGAGTAATTTGTATACAAAAGAGAATTTAATATAACTATGGAATTCTAAAAATATTATCTGAATAGTGTGTTGAAAGCCAATACTATCACTCAATTGGATGTTATTGTCTTAAATTTGAATGGTTTTCTAAATTTTGAGCTACATTTTTTGTCATAAGGCTATTAATTTATGCTAATTATAGATTAATTAAAAATATCTTAAGTATAATTCATTGTGTTTTCTCTAAATTTAGATGTACATGTGCTAATCAAGTTATAGTAGTAAACTTTTAAAGTAAACTTGGTTCTTACTTGTAGTTTATATATCTTCTTTTAATCTTGCCTAGTTTTTGATGTAATCTAAGTTATACTGTTGTACACTAAAAATTGGTTCATGTAAGCTCAAATTAATTAGAAATTTATCATAATATTTGAGATGGAAATCTATAATCACGTTCTCATTTCTACCTAACCCTTCTTTTTTCTACTTTCTTTATCAAAACTCACCTAGTTTAAAGATCATTATTAATATTTATTTACATTAACTGGCAGGCATATATTATCATAAAGATCTAAACACTAGTAGCTTCTAACCACCAATTTAAATATATATTATGGAAAATTCCCATACTCTATTTATATTCCACCATAGACATCACAAAATTGTCACAAACTATAACTCATGCCTTATATTCATTGAATCCTAAAATGAGAAGTGTTCATCAACACTGAAGAGCACCTATGAGGTAATTAGAAGCATCAATAGTAGGTAAAATAGAAGTCATTTTGGGAGTAGGATTAGCGATGGAAGGTTTGGGTAAGGTATGAATTTGGTTGGTGATTTTGATTTTTATAAGGTGGTGGTTGAGAAATAAGAGGTAGGAGGTTTTAGGATAGGTAGCTTAGTCATTGATGATTCAACAAAAATAGGTTTATCTATAATCAAGTGTGATGTTATACCAACAATGGTGATTGGGTCTTGGTTGGGATTGCTAGATTTATAATGAGAGTGGAGGGATGAGGCTCCAAGATAGATTCTAAGGTGGAGGGAGGTAGGATTTTGGCTTTATAGCATTTTGGTGTTTCTATTCCCTTGGTTGATTTAGATTGGCATTTGGTTGTTGGGTTTGGTTAAGTGAGCTCCACTTTCATAGATGGGTGGTTAAGGATATATATAGGGACTATGCCAAGGTTTTTGGTTGGTTTTGTTGGATAAATTTATTTATTTGTTTATGTTTTAAGTGCCTTATATTATTGAGGAAATATTGGGTTGGTAAAGGGTTTTATCAATTTGGTCGATAAAATAAGGGTTTTGGTAATAAGAATGGTTTGTTGGTCTACTAAAAGTGTGGTCAGAGGTTATTACTTGGTGATATAAGGTAGCCCTAATTTATATTATAATCTTGATCGATCCATGTTAGGGTTGGAGACAAATTCTAATTTCTCCACTAACCTAGAGAAGGGTTTGTAGGCTGATTTTATTCCTAAAATAGTGGACCTGAAAGATAAGCCCATATGTTAAAATAGAGGGTTGGTAACCTCATCCTTTTCCGTAATAAAAGGATGAAACATTTGAATTTGTGACTCTTTTGTGGGAGTTTCAGACATGGGGGCTTACCCTTTGGCAATAATATCAAAGGAAGTAGTAAGTTTCTTGGTGTTTAAGGGAGAAGGTAAAATGGGTGCTTATTCTAATATGTTGGTTGAAAGAGGTATTGATGGATCCATAAAATAAATAATTGGAGGAGTATAAAGTTCTGATTCCTTAGTTTGGGTCTCCAAAAGAGGATAAGGTAACTCCACTACCTCAACAAGTGGAGGAGGAGAGGAGCAAATAGGTTGGTCAATAGGTTCTTTAGCAATGAGTGTGCTAAGAACCATGTTAACCATATGGGAATAATGAAAGCATTCAAATATGTTTCTCTCATTCTTGGTACATGCATGATTGGGGAAAATTTACATAAATATGTCAAGGGCTTGGTTTTGAGGTTCATTGGGGTTATCCAACACAAACTCCCCCTTTTTAATGAAAGATTAGATAATCCTCTTGAAGGTGTGGTACCTACTAATGTCATTCCCTACTACTTAGTGGAAGGAACATAGGTCATTATCATTATAAAAAATTGGTGTGGGAAGAGAAGAATCAAATTATTGAGGTGGTTTGATAGGGGAAAGTTGTATGATGTTGGCCTTCAATAACTTCTTCAGGATTGAAGCATATGATTCTCCAAGTGGAGTAAATTGCTTCAGAGTGTTATGATTTTATTTTCTCATGTTTTTATATGAGGAACCATAGGAATTTGGTTGGTTGACACTTGATGGAGAATTATATTTAAGGACAACCATATTTTTAGTTCCCTTTCTTTTGGTCCTAGTGTTGGCTTGGTTGCTTAGTTTGGAAGAGAAACTCTCATTGGTTTTGTATGTAGAGTTCTTGATATTTAGTTTTAGCTTTCCTTCATCAATGGATCTATTATTTAATTTATTGACCATGGTGAAATCTTCATCAAAATTTTAGAATCTCTAATACACAATGTGAAATATGTGCTTATCACATACCCGAGCAAAGAGTTTCATTAGTTCAGGTTGGGTTAAAGAGAAGGAAAGTTGATTGATTAGGCTCCTCCAATGATGTGCAAAATTAGTAATGGATTCATCATTACCAAATATATTATAGGTTATTGATGGAAAAATTATTAGAGATATTTATTGAAAAGTGATCCAAGAAATTTTGAGTCAGTTGGGTAAAGGAGAATAGGGAATGGTTGGTTAAGGCACTATACCAATCCAATGTTGGTCCTAACAAAGACATATGAAAAGTATGAAGAAGGAGGGATCCATTAGATGTAATAACATAACATGAGTTCCTAAATTCCATAAGGTGCTATTGGGGATCCTCCTTACTCTAAAACTTGGAGAACTTGGAAAGTTCCCACTATGGAGGATAGGGTCGGGGGATAGATGGGTGAATGGGTTTGTTACAAATTTGATCATATGATAAGATGTTTTGAACTCCAAAAATGTATGAATCTAAGGTACTAATATTATACATGAGCATCTTCATGAGGTATATTTGGGGTTTTCCACCTAAAATTTTATAAGGTACATATTATTTTGGTGGTTGGGTGACATACTAATAACTGGTAGGAGGTTGATGAGCTATCACATATTGGTATGTAGACAATGGTGGTTCGGTGGAAGATATGTAAGGGTAGGTGGGTATAGGTGGTTGGGTATTAGGTATAGGAACACTTCCTTGTGGGTTAGGTATGTAACCTAGGTTTGGTGTAATAGGTACATGTTGGGTAGGAGTGGTAGTGAGGTTGGTGACCAAAGGAAGGGTAGTGACCTTTATGCTAACTAGGGGTAAGGTATAAGGTATGGGTACCACAAGAATTTGAAGTGGGGTAATGGTTAGTGTATTATAGGTGGTTGATGGAAGTTTGATAATGTTAGTTGTAGGTAATCTCATGGTGAGGAGAGTATAGGTGGCTAATGGTTGGGTTGTTATTAAGGTGGAGGAATTGTTGGTAGGGGTGGAAGGTATAAGGGTGTTCATAGGTTGGGTAGGTTGGTTTTCCAAAGTAGTATCAAATGGATTATTTTTGGATGAGAAATATTGGGTAACCAATGGATGGGTGATGACCATAGCAATAGAATTGTTTCCCATGAGGTGGGAAGGCATGCCATAAGGTGGGTCTATAGGTGGAACTAAAGTAGGGGTATGGCGAGGCATAGTGTTAAGGTAATGTTGAAGGGCCACATGATTGTTATCTAAGAAGGTGGAAAAATTTGTATCTCCTTGGGGAAATTCTTAAGATAATGGAGGAATTATTAAAGGGTGAGGAGAGTCTATTGGTTAAGAGACATAGTCCATAGCTGAGAAGGTAGAAGAGGTTGATCGGCTTGGTATTGGGTTTTGTTCTAATAGGTTAGTTCACTGTTGGGAAGTTAGAACAATCCAAGGTAAGGTATAGATAATACACAAACAATATCACCACTTAAATAAAGATAAGACAAGAAATGATCAATAAAATCAATCACACTCTAAAAATCATGTTAGGTCCTAAAGGTTATTTTTATTATTTCTTTTGGTTTATGCCTTAAGCTTTCAAGAATTTGTGTGATTCAAATTTGGCTTGTAGAATAGGTAATAAAAAGGAAGTTTATGGTTGGATTTAGGTTGTTAAAGTCCTCAAAAGGAATCTATATTGGGAATCAATACATAGATTGGTATTGGGACATACTCCCTCACTTCACATACCATAATGATAAGGGTCTTGGGTGCTTAGCCAATATATATTGATATATATATATATAGTTATACTCAACCAGAGTGTTGAGTTAGTTCTCATTTTGGTAATGACTTGATTCTCCCCTTGGTAATGGCCTCTAAGTAGGATTGTTAGGAAATGCTAAGGAGACTACTAGATGATGAAATCATATTCAGGTGTTGTCTCAACTTTGTTTGATGTTTAATTGATGAAGGTGGTTTAGTTTAATGTGTAAAACAAATATTGATGCTACGATATAATTACTTTGATTTAAGTTAAAATATGTGAACTAAACTTGCAATAAATCAATGTATGCACTTGATTTTAAACCCAATAGAAATTTTAGTTTTGTTAATGAGCATATATAGAGAGAAGGGCACATATATTCAAAGAAAATAAACCAAAATTAAACACTCAAGGTCCCACTGGGCATTCTAAAATGTTTTAGTGAATTTCAACTTATATTTTGAAAATGGAACAAGAAGAAACTAAATATGGGTATGGTTGAAAAACTTGTTTGATTATGCATGCATGGAATCAGATGATTGTGAAGAACTCCTCTTTGGATTGGAAAGATGACCTATAAATAATAAAACACTAAATTAAATGGTTGTTTAAATAGATAGCTAAGTGGATTGCCTAACACTAGCTATATCCTAGAAGTAAAAGCTTCTTCAAGTGCTATCAATCAACATATTTTAAACAATTAAGTTTATAAAAAAATGATAAATTACTTCTATCAATAATCAAAAGGTACCAAAATTAAACACAAGAAATGCTTGATAAATAAATAGACTAAGATAGACTAATATAATGATAAGCAAGTCATTACTTCTGCTAAATGGATTTTGTCTATTTAAAAAAATCAAGTAGGGATCTATGAATAGGTATGGACATAAAGAATTAGATTTGGTTGATGGTAGGTAAGTGGAAATATCTTGATAGTATTTCCTACCATAGTGACAATTGGTGGTTGGGATAGCCATTAGTAGTTAAGGTGACCTTTCATGGTCAAGTTTACTATCGATAGTTGGATAGACCATCGATAGTTGAGACAACTATTGATGGTTACTATGTGTGGGTTTATTTTGGTAAATATCTAGTTGATGAGATCACAAAGTTGGATTTAAAAAGAGGGGTTGATGTTGGGTTGAGTGTGAAATGAAAATAAAGTAATTGAATATTGGAAATTAAATATTTATCTTACAAATGACTTATCAGGTGGGTGCTTGAGTTGGTTGACTCATTGGTGTATTATGGTATGATTTTGATAGATTAACAATAATTGAAGATTTGGTAGAGAAACAAAATCAAGTTGACTCTCTAATCTGATGTATGCATTGTTGGATTATTGATGACAATTGACCTACAAAAAAAGGAACTTTAAATGCATAAGCTCTTGATAAAAATTATAGATGAGTTTCATCTCCCTACTCATCTCTTCTTATAATAAAGGAAATATAGTTGTAACAAGATGCTAAATAGGCCTTCTAATTATAACTCACACATTCAATGGGTCACATGTTGATTTAGGTAAGTTATTTTTAGTAAATTGAGGTGGATGGTTAAATAGGTGCACCCTGATCATCAATGGTAAAGATTGAAGATGGGTAAAAGGGTAGGTTAAGTCATTTGGAAAAATTGACCATGGGTTAGGCTCAGTTATGGGTTGAAGGGTAAAATTGGTCCCAAGGGGTCTAGGGGAGTTTCAACATTTAGAATTGTGGTGTGTAGAATCATAGTGTCTATAACTTCATCTCTATCTTGAATAAAACTTCCTTATTTGGTGGTGTGTCATAATTATTCCTCATCTCATAGGTTGTAAGAGTTCCATAAAATTGATCCATCTTTAGGAGAGTAAGGTAATGAATCTCTTTTATAGCATATACTTTTGGATAAAACTTAGGGATAAAGACCTTAATTCCTTTTTAAATAATATTAGTCTCTTCAATATTCTCTCCAAAACCTCTGATGATATTCACAATCTCACCAAATCTCTATAAAAATGATGCCTTAGTAATTTATTCATTCATCTTGAGACTTTCAAATTTCATTCTGTGAGTATATAACTTAAAAAATTTAACCTTTGAATCTCCTTCAACAATAATCTTAAATTTATCCCATATTTCCTTAGTAGATGTGAAATTAATTACTTTGGTGAACACAATTTATTTAAGACCACAAGTGATGGCATTCATTTCCTTAGAGTTGTTCTCAAATAGGTTCTTGTCTGTAACACTAGATGGAGGAATAATAGGAGCAGTATAACCATTGAGAATAAATTTTCATACATCAAACCCTAGGGACATAATGTAGGTCATCATCCTAGCACTCTAAAATTCATATTTGGATCCATTGAACATTTTTTATTTATTAGTAGAGAAACCACTTCCACATTATGACTCACCATTGTGCCTTGGATCACCTTTAAGTTTTCAATCTTTTACCAAAGGACCTTATTTTGATACCAATTATTAAAGGTATAATCATTATGAGGGGGGTGTGAATCAGTGAGCCCACATAATGCAAAGTCAATTATGTTGTTTACAAATACTTAATTAGATACCATAATAATTTATGAAACATATATAACATTTATAGCAAAGAGCAAGATATATAATGCAATATCAATCAGATAACACATGACATACATGGGAAACACTATTTGGGAACAAAATCCATTGGAACCAGCAATTAGAATAATGTTATATAAAAACTAGATATAATTTAGACTAGTTGCAATTGATTAAGGAACTACAATCCCTATTTAGTGAGACTCTACTCCCATAAGGTGCTACCACACTTGTTTAGCTGAGCTACAACAACAACAAAACCTTTTAGAAATTTTTACCTTACAATGAGGAAACAACCACCTTATATGTTGAGTGATCACAAAATCACCTATGAAATACCTCCACCTCTAAACTGATGTCAACAACACTTGATGATGGACCTCAGCTTATCACACTTCACCTTTGCTCACACTTAAACAATAAGTTCTCTATTCTGTTAATAGAGTCATGACCAATAAGTCATATAAATGATCCTCCAACTAATATTCTCTTTAACTCATCCTTATGGAACTCTACCATTTGTTATCTTCCCAACATACACAAGTCTCTCTCAATTCACTATTTTTTCACACTCTTCCAAATCTAGAACCCAACAACTTTGGTTCTATTATTTATAGAGTAATTTTGGTCAACACCATCTTAGTCAACCATTAGGCATGTCTTAACACTTAATACATATATCATATGAAGATAAAACTCAATAAAATCTACATAGGTTGTCCATAGCATCTATGGGTCACCCTTAAGTAGGTACACCTTTTATATAAGGCACTTATAGCTCTTATAGGTCTCATGGAGACCTATTCACCCATATAACTCACCATCAAGCAAAACATGAATAAAAGACCACTTCGAATTACATAAGTCCACTCATTATTTCCACTTTTAAATCCTAAAATGAACATATTCAACTTATCTCACCTTTTTTTATGCTCAAACAACTCAAATAGAGACTTGGTCCACACAACCACCATGAGCAAACACATAGTCAATTTTTTAAGCATTATTCATATACAAGGTAGATTTATCACACCTTTTAAGTCCACACACAACATCCTCATGAAGTATAAAATATGATCCAATAGATAATTGATCATGAGATAACAATAAAAAAATATTGAATAACCATCTCGGATCACTCATATAACATCATCAAAATTATAGTCAACTTTGGAGCACCATAACTATGTATGTATTCACTTTCAGATATTTAAACCAAGTTCAATGGATGCACCATGGAGTACTCTTTATATTTCAATTTTACTACATGATAAATTTATCTTATGTCAAAATATATCATCAAAATATAGAGCTCTAGTTTTTCCCTATGAAAATTCAAATATTTGAATAGTAACGGTCACAGTTAACCTTCGAACATAATGCAAGAATCTCATGGACTCTCAACTCAAGAGGAATCTCTCACTATTGATATTGTCTAAGATTTAACACATATACTACCAAAGCCAAATGTTAATCATATATTACTTTTACCTCATCTCATGCCTTCTCAAAAAGATTAGTCTATTTTCTCCATCAATATCTATGAATCAACTTGGTCATTAATGATTAATACTCACCATTCAATAAATTAAACGAATGCCCGCTTGTTGTTGGATCAAGTTATTTTACCTTTTCTAAAATGTCATATTCCATACACCTATACTTATCTCATTGCAGCCTAACTCCTTATAATCAATGTGCACCATTGATCTTTCTCAAGCTTTAACACCCAAAAATGACCATTTGAACCTTGACAATATGCATGAGTATCTATGTTTTCACCTATATAACTTCTTCTATGGTTACTATTAAGATCTAAAATTTAGACCAAATTATATCCTTCCATACTAAAATATAACCATGTGAACAAATACTCCTAAAAATATCTCAGGTGTGAGATATAACACCATTAACATGCCTTTTCATAAACTTCTATCACAGAGCCAACCATTTCCAAATCTAGTTAAGAGGCCAACTTTGATCATCTATAACTTCTACCATGTTTGAGCACATGATCTTAAACATATGAATAATTATCTTCACTCAAACTTGAACAAAACCATATGATTAGATTTTATTGACACCTTCACATGTGCAATATATAACACCTTAAAAATGCTCACTCAACTCTTTCTACCACACTACAAAATTGGCTATGGGAAAATAGAGTCAATCTACCTAAGAACCAAAATTTTCAAAAGCATATCTTATAACATGCTACATCACATAATAAATATCTCAATAAATCATCCACACATTTGATATATTCTATCATCAAACAACTTACTTTGTTCTTTTTGGCCATATTGTAAATTTGTCTAAGTATGGGAAAACAATGAAATTTGTCTTAGAAGACAATTATGCAACCTCTTATATTTAACCACAATTATATGAATGAATTGATAGTTGGTGCATAATAACTAGGGACTATAGTGATCACAATCATTTAATCATCTCCCCTTGACTCCTTCCTATGTTTTAATGGTGATGTCATCAAACTACCAATGGATCTTTTCTACCATTAAACCCAAAGTGTCTGGATGAAAAATATGATCAACCAAATGAATTTTACTTGTGCACACAAGCTCTAAAATAATGGATAATATCTTTTACAACCCCTTCCACATGTTCAAAACACCATACTCATCTTTTATCCTCTCAATTTATGTTAATACTAAAGATCAACCAACCATATATAAAGCACACAAGAACAAGTACATTGCACACTTTGTCATGCACCTTACACAATTTTTCATTATCACATAGGATATCAAATCACTTCATCTACTCAATAGGACACCTTGATGATGCCACCATCAAATCAACATTATAAATCTCTAATAATCTCCCCTTTTGTCATTGATGTCAACACCTATCAATATAGTAATATATAACACACTTTCTCTCTTTTCAAGCACTCCTATGACAAGAAATTTCTCCCCAATAGGAACATTCTCCCCATTTGAGACAATGATAATGTGGGCATATAATAATCCTTAGGACATGAAAATACTATCAGGGTAGTTCATCAACTCACTAAGATACATCCATGACATCAACATGAAAACTCTCCAATAAATAGTATCTCTAATAATAATAATGATAATAATAATAATAATAATAATAATAATAATAATAATAATAATAATAATAATAATAATAATAATAATAATAATAATAATAAAATGATACAAAACTACACATAGCATGAGTATCCATGACTTAAGTATCAATCTGTAACCTCAAGTGTAGTCTCTATTGTAGTACTATTATGGGGAGGGAGAGAATCATTTGAATGTTTTTCCACACCAAGCACAGACCATTGATCCCCTGCACTATCTCCCAATAAGGAAATGGCCCTCCTTTAATAGATGGCTACATAATTATGGTGTGGGAATCTAGAGTGACAAGATAGATCCTATAGATTAAGATTATAAAGCAAGTTACTCCATGTTCTAGTAGATCAAAACACAAAATAAGCATATACGACATAATGTGCTAAGCCTGCTCCCTCAAGGGGTGTTGTTAAAGATATCTAATAGTTATTTTAGAAAGGAATATAACATCAAACAATCCAAATAACATCCATCCTTCCAAGAGTGGCCAAGAAGATTGATTTCCATTGATTTGGTGCTCTATATCTATATTAATGAAGAGTAGAATAATCTTCCATCATTTCCTAGTGTACCAATGGCTTAGTCTTACAAGATTTCTTAGTTTGTACAGATAGGTGAAGTTTGTCGATATCAATTTTTGTATAATAAGTTTGTATATTGGAAGCTTAAAAATGGTGGTCTTGTCTAACTTATTTATATCTTTCTAAAAATGTTTAGAATCAACCATGATCATCCATATTGAGATCAAGATGTGTGGCCATGGATAAATTCAATTTTAGATAGACAAGCCATAAATATTCCCATTAATATTTAGAATAATGGGTCATTAATGAGGCCTAGGAGGGTTTAATCTTGATATTTGTTCCATTAATGGCTTATGGATGCCATGTCAATGATGATGTCATAGTTTTATGCATGTATACACATAGTATTTTAAGCTTTTATCAAATTTGAATGCTTTACATCTTTTAGGAAACCATCAAGACTCTATCTCTCTAAGTGCACAACCTAAAAGGTGCACTAGGAAATGGGTGGGTAGACCATTGGTGCTTCATAGGATTGTTTTCCATTATTTCAACATTATTACCAATCGAACTAGCTCCTAAAATCATTCCCTAATATATTACTCCTTTGAACACTCTAATATTTTTCCTCTTTTCATCCTCTTTTTCCTCACCTTAGTCACTTTTTGTTAGTCAAATATATGGGTTGAAATGGATTTACCATTTATAGTTTTATAATATTTTTAATTAGGAAATAGGTTATCCTTTAGCCAACATATCTCAAGACCTAGTGAACAATTATATAAAATCCTGATAGGTCGATTGGGTTGACCTGCAAGGATTTTTGGGAGGGTTTAGGGTCAAAGAAACCTATAAATACAAGATAATTTCATAATTATTTAAATATTAAATCAAGACATATATTCAGTATAGATTCTTTACAATATTCTCTTCCACCATTCTTCTTGCAGAGTCTTAGCTTAGGGTTTCTACTTAGAGAGTCTAGTCTTGTGGATAAGTCTTAGATGGTTTGGTCTTTCTTAGTGATCCTTAAAAGCCACAACAACCTCTTCTAAATCTCCTTCAGCCAAGGGATATATTGAGTCTTGATGGGTTCACATTCAGGTAAGTATTCTTTAACTTTACTCCTCTCTTTTGTAGATAGAAGTAGCATAAGTATTGGATTCAAATAATATTACTCTTCATATTCCATGGATTAGTGTCTTACTCATAATTATATTAATTGATATTATCTTATACATGTTTTTATTGTATACTAACCCATTACTTTGTTCCACAATATTTTTTATTTTTTGAGTGCTAGATTAGATTTACTTTTCTTATTATTAGATTAGGTGAAATATCAAAATCTATGACCCCCTTAGGGTTATTACATGATTGTGTTAGACTAGAGGATTTCAAAACCTTCTTAGAATAGTATATTATGATAAATCACCCCATAATTGGGTCTACCAAATCTCCATATTGCTCATGTTTCTGCTTAACAAATGTATTTCCAATCAAAAGTGTAGGTATGATTTATCTTTTTTACGCTAGGATTGAGTTATAGACATGTTGCATTTTTGATTTTATAAATTATGGTAAACCCAATGTAAACTAAAAATTTTAGGATTTATTCACTTATTTCCCATAAATTTATCATTATTTTTATCATATATTTTCCATACTCATCTAACTACATCATCATAGTTATAAATTCTTCACGGGTTTAACAAACAGTCGTATCCATACAACTTTGTTCTTTCTGTGCAAGTTATTTTTGAAGTACATTCTATTGGATCAACTCAGTTGATATAGTATAATTTATCAAACTTTTATACATCTAATTCAGATTACTAGGTCAATCTAATCAACCCTGTACATTTCAAGCTCTCAACAACACACTTCTACAAAGCTAGATCAACCCATTCGACATTGCTAGTAAGATTTATAGGAATTTATCAAGGTTTTTTTTATAAAAATATCATTTGTATCCATGTTTAGAATTACCAAGGTTTATTTATATCATTTCTCTCTTTTATTATAGTCTTTCCTTTCATAGTTTGTAGTCTTTAAAACTGCACCTATACAGTCAACTAGATTGACCCTATCAACCTAGTTCTATATTTTGTGTGTTGTTTGGATAACTAGGTTGACTCTATCAACACTTTTCATTTTAAAACATTTTATTATATAGTATATAGGAGAAATTTTCAACCCTATTCTATATTATTTGCATACACTATCAATTGCATTGACATTGTATCATGTTTTCAAAGTTGGAATTGTCCTTTATATGCTAGTAATTAGCTCACACTTTCATTCCTTGTTTCTTGCCTAATTAGAATAGATCACATATTATAATTATGTGGTTTTCAATTTACCATTTAGTTTCACTATTTTATATTTTATGCATACATGATGAAATCAAAAAATCTTAATCAATCACTTTAATAATTATCTACCCAAGGCCTACCTCATTCAATTTCATCACCAAGGGGGAAGCCGACTTGGTTTTGCATCCAAGTATAAACATGTGGTTAATGGTATATTTTTTATAATCACCCAAAACCACTATTGGTGTGTTATGTGAAGTGAGGGGCTAGGTCCCAATACCAATCTTTTACCATTGCTAATATAGAACCCTTTTAGCCCAAACAACTTGAAAACTATCCTTATATTGATTTTTAGTTCCTTAAAACTAACTTCCTATCACATTAAAAAATATATTCCAAATAATATAATAACATTTAGGTTTACCATCTAGTTATCTTTTTCTTTCCAATTTGATTGCTTTTTTTTGTTCAATTATAATTTGTATTGTAAAGACTTGTATTAGCCAATGTTGGTGCAAGGTTTTATGTTGTGTACCTGAATTGGAGCACCCTCATTGATCCAATTTATTATTTGTTTTGCTTCAATTATTAATTTTTTAAGCACTTGAAAAATTCTTCTTCTTTAAATACATGATCATTTCAATTAATATAGTTTGTTATATTCTATTTGATTTTCCCTATCTACTATACTTGGTCGACCTAATCGACCTTGTACACTTTTCCAACCTTTATTTATTTAATAGATCAACCTAGTCAAACCTATACTATTTATAGACCATTTTTTGTATACTATGTTGACCTAATTTACCTTTTACTATTTATCAACTTCCCTATTTGTTGATCTAGTTCACTATCTTTCCTTGTTAGCATTTTATTCATTTATTTCCAGTCATAATGAAGACTCCTATCAGAATCTACTTAGATAGATTGAATCCATTTAGATACTATATGGGATGTTAATTTATCCCTATATTTTCCTACCAATATCACCATCACTCTTGGGGTTCCTCTTCCCTTCTTCATTTATGATCTATAACATGGTGAAAATCACACCTCGAGATGAAGTTGATGGGTTTGATCCTTTTTATAGTCACTAAGATACTTCTCATCTAAAAAATTTTCAAACTAATGTGGGAGAAATTAACACAAGAATAATAAATAATCCCACTAATAATCCATCCTCTAATAACCCTCCCCCTAACACCAATGTGGTGATTGGTCCTACCAACCCCAAGCCACCTCGTAATACGAGTCAACTTGTTGCTTAAGTTATTCAACAAATGAACATAATGCAAAACTGTAACACCAATCAAATGATACAACTTCAAAAACATTTTATTAATATGGCTAATCAACCTACAACTATCTATCCTCAAGTTAATCCCAATTACATTCCTCCACCTCTTAGATATGCCTCAAGAAATATTATTCATCAACCCATAATGAATAGTAAGATGCTTCAAATTATTGAAAAATGAGCCTTTAACTCCCTTTATAATATCCATTGATATTTGTAACGTATCTCCAACTATCAAATATGATGGGACTAAATACCCTACCTCACTTATTAAATCCTTTGTAAATATTTATAAAGAGTGGATACAAATTAATACCTTCACCATAACTAAACTCTTAGTCAAAACCTTTACTAGTGATGTATTATAATGGTATAAACAATTAACCCAACATTCTATTTAGTAACATTAATATTTGGTTAATCCATAGTTAAAGAGTTTCAACACAAAGATTTTCCAAAAAATTGTCTTAGCCACTTCATCAATGCTAAGTAATCTCCCACTATATCAACTCATGACTTTATCAAAATATGGAAATCATTGGCCCATAAAACCAATCATAACATGATTAATGATAACTTGTTCAAACTCTTTATAATTTATTTGACTCCTTATATTCAATATAAGGTTTGAACCTTTGCTCCCCAAACACTTAATGAAGATCTTGACCAAGTTAAATGTCAAGACTTTCTCATGAAGCAATTTGAACCTGATCCCAAACTATTTGAAGGATATTTTCAAACATATACTTGTTATATCACTATTAATACTCTACAAAACAAACCAAGAGTTTCTAAGACTAATATTCCTTCACCCTCTCATAGACCTTTCTTAGTTCAGTAAATGAAACAATTTGTACCACATTTTAAGCCTTTCATTTATCCTAATAATCCTTCAAAATGGTATGACCCTAATCAATTTTGTTTATTCCATGTAGACATTATTCATTCCTATTAATCTTGTAGAGGGATCACTAAATTTTTTATGTCTTATATGATTGGTGATTTATTTAATCATGAAGCCATGATCAACCTTCATCATCAATAGTACATTGATGCTTATAAAAAATTACAAGATTCTAAATCTTCTACCTCTAATAACCAAAAACCTTTATCAAATAATATACCAAATACCAAACATGTTTATGATATTAATTCCAATTATGATCAATATTAAAATAAATCTCAATATGTTAACACTGCTAATTTTAACTACCATTGTAAGCTAGCTCACAAAGATGTCATTAAAAAACTTAAAAATCCATCTTTAGAATAAAAACTTTGAAAATATACTACCACCACTAGTATTGATTTGGAATCCCATAAGGAAAAACCTCCTCTTTCCATTCCTCCAACCACATTTATTCCTTCCAAATCTACTTTACCTCCTAAACCTCATGTTGGTTCTTCTAAATCTCATTGGAACTTTCTTGTAGAATGCAACTCTATGCCTTTTAAGATTTCACTTATGGATTTGGTTCGTACTTCACCCTATCAATTCAAGTTCCTTATGTAACAACTTTAAGAAATTGAATATCCATATTTATATAGATAAATAAGCACCTTATATTTAATTCAACCTACCAACATTAATACCATTGAAACTATGTGTCCTTCTTCCATGCCTTCTATTCAATTTCTTGAAGAATAAATAATTAATGATGAAATTATTTTTTATGCTATTGATCCACCACTTTTCATTAAAATATCTATTAATACCACCCTTATACATAAATTTATAGTTGATTAATACTCTAGTATTAATTTGACTTATTTGTATCTAATCCAAAAACTTGGTTATAACAAAGATCATCTTAAACAAAGCCATCTTAATTTTCATGATTTTGATAAAACTAATTAAAAGCCACTTGGTTACATTTTTCTTCCATTAACCATTATACCTAAGATAGTTTAGACTAAGATTATTGTCCTGGATTTACCCTTATCTTATAACATACTCCTTTCTCACCCATGGACTCATATAATGATGGCCATTACTTGTTTTTGTAGCCAATGCATTAAATTCTTACACAATGGAAAATGATACAAGCATGAGGCTGATTCAAACCCATGAAGCATTCAACTTCCTAATCCCAAATCCCAATATCATATTCCTACAATTATTAAGATAAATAGTTATACTTTACCTAAGTTAATCAACATAGATCCTAATTTATAAGTTACTCTTGTTAATGATGATGAACCCAATAATTTGCAACAAGCTTGCAATAATACCAAGTTATCTCTCTACATTTCATAGTGTCTTCCTCCTTATTTATTACAAAGATATTATATTATTATTATTATTATTATTATTATTATTATTATTATTATTGATGATGATGATATTATCTACTTTCCCAGTCCCTGCAATACTTAGGAGCCATCTCTACTAGAATATACCTTCACTTGTAATGATTTTAGAGTGTCCAAATTATTTTGAGATCCTCTCATCATGTCTCCTCATACATTTAGTAATATCAATATTTCACCCTCTGAAACTCCCACTAACTCTCAAGAATTTAAAATTTCTCAAACATATAATGATAATTATATAATGTCACAAGCTTAATCTCAAGACTTGGATGTCCAGCACTATCATAAAATCTTAGCTCAAATTCATTATTTTGATTGAGATGTCGATACCATTGCTATGGATCATGACTTAGATCCTAAGTGCCATGTTCCTCCTACTAATTCTCCACTTATTGATACCCCTTAGGTGCTACAACAACTTATACCTTCTGAAATAAAAAAAATTCTTGCATCCTATTTACCACCTATCGATCCAATCATTGCATCTAATTTTTCCTCTATCACAAAACCCACTGATACTCCAATCCCATCTAATCCATATACTTATCCTACTCTTGAGATTACACTAGATTCCAAGGTAACTAATTTTTATTAGATACATTATGAGTATGATCACCATGGTAATAAAATTTTAGATCTTGAAGTAGATGTTGAGGATTATGTTCCTCCTCTCACCTTGTCTAGTGATGAAGATATTATTAAAATACTTCATGCTCAAGAACCTCAAATTTCATGGAAACATCATAAAATTGGGAATTTTAAAACTAAAACCCCTTGTTTCAACAAATTCATTGCTATCATTGATCCAAAAGCTAATTCAATCTCTTATTTACCTAATACACCATATGACTTTCAAGATAGAAATAACATGTTTATCAAAGAAACCACTCACATTGAATATGTTTCTCCATCTTGTACTTGACCAATTAAAATATATTATGAACTCTCACCTACTAAACATGATAATTTCAGCTTATTTTTTGATAAGTATCATGAGGTTTTTGCTTGGTCCTATGAGGACATTGGTGGTATTGAACCTAACATTGTGGTGCATAATATCATTACCTATCTTGATGCTAAACTTGTATGTTAAAATAAAATAAAATAAAATATACACCTAAGGTTTCTACCTTATGTCACAATGAAATCATCAAATTAATTGATCCTAAATTTATCAAACTAGTGGATTATTCCAAATGGGTTTCTAACATTATTCTCATTTGTAAAAAGGCCACTATGGTCATTTCTATTTGTATGGATTTCCAAAATATTAACCTCACTCATCCCAAAGATAAATTTCATTTACCTTTGATATATGACATCATATATTCCATAATTCATTGTGAAATGTTATATCTTATATATGGCTTCTCAAGGTATAATCAGATCACATTACCCCCAAGGACTAACATAAGACCATTTTCACCATGGAGAGAAGCACCTATTTCTATGTCAAAATGCCCTTCAGCCTTAAAAATTATATATCCACTTAACTATTATAGCATATCAATAATGTTATGGTGATGTCATAAAGGTTTATAGGTGAGTAAATGAAGTGCCTTGATAGTCTATGTGATAATGAGAAAGTGTGCAATGTGCTTGCCTTAGTATGCTTGAAGAATGATTGGTTAATATTTTGTATTGGCATGGCTAAAATTTTTACGAATAAAAATGGAGAATTGAGAATATGTAAAAGGTACCTAATGTGTTTTCTAATCTTTGAGTGTTTTTGTGCATAAGTTTAATTTATTTGGTTGTCCATAGTTTTCACCTAAACACTTTGGGTCTAGTGGTAGAAAATCTTAGGTAGTTTGATGATGTCACCATTGCCATATGGGAATGAGTCAAGGAGAGTTAGAAATATGGTTGTTATAACATTAGTCCGTAGTTTATATTTTCTAAATCTCAGGTCATGAATATAAGCACATCAAAAGATATACAAGTGTAATGTTGGGTTCCTAGGTATTTTGATAGTGTTTTCTCATACTTAGCCAAATTTACATGAGGCAAGAAAGAAACGAGTAAGAATTTTGATGGTTTAATTTATTTAATGTGTGGGTGTTTCAAGAGAAGGTGATTATATGGGTTTTTTTAGTTTTTTACATAATTTATTTGTGCCAACTTTTAGGTGAAAAACTGAAGCACAACAAAAGATATGCATGTTCAAAGTTGGACTTTCAAACAAGTTTTTGACATAGTTAGCTTTATGGCAAAATAATCTAAGTGAGAATTTTAATTTTGTTATTTATCACATGTGTGAGGGTTCCAAGAGTAGTTTGTCACATGGTTGTATTCTCTTATGTGAGGATATCATATGGTCCAAATTTTAGATCATGTGTATAAGCATAAAATAAGTTATTGAGGTTTAAAGTTGGCTACTTAGATAGATTTCAAAGGTCCCAATACTTATTCAAAAATTTTAAAGGTAATGTTTGATCAGATCTCAGATATATCAATGATGCATGTTTTCTCTAAGATGTTAGGAAGCAATGAGATGGTAGGAAGTACTCAAGGTTTAACATTGAGAAGAGAGAAAGATTGATTTTTTTCCAAAGATCAATGATGAGTAGGTGATCATACAAATAGACATAAATGCTATGTATTAAAGTAAAAGGTCAAAGTGATAATTTTTTATATTTTTTAAAGATTGAGCTATGAAAAAGAGATCCATGAAACATATTGAGTCAAATTTTCCATATTTCACAAGATGAGATCAACTATTGGATGTTCAATAATTAACCATTGGCTCTGATGCATTAAATTTTAGAGAAGATAAATGGTGTAAGATTGATATAAAGCTGAGAGGACATGAGATGTGAGAATAGTGTTCAAATTTTAACTATGAACATTTTATTTTAAATATTTGAATGTAATAAAGGGAAAAACTAGTCTATGGTTTTTGGACCATATGTTTTGATCAAGTACGAATTTACTCATGGTGTAAAAATCAAGGTCGTAGAGGAATTAAAGGTGTTTTTATAAATATATATATATATATATATATATATATATATATATATATTAAGATATGAATTTGTGTATGGACATAGTTATGGAGGTTCAAATTTGAATGGGTGTTTGTTTTTATTCTATAAGTGACCCGAGAAGAGTAATTGAGCTTGTTTTGATATTATTTTGATATATCTTGATGAATTGGCTATTAGGAAGTGTTTTAAACTCTAAGAAGATGATATGTGTGCATTATGAAGGTTTGAACATTTGTATGAAGTATGAAAAATGGTTTATAATGTGACTATTTATTTATTCATAATGACTGTTTGCACAAAATGTTGTTTTAGTGGATTGTGCTTAAGGAGAAGGATACTATGATGTTTGTTAGAACTTAAGGGGGACCTATAGATAAAAATTAATGGGTAAATGATGTTATTATTTTTTCTATTTTATTGTTTTGTTTGATGAAGTGCTAAAAGAGTGAATGGGTTCATATGAGACCTATAAGAGTTACAAGGGCCTTATTAAATGGTGTATCTACTTAAGGGTGACCCATAGATGCTATGGAAAACCTATGAAGATTATTTTTGAGTTGTGTCTTGGTTTGAGATATTCCTTAAGGATTAAGGCACAGCTACTGGCTAGCCAAGGTAGTGATTATCATGTTTGCTATATAAATAATGAAATTAAATGTATTAGTTTCTAGAATTTAAGTATGAGACTTGGAAGAGATTTGAGAGAGGATTGTTTGTGTGAATTAAGGATAAAAGGATGGTTTGAGTTCCTTGTGGATGAGTTGAAGAGTATAATATATTGAGGACTATTTTAATGAATTGTAGGTCATAATATTATTGGCATAATAGTATTATTGTATATTGAGTATGAGTGAAGGGGAAGAGTGATAATCAAAGGTCCATCATTAAGTGTTGAAGACATTAGTTTGAAGGTGGATGTGTTAATAGATGTTAATATTATATCTCATCATCTAAGGTGGCTACATCCTCCTTGAAAGGTGAAACTTGTTAAAAGATTGGTTGTTGTATCTCAACTAGATAGGTGTTATAACACCTTGTGGGATTATAGTCTCACTAAATAGGGATTGTAGTTCCTTGATTACGTTTAGCTATTATAAATTGGTTCTTATTATTATAGGAAAGTATTCTAATTACAAATTATACTGGGTTTTCTTCCCTAATAGGGTTTACCACATATGTCATGTGTTATGTGATTCATCTTACATTATCCCTCCTACTCATTGTTATGAATGATTTGTATGTTTTATGAATGATTATGGTAATTTATTAAGAACTTTTAAATATTAGAATTGAAGTTGTATTATTTGGGTTCACTAATTCACCCCCCTCTCAGTGATTGTCATCTAACATTATTAATGAGAAATGACTCACATATTTCATGATATTACTCATAAAATTATTGAAACTTATGTGGATGACCTAATTTCCAAATATAAAAGTTGTAAGACTCATCTATTAGATCTCTCTATTACTTTTTACCACCTTAGACTCAATCCTTACAAATGTGTCTTTGGTGTCACAACTAAAAAAATGTTAGGATTCCTAGTCTCTCTCTATATAATTGATGTTTACCCCACTAATATTGGTGTTATCATTAACATGCCCATTCCTCATTCTATTCTTGACATTCATACTTAGTCAAACTTAGGGAAATTAGATGATTCATCCTTAAAATGGCTTATCACATTCATTCCATCAGTTCTCTTCTCAAGAAAGGTATTATTTTATAATGGATGGATCCATGTCAAAAATCCTTTGATAACATGAAAGATTCATTACTTCACCAACCTAAAATTCTCCCTCCTTACAATGATCAACCTTTTATCTTTTATACATCTTCCAAACCCATATCAGTTGGCGTAATGTTTGCCAAAAAGATGATATTGGTAGTGATTATGCTATCTACTACATTAGTCAAGGCCTCATCAATTATGAGACACATTATACAAAAATTAAATGTAAATGCCTTACCATATGTTTTTCATCTAATAATATTTGCCATTACATGCTCTATCAAACTAATTATATCATCATTCATCCTAACCCCCTTTGTCGCTTATCCAAAGCCTTTATTCATGGAGATAGAATTGGAAAATGGATGTTCAATCTTATGGATTTTGATCTTTTCATCATCACTCAAAAAAAAATTCAAGGGTAAGTCATAGTTGATCAAATTTCTATAGCTCCTATTCCAACTACTTCTCCCATTCAAGATAGGCTTGCAAATGATAATATCCTTTATATTGAAGGTCTTCATCAATATATTTCTCTCAAATATTATTTTCATAAATTTACAACTAATATTGAAGAAAATAATCTTGATGAATACTTTGTTTCCTCTAATACTACTAAACCTAAAGTATTCATCGAGGAGCATCCTGAAATTAATGTTGACTTACATGAGGATAATTGAATCCTTCACTTTAATGGTGTTAAATTCCTTCAAGGAGTTAGGGAAAGTTTCATTCTCATAAGTCCTCATGGAAAATTCATTATTTTATAATTTCACTTCACATTTGGTATCACCAATAATATGGCTAAGTACAAAGCTCTAATCTTAGATATGAGAGCTACTCTTGATTTAGACATTCAATATTTTCATGCTTTAGGTGATTCTTAGCTTATTTGACACCAAGGCAATGGTTAATATCAATGCAAAAGTAAAAATATAATTATTTAGCATCAAATTACAGCCACTCTCACTAAGTATTTCATCTCTTTCACTATTGAACCTATTCTTAGAGATCAAAATTCCATTGGTGATTCTTTCACCTCTTCCACATCTCTCTTTCATCCACACCAAGTTATTTATGATCCTAATTTTATTATAAAAATAATACAATTTCCATCTTCAATTAAACCACAAAATTCACTTATCTCCCACATCGAGGCTATCACCATTTGACAAAACCTATGCTATAAAGACATTATTCAATTCTTAGACCATCAAAATTATCTTCCTAACTTAAACTCTCATGAAAAGACATGTATTTGTAAAGAAGCTTTCAATTATGTATTTTGACACAACATACTTTATTATTTTAATGTTGAAGGTATATTACTCCATTATGTTATGAAATATGAGGTCCCTCTTCTTCTTGAGCAATCACATGGGGGAAATTGTGGTGGCCACTATAGTGGACATACTACATCTCGTAAATGTGTATGTATGGGTTAATTTTGGCCTACTCCTAAAAAGGAAGCAATCAAATCAACTAAAAAGTGTACTCATTACCAACTTCATGATGATCTAATCCATTCACCTCTAGCCAAACTTCAAACTATCAAATTTCCTTGTCTATTTTCCATGTGGGGATTTGATTTCATTAAAAAATTACCTCACTCCTAGGATGGGCATGTTTCTATCATCATTACTACTAAATATTTTATCAAATGGGTTAAATCAATGCCCCTTGTTATTTTCATTAGTCTTATAATTTATAACTTTATTCTTAATCAAATCATTTAATGCTTTCATGTTACCCATACAATTATTATAAATAATGGTGGCAACTTCAAAAATAAACATGTTAAAAAACTTTGTGCTAAATTCAAGATCAATCACAAATTTTCCATGCCTTATTATCCATAATGAAATAGTCAAGTTGAGGCCACTAATAAAATTCTCAAAAAAATTCTCCAAAAGATAATTCATGAAACCCACACAGATTGGCATCTTCATCTTTACCCTACTCTTTAGGCCTATTATACTAGCATATGTACTACTACTGGGGAAACATCATTCTTTCTATTTTATGGTTCTAAGTTAATTCTTCCCTTAGAAGTTTAGCTTTCCTCTCTTTGTATATCTCTTCATGACATCATACCTAATGAATAATTTCATGATGTTAACCTTCATGCCCTTGATTTCCTTGATGAACATTATATTTTTTCTTTACAACATAACCGCCAATACAAGGATCATATTACCAAACAACATAACAAATGTGTTCAAGTTTTAAAATTTAATGTTGGTGTTATTATCATTAAATTCAACTACACCCATGATAAGGAAGGTAAATACACAAAAAAATTGTGGGGACCTTATTTATTCAAAGATATTCTTGGTCAAAGTACCTACTACCTTCAAACTATTGAAGGCCATGTTTTCAAAGATCCCACCAATTTGCATTCCTTAAAAATTACCTTGCTTAAAACGTTTCCTTATTTTCATGCTTTAAGTATCTGGCAGCTTTTTGTAGGTTACTTACATAGGTCTTTCTCTATGCATTAGTTATCTCTTTTCACAAACCTTTATTCCTTCCATTTTTGTATTTTGGTTTCCCCTTTATCTCATGAGTTTTATTGTAAAACCATGGATAATACCCAGTCTTCCTCATGATGTACCATAGTCTTCTTTGTCTTTATTATTATGACATTTTAGTATCGCTTGGGTTTCTCTTTTAAAAATATGGATAGGAGTTGGCCCTCCTCAAAAAATACCACCTTTTGTTTATCTCCATTTTTTTTCACATGCTTTTTCTTGACACCCTCATGGGTTTCTCTTTAATGAGTCATAGTGTAGGACTACAAATAAGACCTTTCCTTCTTTAAAAAATTACCATCATGTTATTCCTTTTCTAAAAAATATGTTTTTGATCCTTGTTCTTAGCATTAGCTTTTGCTTCTTTTGGTAGATGGAATTTACACAACAATATATGTTTTCATCCATTTCCTTAGTTTTTATGACAAGGAATCACACTTTAATATCATTGTATCCCCTTTTATCCCTTTACTTCATTTTTTTAAAATTTGAAGTAATTCATAATGTTCCATGTGCCATTCCTCTTTATTTCCTTTCCTTTCACTCATTATTGCATAAAACCAAGTAAAATTCAAGATAGCACTTTTATTTCACCTATATTTACAAGAATTTTTGACCCCATGCTATTTAAAGTTCTCTCTCTTACAAACCAAGTCTCAAGTATTCAAATAAAAGTCATCTTTAACACCTATGTTTGGTTTTCCAAATCCATAAGGAGGAGGAATAGAAAAAATCATCAAGAAAGTTGAAAGATAAATAATTTTAATCAAAAGGAAATGATATATCTAAAGGGAAACATACAAATTCAAAAATTCAAAATAATACCAAAGGACATGATTCCAAGCACATCTCCTATATATAATTGAAGCTTAAAATCCATAGTTGGCCTCACATAGAGCCAAGGTCCATTGTGATATGTTAGACCAATAGATGAGAATAGGAAAATTTAAAAAACTCTATGTGCTACCTAATTTATCATACAAGAAACCAATAATCACAGTATACCAATGACTTTGTAAGGGGTCCTAAGGAATGAGGAACATGTTGTGGGAAGGTGGGTCCATTTTACTTTTCATGCGTAAAACCTTCATAGGATGATCTATACAATATATTTTTCAACCTAAGACTTGTATGGCTTAGATAAGTTATCAAACGTACTTGAGGTTTAAAGTCCCATTATTTTGACAAACCTAATTTGAGTGTCTTGACTTTGATAAAGAGTTCCTCTCCTTTGATTTTTACTTTATTCTTCCCTCCACCCATTTCATTTCCCCTTGTTAATATTTTTGCCTCACAAGATAAATTTCAACCCTTATCATTTGAAAATCTTGACGTATTTGTTTTATCTTTATTTTTATGCTTCATAGTTCTCTTTTTTAAGGAAAAATAACTAACGTAAGCTAAAAAAAATAGATCATCATTTAGACATCTTGTAGGGAAAATTTAATAGAATGATGATGTAAGTGGGGACATCAAGTTCAAGAATCATAAAGTAACCATTTTGATTCACATATTCTTAAGCATAAAAATGATTTAGAGATGTGGCATGATCTTGGGAGCTTAGGTAGTAGATCTATGGCATCTAGGCTATCAGTAGGGTCAAAATTTCAAAAAGGTACCTAGATAAAGATCTATGGTGCACATTGAGTCACATAGTAAATATTAATGATATGAATTTAACACTAGGACTTAGGATCAACATCATGAATTTGATAATGAAATTAATATCCAATGGCATGTAGGTCAAGGAGCTTAGATTAGATGGAAATCCACCACATGGTGTAAGTGTAGGAACTCGAGATTGAAAATAAGATCCTTAGAGCAAATGAAGAAATGAAAAATAACACTAATTTGGATGACCCAAATAAAGATCAATGGATAACATTAAAATTTAAAATATAGGGAATCAAATGGAAATTAAATATGATCGAGGCTGAACCCAAGCCATGTTTCAAAGGGATAAAGTCATAATTAAACAAGTTAATTGGTTTTCATTTATAGGAAAACCTGTGTTTAGAAATTAAAGTAGGTGTAAACATGTAATTATAAATGAGTGTTTTTTCTATCAATATGGACATAGCTTTAGTAATATGCCACTATTAGTCACTTAAGTTATTTATAGTCATGGATTTATTAGTTCCATGATTATGATGAATTTGTCCTTATAATAAAAGGCATTAATGCAGTGAGAAGTGGGAGAAAGATGTGTCTGACTTTTGTAACTATTTTTTTAGTTGGCCCTAATTAATTAAAAGATTTAAAGGAGCATAAACATATAAGGAAAATGAATTGAAAGGATGGATGCAGTGGTTGTAACTAATTTAATTGAGTTCATTAATGACCCCTTTAGTGACAAAATTTATCTCCCTAGATTTTCTTTCTTCCTATAAATGTAAGCACTGAGATCTTGATTTTCATCCCTTGACTAGTTATAGAAAACATCTTCTAAAATCACATTATAACTCTTTTAAATAAATATAATACAGTTTCAAATTCTAGTTACATGCTAAGTTTATTTTATTGAAATTTTATTTATAGAATGTATGTTGTTTATTCATTATCTGTATGTCCTTCATTAACCTTGCTTCAAGACTGTTAGTTTATTGCAGGTTGTGTGAAGTGTTAGATATTGAGGTTTCTCTTGAAGTCTCATGATTCCATAGTGTCTTACATAGTCCTATCTCTTTATGTCATTCAATTTAAAGGTCTATTTTCAAACTTCATATAAAATACTCATGTTTGAAACCCTATCATAAAATCTATCAATCTTTTTCCATATTGGATTCATTAGTAGTCATGAAAGTGTCCATGTTGAGAGTGGATCATTGAAAATTTGGTACATCACCATAATTAAATTAGTTTTCATTTATGTATTTTCTCCCCTTTTCATCCCAATAGATTAATTTTTAATAAGAGAGATTCAAATTGTCATAACTAAGGAGCTATCCTCTTTAAAAACCCTAGAGGTCTAACTAAAAATAAGGTAACCCACAATCTAGGGTCATTCCCATGTTGGACTAGGTTTGAGAGTAGGAATTGAACACTTCTACTTTTAGGTAGAGTGTAGCTTAAGTCTCCAATAATTCTAGCACACCCAATGGGACCTTAACCAAATCATATATACATCAACTAAGGATATATTGATAGTGTGGAAGGACATTTGAAATTCTTGTAGTATTCATCCATAGATTGGAGGACAAATTCATGCACCAAATATCCACCAAGTTTTCTTTAAAAGGTAACCAAGCTCAGTTCATTAAATTTCCCTTAGATATTTTAGGGAAGAAGAGGGTACATATTTCAAACCCTAACCTAACACCTCCTAATTCTCCCACATCTCCAAAATATACAAATTTTACTCATACTCAATCCACCAAAACAAATGTAGATGGAAAGGCCTAGCTTGAAATCTTTTATACCCTTCAATGCTGACATCCCTCTTAAACTTTAACAACATGATGATAACTCTACTTCCTCTTTGAAGAGTCTACCGTACTTTATAGAAGAAAAATCTACCACTCCTATATAGTACATAGCTAACATTGAAAACTTTTACTTAGTGTATAACATTATGTAATAGAATATATACATGATACTTTTAACTAGATCTTTAAAAGGTAAATCCATAAAATGGTATATGAGTCTAACTCATACCTCAATCAATATTTAGGATGAGGTTGGTGAGTGACTATGTAATAATTTCAAGTATATGAGTGACCATGTGTCACTTGTTTAACAACTCATATCAATCAGGAAGGCATCCCAAGAATCTATGGTTGATTTCAACTATAGGTTCCAAAAAACTTAGGATACAATCCCTATCATTATTAATCCCACACCTAATTATGATTATCTTTCTTATTTAAGAGAATTGAATTTAGACATTGCAGTCATGATCTAATCTATGGGAGGGATAACTCTGCCTAAGGCTTATGAGATATTTATAAGGGTAGAAAATTGTTTGATGAAAGTAGGGAAACTCATGCCGAGACCTCTCATGCCACTTTTTCCTAAGATTCAACCAACCCCACCTATCATTACTTCATTTGTCATTTAAAATAGTCAAACTCAACCTAATGATAGTTAAGTGGAAATTTTTTAAAATATTAAGAGCTTGTTGATGTCATAAAATAACAAGCTAGTGTATATAAAAAGACAATAACAAACTTCATATAGGCCATACCAAGGTCCCTTGAAATCCCAATACCCTTCTCAGTCCTATAACACACCCCCTTATCAATAATATCAAAAAAAGAACCCAAACCCAAATTATACAAGATAGATCTCATAATAGCTACACTCCTATAGTTGTAAGTAGCTCAAGAGCCTTAGTCCCCATACAAAACAACCTTGCAAAAGAGGGTCAATGACAACTAGGAGGGTAGTCTAATGATATGGTAATGGACATAAGTGGATAAATGTATTAGGATCCTAGTTGGTAGTATGATACTTTATTCTATGTCCATGACATAATGCCCAATTCACCATAAGGCCCTCTAATGAATCAAGATAACATGCCTACCATGACATCATTAAAATCTCAAATTAAATAGCAAGGGAGTATGAAAAAGGCACCAGTTGACACCATGTGTATAAATTTTCAAGAAGGGGAACATATGTTTGAGCATGTAGTATTAAACTTAGGTCAAATTAAAAAAAGGGTAGATGAATCATTTACAACCCAAACACAGACTAAGAAGAGGATGTTGGATGATAATTTGAGGAATGTTAAGGATTCTTAAACACCTCCACAATTTATTCAACATCTTACCACTTGAAATATAGTTGTTAAAGCTCCTAAAACTAAATAAATACCTCAACATCATGGATGTTATCAAAATTCTCCTTTTGGTCCTCATGTTACTTAAGTGCTAAGTGACACTTCTACTTCTAAGGTGCAGTTCAAAGGAACTAGTGTTCCTTTAAAGATAGTGGATTATATGAAAAAGTCTAATGTCACTATGTCTATTTATGATTCTCTATCTATCTTGGGATAAAAAGAGATCCTTCATCAAGAACTCTCCAAACATTTTCATATGAATGAGATAGTTGATAAGGTGAAAATTATTTTTATAAATACTAGTCAACCTAGTCAAATTCAATTTCCTCATCAAGGTCAAGTTTAAAAATGTTTTTCACCACCCTAAGGTTGTCAAACCCCCTCAATTCTATTTTTCAGTCATCATAGGGGACTATTTAGTGCATAATTATATGGTATATTTATGTGATTTAACCATAGTTATGCCTAAAGACATAGTAGATAAGCTTGAGCTTAAGCATGTGCGTAATGAAAAAGGTGTTCTCTAGTTGGATGGTTCCCACACTAAAATACTAGGTATAGTAAAAGATGTTAAGATCACATTGGCATCCTAACCAAATTGTGTCATTGCTCAAGATGTAGTGGTTATAAACCTACCCCACATTTTTCCTTATGCCTATCTAGGGACTTTACTACAAAAATTTGAGGTTATTTATCCTCTAACTAGTCATACATGGTTTTTAGGACTAGATATGGGACTAGGGACACTATTAGATTAGAATCTATCTCTCAGTTTTATCTAGAGCCTTATATGCCTAACCTTGTAAATGTTAACTATAACATATTTGAAGAGGATGAAAATTTCAGTGGAAAAGATCCTCATGATAATCTTGAATGAATTTTAGACATGTACTTGGATGAGTGGGTAGTTGATAATCATGGATTTGATCCCTATAGAAATATTGAAGAATTAGATTTAGGGGTGTATTATATGCATGAAGAGGGTGATGTTATACATTGCTTAATTAACACAACTCAAGATGCAGATGGTATATAGAATTTATTATTTTATGGCTCAAGGTTAAAGAATGTTAATGGATCTAGGGTCATATTGGTTTCACCCTCAGATCATAATTACAATTCAGCTACAATATTTCAATTCAATTGCACTTCAAATATAGTTGAATATGAAGCCCTTCTACATGGTTTTACAAGAGGTAAGAAGAAGAGGTGTCAAAATTCTTCAAGTCAAGGGTGATAACGAGCTTGTTTTAAAAAAAATGAGAGGCATAAGTGCAATCAAGAACCACCATTTGAAATATTAGAATCATCATGTATGGGATCTCATATAGAACTTAATGGCATTTAATATATACTCCATACCAAGAGAGGAAAATCAATATGTAGATAGGATTGAATCTATTGGATCTTATTATGAGATTTTAGAAGGATTCAAAGTAAACTAGATTCAAAACTAGAATAAGGTTATTTTCATGCCAAATATACCTAGCAATGAGGTGATTTGGCAAGTGTTTACCAATGATGATCAAAGTATATGTTTTCTAATGCAAGAGGTAGAATTTTTCCACAAGAATGGAACCAAATTCCAACATCAGTATGATGATTAGATAGTTTAGCTAAGATATAAAAATATACCTAAGGGGATTGTAACATTAAAAGACATATTAAATAAATATGACCAAGTGAGAATAGGTAAGGCATGTATCTTAGCTAAGGAGGAACACTATGAGAGGATAGAGATCTTGAAAGGTATATTATTGAAGTTAGAAAAGATCAACATAATAGAAGAGAGAGATGCATTTGTTTATTTATATTAATAATTATCTCATTTATTTTCATAGTAATATAAGGATTTAAAGGGTTTGATCCCAAAATTGCACAACATACCATTGAAGTAGAGGGAAATGTAAAACTAGTCAGGTAGAAATGAAGGCATGTTAATCAAAAAGTGGAGGAGTTGATGAGAAGGGAGACATTTAAGTTGATTGAATCAAGGATAATATTCCCTATTAAAATTTCCTCATGGGTGGCAAACCTTGTCCCAGTGAGGAAGAAAAATGGGTATATTCTTTTGTGTGTTCACTTTTACGACCTCAATAAGGTGCCATTAAAAGACCATTACCCACTTCGCTCAATGGATCATATTCTTCAAAAGGTGGTAGGTTCTCAGAGGTTCTCATTTATTGATGGATAATCTAGTTATGATCATATTATGGACAAGGAATAAGATAAACATAAGACTGATTCCACCATAAAGTGGGGTACTTATGCATACATGAACATGCCCTTTAGAGTATCCAAACATGGGGTAAATTTTTAGAGGTAAATAGATGTTTATTTTGAAGGTTTGATCAATGACATGGTGATCATATGCCTAGATAATTTCCTTATTCTCTCAAAGGACCCAACTAATCACATTTCTCACTTGAGGTTAGTATTTGAAAGATGCAAAGAATTTTGTGTATCATTGAATCCTAAAAAATGTATATTTGTTGTTCATGAGGGTAGGTTATTTGGTCATATAGTGTCTAAGGATTGTCTTTCCATAGACCTTGAAATATTTGAATACATCTTCTCCTTACACTTTCCCAATCAGAAGAATGGTCTTTAGAGATTCTTGGGAAAGATTAATTTTATAAGAAGGTTTATCCCAGGATTTGTAGAGCTAGTCAAGCCTCTTACTCACATGTTAAGAAAATAAAAGGATTTTACATGGACCAAATAAGTTAATCAGAATTTTCAGGCCATAAATCATGCCTCTACACTTCTTAATATTTATTTTAACAAGGAATTATACTTGTATTCCTTCTCTACATTGGTGTAATAGGTACCATGTTGATGCAATAGTATGAGCAAAGTCTAAAAATAGTGTATTAATTTATTTAGTAAAGACTTAGAGGGGTATGATAAGAGGTATATCTTTGTACAAAAACATTTGATTAAAGTAGTGAGAGTTTTGAATAATTTTAGGAACATGGTCTCCAATAGTAAGATCATACTCATGGTGGTACACCCAAGTATTAAAGAGTTTATAATCGATAGAGACCTCAATGAGAAAAGAGTTAGATGGGTAACAAAATATATTCAATATGACCTTGAGGTTAGAGTCAAAATATTTTTAGGGGTAGATGGTTATGTGATCACCTTGCAACATAGGTAATATAAGGTAAATACCAAGTGTTGATAGTCCATGATAACCAACAAGTAGTTACAAACAACACACCTTTCAATTAGACACATGATATAAACATATTTATTGAGTCAAGATAATGTCATATGGGGATAGATAGAGTAGGTAAAAATCAATTTAGTTTGAAAATTATATCTTGTGTCCTGATAGATAGAGTAATTTTCAAGAGAGATATAGGAGGCATGCTTTTGAGGTGTGTAAAATCATGCTAACTAGATAAGCTACTTGAATAGTTCCATGATGGTCTAGTTGATGGGTATTTTGGTGCCAAGACCATAGCATCTAAGATAACTATATTTGTGTACTTTTACCCCATAATTTTTATAAATCCACACTATTGGGTAATTAAATTCCTAAAATGTCCAATGTTTGTTAGAAATCAGAAACTGGTTGTTCTTCCCTTGCAGAAAATACAAGTAAAACAACCTTTCATGTAATGGGGATTAGATTTCATAGGTATGATACACCCACATTTAATTAAAGGACATAAATGGATCATTATATATTAAAAATAATTTACAATATGGGTATAATAAATTTCCCTCAAGGAAGCTAATGAAGATTTTGTTTTGGACTTTTATGATAGTCTTATGACTAGATTTGGTGTGCCTTATACAATCATTTTTGATAATACATTGGCGTTTAGTAGAAATAAGTATGTGAGTGGGATATTTTACAAGTAATTTATCTTAAGGCATCCTCTAAATATCACCCATAGGGTAATGGACTAGAATATTCCACATTTAAGAACTTGATGAGGATTATCAATAGAACTATGGAGGATAGTCAAAGGGAGTGGCATACTAGATTGAGGACTGATTTATGGGCATACATAGTGACACCTAAGAAATATAATGGATACTCATCATAAATTATTGTCTATGGAAAATAATACACATTATATATTTCTCTTGAACTACCTACATTAGAGCTTTCACATGAACTTGAGCTTCAGGGGATGATGTTATATAGATAGGTTAAATAAATTAAGATAACTAGAAGAGATAAGGGATGCTACTATATACATCATGTGGTCTAATTAGAACCAATTAAATAGGTCATTTGATAAAATATCTTCCTTCATGAAATTACAACAAGGTGATATAATCCTCAAATGAGATGAGGACCATGCAAAAGTAGGAATGCACTCCAAGTATGATGGTATGTGGAGTGGGCCCTATGTCATCATAAGTTTTATAAGAAGAAATTATTTTGATATTTATAAGTTGAATGGAGATATCATTCCCATCCATATCAATGGGAGGTATCTTAAATTATTTTACTAGTTTTATCTCATGATATTTGTACATAGGTAGATAGGTTTGTCTTTACCTCCAAGTGCTCTTGCACATTACTCCATTTTTTATTTTTTCTATTATTTAGGTAGTTGTTAGATGTGTTTTTTAGAGTTAATTTTATTTGTTTTCCTTTCTAGTGTGTATATTATTTCTCCTATAAGTATTTAATGTGTCAAGAGTGAAATTTAGTCCATACGGTCATCATCTTGCATTTCTTTGTTGAGTCACCTTATCATGAAACTGTTTGGGTTCCACAACCATCAGGCTAGTCAAGCCATTATAGTCATAAGAAATGTTAGAATTTTGGACTTGTAAGCCAAATATCAACCCTTATCATTTGAAACTCTTGATTTTATTTGTTTTAGATTGATTTCTATGCCTCATAGTGCCCTTGTTTAAGGAAAAAATGACTAATGTAAGCTAAAGAAACCAGATCATCATTTAGATGTCTTGTAAGGATAATTTAGAAGAATAATGACGTGCATAGGGATGTCAAGTTCAAGCATCATAATGTGACCATTTTGATTCAAATATTCCTAAGTCTAGATGCATTACTGAAAAGTGGCATGATCTTGAAAGATTAGGTAGCAAATATATGACACATAAGCTATCAATAGGGTCAAAAAGTCAAAAAGGTACCTAGATCAAGATCTATAATGTGCATTGAGTTGTGTATTAAAGATCAATGATCCACATTTAACATTGGTACCCATTATTAACATCACATTTTTTATCATGTAATGAAGATCCAATGGTGCATAGGTTAAGGAGCTTAGATTGAATGTGAATCCATCATGTGGCATAAGCATAAGAACCAGAGGTTAATAATAGGATCATAAGAGTTAATGAAGATCTAACAAATGACACTAATCTGGATGACCTAGATTAGGATCAATGGATTACATCAAAATTAAAAATCTATGGACTCAAATGGAAATCAAATATGGTCAAAGTTGACCCCAAGTCATGTTTCAAAGGTCTAAGGTCACCAATAAAGCTCAATATCAACAAGTTGATTGATTTTCATCTATAGGAAGACCTATGCTCAAACATTAAGTTAGGGGAAGATATGTGATTATAGAGGAGTGATTTATCCTTCTACATGGCCATATATTCAACAAGTAGTTACTATAAGTCACTCAATGTAGTTATAGTCATGGATTTGTTAGGTCCATGAATATGAGGACTTTATCCTTAAAATAAAGGGCATTAATTTAGTGAGAAGTGCGAGGAAGATTTGTGTGACTATTGTAATTATTTTTTGAGGTGGCCCTAATGAATTAAAATATATAAAATAACATAAACACAAAAGGAAAATAGATTAGAAAGATGGACATGGTGGTTGTAACTAATATTCTAAGTGTAATTGAGCTCATTAAAGACCACTTTAGTGCCAAACTTTCTATCCCTATCTTTTATTTCTTCCTATAAATGTCGGCATTGAGCTATTGATTTTTATCCCTTGGCTAGGTATAGAAAGCCTCTACTAAAATCACTTTGTAAAATCCTTAGAAGTAATATAAGATAATTTTATATTCTATTTTAATGCTTAGTGTATTTTATTGAAGTTTTATTTATAGAATATATGTTTTTTATTCACCATCTATAGATCCTTTATGTAACTTGCTTCAAGATTGTTAGTTTTTTGTACGTTATGTGAAGTGTTATCTAGTGAGGTTTCTCTTAAATTTTCATAAGTCCATAGTGTCTTAAATAGACCTATCTCTTTACATCCTTCAATTTATAGGTCTCTTTTCAACCTTTATAAAAATTACTCATGGTAATCAATCCTTATCTCCATTGAATTAATTAGTAGACATGAAAGTGTCCAAGTTGAGAGTGATTCATTGAATATTTGGTGCATCACCACACTTAAAGTAGTTTTTACTTATGTAATTTCCCCATTATCATCCCAGTAGATTAAGTTTTAAGGAGAGATTCAAATTACCATATCTAATGAGCTAGCCTCATTAAAAAACCTAGAGGTATGACCCAAAATTAGGTAGCCTACAACCTAGGGTCATTCCCATATTGGAATAGTTTTGACAATAAGACTTGAAGACTTCTACTTTTAGGTAAGTTACAGCCTAAGTCTCCAACACCCACTTGGTAAGAAAATTGTGATTCTAAATCTTTTTTCCTTCTTCTTCACATCTTAAAAAATTCTATCACTACTTTATTTTAGATTTAATTATCTTTAGAAGTGAAAAGTATGCTTCAAAAACTATGGATTAGTTTTTTTATACCATAGATTTACATTTATATATTTATTTTGTTTTTTTAAATAATATTTCATTTGTTGTACTATCCTACTATTATGGACACCTGATTTCATACCCTTTTTCCATTATTGAGTGAGGTTGGCTTGTTACATCTCACTCGACAATGTTTTTCCCCATTTTATGCACCTTTTTCCATTATTGAGTGAGATAAGGATTGTTACTGCTCACTCATCAATGTTGGTTTATCATTTTGTTTCTTCTTTTACCATTGATATTTTTATTAACATCCTTTTAAACATGTATCCTTGGTTTGACTTGGTAAGTTTTCCTTTCTTACTTAAGGTTTACTTATTTGATTTTTTCAATCTTTAGTAGCCTTAGATTTTTGGTTACCTAAATTATTATTATTATTGACTTGGTCATTTGGTCTAACATATCACTTGTCACCCCATCTTGCCAAATTCCCAAGTATGTCCTATCCTCATAGCACTAGTTGTTTTGGATTTCCTACATTTTCTATTTTTGATCTTTAGTTTTATATTCTTGGGTTTATTGAAAGTAGTATTTATGCCCTAAACAATCAAAACTAACATCATAATAAATAACCACCAATGATAAAGGTAGTTCAAGGTATAGATCACATTATCTTTTCAATTATTTACTTTTTTATCATTTACTTTCAATTATTTTATGCTTTATAATACTAAAAAAAATAGCCTCAACCATCCCCTATTTCACCTTAGTGAAATTTGATGAGCTTTGAGTGGGTCAAATGTATACACATAATATTTTCAACTTTGATCAAATACTGATGCTTTGCATCTTCTAAGAACCCATCAAGACTTAATCTCTCTAAGTGTATACTATGAGGGGTGCACCAAGAAAGGGATGGGAAAACCATTAGTGCTTTTCAGGATTATTTTTCCTTATTTCTACATTATTTCCAATCCAGCCAGCTCCTAAAATCATTCCCAAAGCTAATACTCCTTTGAACACTCCTTCAATATTTTTCCTCTTTACATCCTCTTTTCATCCTACTTTTCCTCATCTTAGTCCCTTTTTTTCAATTAGATGCATTAGGTTGATTGGGTCGACCCTATATAGGTTCAGGAGATTTTCACTTAGGAATTAGGTTATCCTTTGGCTAACCTAGCTTAGGACCTACTAAACAATTATCCAAAATTGTGTTAGGTCAACAAGGTCAAACTTGTTGGATAATATTTTTGGAAGGGCTTAGGGTAAAATATACCTATAAATACAAGATCATTTTTTAAAAATTTCAATTTGTAATCAAGATATATTTTTGCTAGCACTTCTTTACAATATGCTCTTCCACCATTCTATTTGAGGATTCTTAGCATAGGGTTTCTACCTAGATAATCTAGTCTGATGGATAAGTCTTAAATGCTTTGGAATTTCTTTGTGATCTTTACAAACCATAATAACCTATTATGAATCCCCTTTGGAAAAAAGATAGATTGAGTCTCGATGGGTTCACATTGAGGTAAGTATTATCTATATTTGCTCCTCTCTTTAGTAGATTGAAGTAGCATAATTATTGGTTTCAAATAATAGTAATCTTCATATTCCATGTATTATGGTATTACTCATACATAGCTTAATTGAGATTCTCTTATACATGTTTTTATTTTTTACTAACCCCTTAATTTGTGCCAAAATCTTTGGTGAGCACTAGATTAGATTTAATTTTCTTGTTATTAGATTAGGTGAAATATCAAAATCTAGGACCCCCTTAGGGTTATTACATGATTATGTTAGAATGGAGACTTTGGAACCATCCTTTTGATATCGTATTGTGATAAATGATCCCCTAATAAGGTCTATAAAATCCCAATATTGGTCATGTTCCCTCTTAACAAATGTATTCCCAGTTGGAACTATAGGTATGCTCTATCTCTCTAAGATAGGATTGATTTATAGACATGTTATATTTCTGAATAATACAGATTTGAGGAATGAATTTATAATAAATAGATTTTTCATAAATTCCATGGATTTTTCACTTAGGCTCTTGATTTTTTTTAATTTTGTTAAGTGGTTTTAATTAATTTTATTTAATTAGTTGGAAATTAGTTGTTCATTTAATCATATTGGTTGAAATATGAAATTATTGAGTAATAATTTGACTAGAGTATAATTAGAAGAAGGTTTCAATTTCGTATGGACCAATACACCAAATAGGTAATTATGGACACAAAATAACACATGCATGTGATGTGTGCTTCCAAATTATAAGATTTCATTGGTCTAGAGTGTCATTTTGTGTGGTCACAATTTGACTAAAAATGATTTGAAAAAAGATAATAATCACATAAAATGCATTGCCTAATTTAGGGATACATTAGCCTAAATCAACACTTGTATGTGACAAGTTTGAACCATTTAGCACATTTTAGTGATTTTGCCCCAAATTGTGCATTGTCATAGAATATTGCTTAGATTGACAATTTTAGCACAATAGTAATGGGAATTGGATATCTACATTTTCCCCTGATTTGAGAAGTCATGATGAGACATTTGATTGAAGTAATGTATTTTCAAATAATGAAAGATTTGTTAAGAATAAGTTGGAATGTAATGATTGAATAAATTACCCATGATTCCCCCTCGATAGGGCATGCAAGGATAAAATAGAGGGATGGACTCTTAGAAAAAAAGAGTGTTGACCAGTTTTCATCCTCAAGTCAAAATGATTAATCTTACATTCAAAACTTGACCTTGTCATAGGTTCTCTAGTATTCCAATGCCTTAAGATGTCCTTAAAATGAGTTATTTTCACTATTTATCATTATTTAAGGTCCATTTGAAAATTTTAAGGTAAATGACTTTTGAACCTAGTGTTATTTTAGGCATTTATGACCATGGTCAAGTTAGTTCAAATGTACTAAGTGATAAAAATGATAATTTTGGTAATGTAATATGATGTTAATGTTATGTTCCCTCTTCATACCATTTGTAGCACCATTCAAAAAGGTGAAAAAGTCAAATTATAAGGTATCACCCACTTTCATGTATTTTATTTCCCTTTTATGAATTTAAAAGGTGGTTTTTTGAGTAAAGTGGTATGTTATAGGGAAAAGAGAATATTTTAAGTGTTTTACCAAGTCTCTACACTCATGTACCAATTGTGGGAACACTTGGAATCAATTTTTCATCAAACTCAAAAGTAAATGTGGTAGTTTCAAGCCAAAAGCAAGCATTTTTATGATGTCTATATAGGTATACTTGTAAGGGTTTCCTTATAGATGCTCCCATGGTTTTATATACACCCCCAAGTCCAAATATAGTATTTAGAGGAGTTTTAGAGCCCTAAACTTATAGAAACCTATCCCATCTTTCCATCATTCTCTTTGGCAACTTGATAACATATCAACATTTCATTCAGTACAGATAGGAGAGAGAATTTCATGACATAATATTTTTGGGAATAAAAGGGTGTCCCTTAACTATCTCATCCATGCATTATTTCTAAAAATCCACATTTTTTGCTTTATGAACAATGGCTAACAATCCGGCCACTCTCATGAGCCTATTGATTTGTGTAGGAGTTGAAGATTGTAATCATTTTAGTCAAATTTAAGATTTTTTTTGAAATCAAATGACTGTTTTGTGTTAAAAATGATCCAATAAATTATCTCCATCATTTATACCCCTATCTCACACTTATGGGAGTGTTTAAAGCAAACAAACTCCAATATTTCTTCTTTTTTTAGAGTATGTGATGAGTTCTTGATGTTGTAAGATTTTAGTATACTTGGTGAAAATTTTGATGATGTTTAAAGATTTTTATTACTTAATTATCATTTTTAATGTATTTATTAATTATAAAATCCATAAATACATTCATTATCAAGTACAACAATATGTACCAGCTTCCCATGAGGATAAATCTGTAGTTTTATTTTCACCTATCATCATGAACATGGGGTATATTGTGTGGACGGGTCTAAGTGCCACCAAAAGAGATAGTTTTTTTCTAATTCATGTGGAAGATATTAAAATTACAATAAACTATTCAAGTTAAGGAGGCCTTAAGTAGATAATATCAAGAATTCTCCTCACCTAATCAATCATTCAGCTAAGACTCTTACAAGCTCAAATAGAATCATGGATTCAATAGAAAAGGAAAATATGAGACAAATGAGGAAAAAATTCAAGAGATCATTAATATTTAGAAATATGAGAGACACATCAATGACACTTAAACCCAATGGACACCCTGCATGGGACTCTAAAGGTATAATATAATAATGAGTGCCTCTTTGAAGAAAGTCTCCACCTATAATTATGTAATTGTAATAGGGGTTTGAGAAGGGGATACTATGATATAACACCCAAAATAGGGATAAATAACACTTGTATAAGGTATAATGTGGTAAATTACTAAAGTTTCATGCTCCAAATAAGGTTTTAGTGCTCAAAGAGATAATTAATATCCTAATTGATGGCTTAATAGATAGGACAAGGATTGAAACATAGTCCAAATAAGCACCTATAGCAGTCAGGATAGCTACCTCAAGAGGAAAGATGTTTAAGGTGGTATAAGAAGGCCTATATAGATGAGATGAAATGGTTATTATGTGATTTCATTCAAAAAATTAGGATGCCAAAGAAACCCAAATGAATATAATCACTGAAAATAAGTTTGAAGGTCTAGTAGCAACCCTAATTTACCTTATTAGTAGAAATTATGGTAAGTTTGGGGATTTTAAGGTAATTAGTTTCCTTTCCCTCAATATAACTCATGATGGTGACTAATTATTCTAATAATTATATATGTGTTTTCAAGGAAAATAAAACAAGTCATAGGTCATCTTGGCATCTTGAGATCACCCTCATGCTTTTCCTTTGTCAATATAGAGGTCTAACAACATTTACAATAGTCACCATAAGAGTACTTCAAGAGATGTTATGATTGGGTGAAGGTGAGAAAATAGTGGAAAGGAAAATTTAAGAAAAATGAAAAGGTTTAAAATCAAATAATATTTCATGGACCTTCTCAATCTCCACACCTTATATCCTCTAACACTTGGACTATCCTAGTTCGTACAATAATGTTTACAATCCCTTGGTGATTGATCTTTTGAGAAGAGGGTTTCAGTTTGGATATTAAGTGAGAAATAACTATAAGTAACATCAAGTTGATATTAAAGATAGATTCACCACTAATACACTTCACAACTCCACCTTAACGACTCTCTCATGCAGGACTTTATGCATGCCTACAACCACCTAAGTTGGTTTATCCATAGCATGAGAAGGAAGTTGAGTAATAATGGTACTTCATAGGATTTTAAAGTCTCTTATTGGGTGTTAATATGTTATTAATTCTAAAAAAAACATAAAATTCATGCGATATCACTTAAAACTCTTAGGAAGGCCTAACATAGATGCTAAGTACCTACAACAGTACCTTAAGAACCTACAATCATCATGTCAAGACATGTAGGGTAAGTTGTAGAAGACTGAGTTGAAGATCATCATGATAAATTAAAAACAAGGGTAAAGGACCACAATGAATAAAAATCACAAGCTTGAAACCATAGGTTATTGGACCTATATGGCCACATAGTCAATTAAGAGTGCAAATGCACACCTACAACCAATCCTTTTGCGATATTGTAGTAGGGTCTCCCAAAAATCGTTGTGGATACTAACCATAAACATGGATTTTGATGATAACATGATAATATATTAATTATGGGATATTGTTGTAGACATAAAGGTGTTTATAAGGTTTTAATAGTTGTTGATCATTATTCACTCATACAAACATGACACTCAGGCTTGTACATAGTTAGAATGTATGAGTATACACCTACAGTAGGTTCATTCATATGAAGAAACAAAAAGGAAACATTTAAGTAGAGATTATTAAGGTTATATTTAATTAAAATTCAAAATTAAAGGTTTTCATCTTGGGGAAGGTATAATAACATCTATTTAGGATTCAACCACATAAGCATACTCAAGCATGAGACCTAAGTCAAGGTGGTTAAGGTATAAAAAGAAAAAAATATTATAAAAACCCTCATTTGAGAATAATATTGGTATTTAGTACATTATGGAATCCTCCATGCTCCCAAGTACCTTAGTAGACAATGTCAAATAGGTTATACTCAGAGTTTTCTTGCCCAAACATAGTCTATAGGCTTCTAACTATGAGTCTAAGCTAGAATGGATGGCTTACAACATATACAAGCAAAACCAAGCCCTAAAAACTAGTATGGATGGTCATCATGACCCAATAAAATAATACACACTCTCATGTTGGTCATATAAATAGTGGGTATACCCAATATTTTATCTCATAACAATCCATGTTAAGACCATTATTCTTGGGGTTAAATCAACAAAAAATTACGTTTTTAAGGGCATACCAATAGTTTGGGACTCAACTGAGGTTGTGATTTAGTTAAAAGTGATGGATAAGGTACTCAAAGCACCTCAAAAGAGTCTCACACCATGTGACATAGTTAATAGCCTTGTAAATAGTCCCACATAGTTAAATACTCTCTCCTTCTTAGGGAACCTAATGTCATCTTGAGATACCTACAAGCCCTTGAAATAGGTTAGATGATTAGAGTAAGTTGTATGAAGATATGTGAGACTTATAAAGGAGGTTTTAAATTTAGATAAGTGAGGAAGTTGGTCCAAATATCTTCAAAACTTGTTTAACTTAACCAACTTACACATTAAAAGCATGAAGGCCATCTTCAAGTACTCAGACATAGGTGCTCAAAACCAAAGCTCCTAGGGAAATTTAATTTTTGCTATAGAATGAAAATACATGAAGATTGTATTTCCATTAGGGGGCATATCTTTATAAATGAATGTTAACAAATTAGGCACTCAAAAATGGATTTCAAACTACCCTAATGTCACTTTCTAACATTTGTATCTTCATACACCCTTTACATGGAAATAAAAACCATTCATAGAAGGTGATTAGGTTAGTAATAATGAAATCTATGGAATTTGTTCCAAACATGGACATACATATAGTATGAACTATCCTTATGCCTCTTGAGCACTCATAAACTTCACCAAAACCATAAGCATAACTAGTCAAAGAAAACTTGATGTCTTAGTTTCCTAACATCCTAAAATGATCTAAAAAGCTAATGGAAGGTAAATTTTAATCAAAGATGACTTAACCCATGGTACCTAACTATACAGACATGGTACAAAGTGTGCTAAAATATGTACTTTTTCAAATAAATGAGCATAAGTAAGGGCATATACATTTTAGAGATATTCCAATCCTTGGAATAGATGGTGTGAGACTTGATCCAGTTCCACAAGTCATAATATGCCCAATATTTCATCTATAAGGGTATCTGTAAGAGCATTCAAAATTTCCAGTCTGTAAGTGCTTAAAGAAGCTGAACCAATCAACTTTAAGAAGATGAGTTTTAAGTGCATAATGCCTTTATAAACCTATATCATGGTTGCTGATGTTTTTAGGTGTGAATCACACTTTTCCATATGTTATAAATCTCTTTTATATGTTCTATAGAGGCCAATATGCAAGACGTTATGTTATGAGGCCTAACTGGCCTATTTGGCCTATTTGGTCATCAAGAAAACTCAAATTGGCATCGAAATACTAATAGAATGGGTCAATGTAAAGATGTTACACTTGGTTGATATCCCTTGAAAGGCATTTATTGAAAATATTATAGCTATAATGGAGGGATAAAATAGTTTCCTTAACTTTACCAATTTACTCTAAAGGAGTATAGGTTGTTACATGATTATGACGGCCTAATCATGCATTATTCATGATTGTAACTACTAAAAAATGGAATAATTAACATTTATTAGAATTTCTTATGCCCTAAAATGAATATAATGGGTTATTTATGTCCTCATCCACCTCACTTCAATGCCAATAACTCATTCAAGGAGCTATTAAGAAGGAGCTACAAATGGAAAGAGCTAGAGAAGATGCTTGTATCTATTTTAACTAAAGGAAAAGTCAATTATGGTTAGTCATGACCCCTAATTCCTATCATATGAGATTTTTTCTCTCTTCCTTATCTAATTTTTCATCTATATATTGAAGGATTTTTTCATTGCATTATATCCCTCAGGATGATATGAGGAAACTCTATAATAACTTATACTCATGTACCTCTTGAATGATGAATAGAGCATCTTACAGCTTCTCCATGATCTATAATTTATGTGTCCATGATCGTATTGATATGAAATATTGGTATGACATTACCTTTTTTATGTCCAAGTTACACCTAGGTATTAAAAATCTTCTTGGTAGGTTTTCTAGTGTGTTGTGAGGTTGATAACTCAAGTTTGGAGTGGAAATGAACTTGTTAGTGCCTTGAACTAGGCCTCCTTCTCTTAACCCTCTCACTTCAGTAGTTAAACTAACATTGAGATGAAATATTTTTGCTTATAAATCTTTGGAGATAGTCTCTTAGCTCTATGAATTTTCTATTAGTGTGCCAAGATTCCAAGATGATTCAAGTGGCTAAGTGAGATTATTCAAGTGCATCACAACTTTAGAATATGTTTTCATTGTGAAATATTCTTTACCATCTTCATTACCATAAATTTTAGATCATAGAGAGAGTATTGAAATTGAAAATTTAAGGAGATATCCCCTTAAAATCTATATGTGTGACCTATATACTAGGAAACCCATAGTCGAAGGTCACTGCCATGTTAGACTAGGTTTGAGGTTTTGATATGAACACTCCTCTCCTCAACTAGGGTGTAACCTAAAACCTCCAATAGTTACAACATGCATAATGGGATGAGATTCATGCGACTTGAATAATATTTTAACAATGTGGGAGGACACCTTAAATTAATATTTGATAGCTTCAATCATTACATCAGTATAGTTAAAGCCATAATGTTACAATAAATTCATGAAAAGTCTTCACTTCAAGGGTAAGATGAGATATTATCCATACATTCATTTATATTAATGTGATTGATGATTAATTATGGATGTGTATTAGATATAATAATGTTTTACATTCTCTTATGACCCTCCGTAATTCCATCATGACTCTTTACAACCTTATGTTGACCCTTATTAGCTCCATATTCACCATTACTAGTCCCATGATGAGTTTCCCTATTTTTAGGATTATCAAATCTAATATAAATCCCATAAAATTACTTATTATCCTAATCACTCATATAATTAGTTAGGGTATAAGTATGAAATTCCTTACAACCCTACTTATACCCCAAGCCATTTTATATCTATTTTTAAATAAACCCTATTCGATCGTGAAAGGCATATGATGAACATTGCTGCATTAAAGGGGTATGGGTAAGAGATACCCAACCATGTAATTGTGGGTGTTAGAGTGTCAATATAGTAACAAAAAATGCATGGGTAATTTATCATGAGGTAGGGTCATCTAAGATGAAATAATGATATGTTGAACAAAGAGGGACTAATCTCCAAAATTAAAGAGAAGTTGATAGTGCATAAAGGGAAACAAACACACCAAAACAAAATTTATGTCCCCTCCTTCATACCATGCCTACCTAATGTTGACATTCCCACCACCATTTAAAATATGCAACAAATTTAATACCTCAAAACCCCTCATCATCAGTCTCTACTTTACCATCATGTAAATAAGAAGGAAAAGTGTGCATCAAAGAAACTAGTCATCATGACCAATAAAGGTCTAATTTTTAAGCTTTAATTGATAATAAAATTGAGTTTTAAAACTATAATCTACATCAATCCATATAATCTTAAAAATAAACACCACCTTATCTACACATACCTCCTTTTATGCCCCAAGAAAAAATACATTGTATGAAAGAAACCCCTAAGCCTAAGTTTCCATCTTGGAACCAAATGATATAGTCAAGGAAGAGTGAAGAGATTCCAAAAAAGTATCAATTCATTCAATCCCCACCCATCCCTTATAAATATTCTAATTTATTTACATAATGGAAATACATCTAGATCAATGTGCAAAATAAAGAGAAAGACATGGTGGTTGAAGACAAAGAACTAAAATAATGAGATGTGGCATAGATCTTATCTCTCTTGGAGTCATCCCAAAAATGTCTTATGCCACTTATTGAAGAGGTAAGTAATTAATATCACATTAAATACACAACTAATGATTATTAATTTTCAAAAGTTAGAAAGTATATCGAAATAGGGACACCATTCAATTTTTACAAGTGCAAAAGATGATAAGTTAGAGGAACTTGATGAACCACAAGAGGCATATGATTCCATTGGACATTATGAATATGAGCTCCAGGACCTCCTTGGTGAAATTAAAACTACCCTTCATCATGGTATCCTTCAATAACTTACAGAAGTGGTGGAAAAAAGTTTTAGACCAGTCAAGGAGGATAGAGATCAAGACAACTCTAAGAGTTTGAAAGGTCATGAAAGGATTATTCAAGATGATATAATTTTAATAGATAACTTAAGTTATTTATTTTACATTATAGGAATATTTTATAACCTCCTTGAAGAATTTTATGAGTTGTCCTAGGTTGAATATAATGTTTTAATCAAGAAAGGTGAAGCAATATCCATAAACATGCCATCTTAAGAGGCTGCCATAATAGAAGAAGACTTGATTGAGGTCCTTAAATAGGGTTACCAACCTCTTTTTATAATTTAATTTTTCCCTTTTCATGATGATTAGTATAAGGATCTTGTAAAACATTAAGAGGAGGGACTTGAACTCTTTTCACTAGGTAGTCATCCATTTGAAGGTCTTTAAAATATCAAGATGATGAGTTTATAATAAGAAGAAAAGTTCTTTGAACAAAGAAGGAAGCTTGAAGATGATGAGCATAAAGAGGTAATATTTGATACACCAACTAAGTATTCATTCATAGGATATATATTTATAGATTATATGGCACTTGAAAGCATCATAAGTGACTTGATTAATAAGAGGACTGCTCTACCAAGTTCCCCATTCATAATTCTATTTGATTCACACCATTTTCTATTTTATAGGAGAGTTATAAGAAACATTCCATTTGATCCATGAGGGAGAATATATATTTATTTTAGTTGTATATACTAGTTTTTTTGGTTGTTTTCCTTGATTCCAACAAGTGTGGTCTGCATAAGTTTGTAGTTTATTTTCCTTTGTTTTTTTTTTGACTTGCTTGGTGTGTTTCTTAGATGTTTGGTTTATTTCCCTTGATTTACTTTGTGTGTATTTTTATTTATGAAATTACAAGAAGTTTCCTTTATTGCTAGCTCACTTGGGTAGTCCATGTTCATATTCCTCTAGGTCATGTCATACTTGAGCCATTGGGTTCTCTTGACCAGCAGGTTGGTCATCCCTAGGAGTTAATAGAAATGTTAACCAATTTTGACCCTTAGGTCAAAATGGTCAACCCTACATTCAAAAATTTTCTTGTCATAGGTTCTATAGTCTACCAATTCCTTGATACATTCTCCAAATGAGTTATTTTAACCTTTTTAGCATTATTTAAGATTCATTTGAAAACATTAAGATAAATGGCTTTTGAACCTAGTTCTATTATAGGCATTTATGACCATGGTCAAGTTAGTTAAAATGTAATAAGTGATAAAAGGGTCATTTTCATAATTAAATATGATTTTAATGTTATTATTCCCATTCATATAGTCCATACCACCATTAAAAAAGGTGAAAAAGTCAAATTATAATGTATACCCCACTTTCATGTGTTTTATTGCCCTGTTATGACTTCAAAAGGTGGTTTTTGATTAAAGTGGAAAAATAGAAGTAAAATAAAGTATTTTAAGTGATATAATATGTTTTTACACTCATGTAATAGTTTTGGTAAAACTTTCCATCTATTCTCCATCAACCTCAAAAGCAATTGTGGCAATTTTAAGCCAAAAGCATATTTTTTTTCCAAGTCTGTATAGTGTACTTGTAAGGGTTTCCTTAAATATTCTCCAATGTATGTATATACACCACCAAATTATAAATATATTATTTATAATATTTGAATATCCATAATATTTCATAAACCTATCCCATGTTTCCATCGCTCTCTTTGGTAGCTTGTACAACACCTATGGTTTCCATTAAGTATGAATAGGAGAGAGAAGTACATGAACTAAGATGTTGGGGAATGAAAGGGTCACTTGACTATCTCATCAATGTATTTTTTTAAAAATAAATATTATATTCTTTGTTAACAATGGATACAAATTTAGCCACTCTCATGAGCCTATCCATTTATATAGGGGTTGAAGATTATAACTATTTTGGTATACTTTTGGAATTTTTCTACAAATAAATGCTTGTTGTGTATTCAAAAGGATCCCATAGATTGAATAAATCACCCATACCTTTATCTCACATGTGTGGGAGTGTCCAAATCAAACAAAATCTAAACTTTATTCTTTTTATAGAGTATGAGCTGAGTTTTTTGAAGTTATAGAATTTTATGATAATAGGTGGAAAAGTTGATGGTATTTAAAAATTTATATTATTCCATTAGCCTATTTCATGTCTTTTTTACTTTCCAAATCCATCAATCCATTAATTATCAACCACAACAATCTCTACCATCTCCTCATGAGGTTAAACAGGCATATTTATTTGCACCAATCATCATGAATAGGGGGTGTACTATGTGGAAGGGTCTGAGTGCCTCCAAAAGAGATAATAATAATTTCATGCGGAAGGTATTATAATTTCATTAAAATATTCAAATTATGGATGCCTAAGTGAGATAATATCAAAAAAGCTCCTCACCTGATCAAGAATTTAGTCAAGACTCTCAAGAGCTTAGACAAAGGCATAAATTCAATGGAAAAGGATAATATGAGATAAATCAGGAAAACATTAAAGATGTCATGAAGATTGAGAGCTATGGGAGACACCTTAGCGAAACTTGAACCCAATTTACACCCTCCATGGGACACTAAAGATATAAGATAATAGTGAGTGCCTCTTTGAAGAAAGTCTCCACCCACAGTTATGTCATTGTAATAAGGGTCTAAGAAGGGGATACCATGCTATAATACCCAAACCAAGGATCAAAAACACTTTTATAAGGTAAAAGTTGGTAAATAACTCAATTTTCATGCTCTAAAAAAGGTTTTAGTGCTTAAATATATAGTTAAAAACCTATTTGATGGCTTAATGTATAAGATAAGGGTTGTAACTTAGTTTAAATAAGCACGTATAAAAATTATGATTGCTACCTCAAGAGGTAAGGTGTTTGAGGTGATATAAGAAGACCTATATAGGTGAGATTTAATGGTAATTATGTGAGTTCATTCATTGAACTATGATTCCAAAGAAACCCAAATGAATGTAGTCATTGAAAGCAAGTTTGAAGGCCTAGTGGTAACCCTAGCTTACCTTTTTAATATAAATTAAGGTAGATTTGGGGATTTTAAGTTAATTGGTTTCCTTGCCCTTAATCTACCTCATGATGGTGACTAATAGTTCTCCAAGTTTTATATGTGTTGTCAAGGATAGATAAATAAGTCATAGGACATATTTTCATCTTGACATCACCTCCATGCCTCTCCTCTATTTTTATAGAGGTCTGACAACATCTATAATATTTACCATGAGAGTAATTGAAAATATGTTATTATTGGGTTAAGGTGAGAAAATATTGGAAAGGTAAATGTAATACCAATGAAAATGCTAAAATCAAGTATGATGTCATGTAAATTCTCAATCTCCTCACCTCATATCCTCCCACACTTAGATTGTCCCAGTCTGTAAAATAATATTTATAATCCCTTGGTGACTAAGCTTTTGGTAAGAGGTTATGGGTTTGGATCTTAATTGAGGAAAAAATATAAGTAGTATAAATTTTATCTTCAAGTTGGAGTCACCACAAATACACTTCACACCTCCACCTCAACCACTATCCCATACATGACTTTATGCATACCTATAACCACCTGAGTTGGTCTATCCATAGCATGAGAAGGAAGTTGAGGAAGAATGGTACCTCATAATACTGTCAAGTTTCTTATGGGGATTAAAGGTATTATTAATGATAAATTATGTATAAAATTTATGTGATATCCCTTAAAACCCTTACAAATTCTTAACATAGAAGATAAGTACCTACATTAGCACCTTAAAAACCTACAATCATCATGTCAAGACGAGTAGGATAATTTGTATAAGATAGAGTTGAAGAGAAACATAATAAATTACAAACAAGGGTAAAGGACCACCATCAAGAAACATAAATATCTTGAAACCATAGGATATTGCACCTATATGGATATAGTCAATTGAGAGTGCAAATGTACATCTATAGCCAACTCTTTTGGGATATTGTCACAGGGTTTCCTGAAAATCATTATGGATACTAATAAAATTCATGGATATTGATGATAATATATTAATTATGATATATTATTGGAGGCATAAAGTTTTTTCTAAGTTTTGAATAGTTATTAGTTACTATTCACTCATACAAACATGACACTCATACCTACACATAGTTAGCATGTATGAGTATACACCTATAGTAGGTTGATACATATTAAGAGCATTAATTTTTTGATGGTAGAATTTAAAAATTTATTTATATATTATTAAGTTTATATTTAATTAAAATTAAAAATTAAAGGTTTTCACCTTAGGGAAGTCAAAATAACATCTATTCAAGATTGAACCACACAAGCATACTCAAACATGAGACCTAAGTCAAGGAGGGTAAGGTATACAAAGAAAAAAGAATTATAAAATTATATTTTTAGAATAATTTTGGTAATTAATACATTATTCACACCTAAATTCTCCCAATTACCTTATGTGACAATGTTAAACAGGTCATAATTAGAGTTTTCTTACCCAAACATTATTTATAGGCTTTTAATTGTGAGTGTGAGTTAGAATGGATGGTTTGAAATATTTAAAGTCATAAATAGGACCCTAAAACTGGTATTTATGGTAATAATTATCCATTTAAATCATACACACTCTCATTTTGTTCAAACAAATAGTGGGTATACCTACTATTTTGTCTCAGACTAAGCATTGTTGAGAGAGTCAGTAGTGGAGATAATTGAACAAAATCTATGTTTTGAATGGCCTAAAGATAGTTTAGGAATTAAAAGTGGTTTTTTTTCACTTAAATTTTATGTATTATGTCCTAAAACCTCATCAAAAGAGTCTAACACCCTAGGAAATAGTTAAGAACCTTGGAAATAGGCCCACACATAATTAAACACTCAAGCCTGCTTATAGACTTTAATAGCATCTTAAGATACCTATAAGTCCTTAAAATAGGTTAGATGGTTATGTTAAGGTTTATTAAGATATTTTATACCTATAAATGTGTTTTAAAATTCATAAAATTGAGGAATTTGGTCGAAATCTCTTTAAACCCTACTCGAGTCAGTCCACTTTCACACAGGCAGTTTGAAGTCCATCTTCAAGTGTTCACCTAAACAAACATATAGGTGATAAGTATTAGATATAATAGGTAAATTTAAGTTTCCATATGAAATTAAAATACATGAATATTTTATTATAATTTGTGGTCATATCTTTATGAAAAAATATTGAGAAGTTAGGTATTTAGAAATGGCCTGCAGACTACCCTAGGATCACTTTATAACATTTGTATATTAATCCACCATTTGCATGGGAAACCATACCATTTATGGAAGGTAATTAGGTAAGTTACATTCAAATCCATGTCATTTTTTCCATATTAGGATGTCCATATGGTATGAACTATCCTTAAGATTCAGGATCACTCTTAAACCTCCCAAAAACACTTGGCAAACTTAGTCTTAGAAAACTTGATGTCTTGGTATCCTAAAAACCTAAAATGGTCTAAACCACTCATGAAATTTCAAATTCACTTATATGTGACTCCAACCATGGTACCTAATTATACATACATGATATGGAATGCTAAAAAATATATACTTTCTTAAGGAAATGAGCATAAAGTAGGGCATATGATAGTTTAGATATATTTAAATCCTTGAAATAGATGATTTGAGACTTTATAAATACACTCAAGTCATAATATGAACCAATGTTTAATCTATAAGGGTCTCTATAAGAGAATTCAAAACTATCAGTCTACAAGTGCTTAAGGAAGGTGAACCAATCAACTTGGAGATATGGAGTTTTAAGTGCCTAATTACATTTTAAGCTATATTATGGTTTATGACATTATTTTAGTTGTGAATCACACATATCCATAGGTTATAAATCTCTTTTATAGGTTTCATATAGGTTAATATGTAAGCAGCTAGGCCATTAGACCTAATTGCCCTATTTATCATGAAAACTCAAATTGGCATTAAAATACTAATGGAATGGGTTAGTGTAATGATGTTATGCTTAGTGAGTATCCATTTAAGTGAATTAAATTCAAATTTAAAAGTTATAATGTAGGTATAAAATAGTTTCCTTGACATTACCAATTTGTTCTAAAAGGCTATGGGTTGCTACATGATTATGATGGCATAATCATGTATTATTCATTATTATAACTATAAAAAATGGATTAATTGACATTTATTATACATGGTTATGATAAAAAAGGAATTTAATGGGTCATTTATATCCTCAACCACCTCACTCCAATGCTAATAACTCATTCAAGGAGCTATTAAGAAAGATATATGCATGGAAAGAGATAAAGATAGTGCTTGTAACTATTATAATCAAAGGAAAAGTCAATTAGGGTCATTAATGACTCCTCATTCCTATATTAAACCATTTTAATCTCCTCTTCATGTAATTTTTCTTCTATATATTAAAGGATTGTAGCCTTGCATTCTATCCCTTAGATAGTATGAGGAAACTCTACTAGTACTTGTACTCATGCACCTCTTGAATGATGAATAGAGCATATTCTATCTTCTCCATGATATATAAATTTTTTTTGTCATGATTCTCATGATATGTAATAGTGTTATGACATTTCCTTTTGTAGGTTCAAGTTACACTTAGGTATTAAGAAACTTTTTGGTCAATTATCTAGTGTGTTTTGAGGTTGATAGCTCAAGTTTGGATTGGAAATAAAATTATTAGTGCCTTAAACCAAGCCTCTTTCTCTTTACCCTCTCACTTTAGTAATTCAACTAACCTCTAGACGAAATATTGTTGCTTGTAAATCCTTGGAGATAGTCTCTTATCTCTATGCATTGTTTATTAGTATGCCAAGAGTCCAAGATGAGTTGAGTGGATAAGTGAGATTATTTAGGTGCATCACCACTTTATAATAGGTTTTCATTGTGTAATATTTCCATTTTCATCCCCATAGAGTTTATATCTTAGATAAATCATTTAAATTAACAAATCAAGGGAATTATCCCCTTAAAATCTAAAGGTGTGACATGCATACTTTGCAACCCATACTCTAAGGTCACTCCCATATTGGACTAGGTTCAAGGTTTGGATAATAGCACTCCTTTCCTCAGCTACAGTGTAAGCTAGAACCTTTAATATAGATAAAGAGTGAAATTAACCCATGTATTATTGTAGATTCATATGAGCTAATGATTGCACACATTGATTCATAATGATAAAATATATAATATAATATAATGGTCCCCAAGGCATAGGAAAGTGGGAGGAATACAATCCTAAAATATAAGAAACACACTTTGACATACCCAAAAGAGGGAAAACATTTAGGGCTTAGGGAATGATTGATCTTTAGACAAGTTCCACACATTGAATTGTTAGAGTAAGGGAAAAAGATATATATCTTGGAATTATAAGAAAAATTAGAGAGTTTATGTAGATTGAGGAGGTAAATGAATTAATAATGTGCTCTAGTAGAGAAAATATGATTAGTTGATAAATTGATTTTACCCTAGTAGGGCTGATTTTGACCACTGATAATTAATATTGTTAGGATAAATGAAAACCTGGATCTATATCCAAATTTCATACAAGATAAACCATGCAATGAATTAATCAAAAATTCTAAAAATAAGCAAAAACATGCACATAACAAAACACACTAAATTTAATGTGGTTCACCCAAGATGGGCTACATCCACCAAACTTGTCCAATATATTATTTCTAGTATTATAAGGGAGAATTTTTTTTTGGTAACAAACCCTATTACACCTATCTACATTTTTCCTCCTCTCCATGCACCAATTTTTCATCATACATTTTAGAATCATACATCTCAACCATATATAAATATATTTTATGGTAAAAACACCTAAACATAAACTCTACCATCAGATATAGAAGCCATAAATTGATGGCCTAGATTGATTATGATATTAAAATTTAACAAGGCTATTTTAATGGATTCAAATAATGGGACCTAAACTTAACTAAAATAACATCATAATTTTAACCTCTGATCCTAAAAGATAATCAGGCTCCACACCTACTAATCTCATACTTGGAGACTGATTGTAGCAACTCCACCACTACTACATCCACTATACTATCTAGACTTGGACAAGTTCATTAATTTAATTAGCATCCATGAATACCAACTAAAGCTTAAAAAATCATCTAATTCTCTCTTATAACTACCTTGGTCATCATATCTATATAATTTTTATTGGTATGAATCTTTTCCAATTTTAGTTGTTCTTCTTCTATCAATAAATGAGTAAAATGATATTACAACTAAATGTGTTTTATCTTGGAGTGAAAAACTAAGTTTTTTACTAGATGGATTGCACTCTAACTATCACTATATAGTGTACATCTTTCTTGACTATGTCCCAATTCTTCCATCAACCTATGTAACCAAATTATTTCCTTGCTTGCTTCTATATTAGCATCATTCTCATCCTCTATGGTTGAAAGTGCCAAAACCTTCTATAACTATGATACCCAACTACTTTTTGTACCACATACTATAAATGTAAACCTTGTATTACTTCTTATACCATCTAAGTCACCTAACATATCTGAGTCAACATATCCCTATAATGTCACATCTAATCCACTATAACTTAAAAATTTATCTATGGTTCTTATTAATTAACCCCCGATGCCATGAGGGATTCAAAGAATGGAATTCAAACCTAACTAAAATAACATCAAAATTTTAACCTCTGATCCTGAAAGATAATCAGGCTCCACATCTAACAAATTTTTCCATAATAAGGATGATTTGATGGGTGATTGGTCTAAATATTGTGATTGTGTAGGGAAAATTGGCAAGCCTAACTCAAGGATATAACCTAATGCATATATTTAAATATGAGTGGGCATAAATGTAGATATGAGGGTCTAATGACTAAAGAAGCCACAAAAACCAAGCACACCTAGATGCACAAAGTGATGAAAGAGATGATTGGAAGAATGAGGGTGGTTGAGATAACTTTAGATACATCATGCATCCAAGTGCTTTCTACATAGTCCAAATAGACCTTAGGATAATGTGGTTCTCCCATAAATGGGAGAAAATATAATGAGAAAAGAATAATATAATAAGTATGGGCCAATGTTTGATTATGAAATCATGTTAGGTAGTATATATGCAAGATAGTGCCTTTAGAAATGGTGTTTAGTGCCACATTAGCTTTTAGATTTGGAGCACCTGATGTTTACTTTATAAAAATGGAATTATGCATCATAAACATGAATAACCTATAATGACATTGTATTTTGATTGTGACTAGTCAGTTCAAATGTGAATATTTATAACAAAGGATAATGATAAAAACTAGAAATACTAAATTTACAACTATTTACATTTAATCAAAAATAATAAGGAAAAACAAATATAAAACTATAATCTAACTTAAAATTAATATATGAACAATCAAAATTTTATCTTAAATAAGAACTACACAATGTAAGTACAAGTAAAGAACAAGGCTAATGTAGTTCTCTTAGAAGCGGGAGAAAATGGAATGGGAAATTAAGAATAGAATAAATATGAGCCAATGTTCCATTGTAAAATCATGTGAGGTAGTGGATATGCAAGATAGTGCCTTCAGAGATGGTCTTCAGTGCCACATTGACTTTTGGACTTTAATCACCTACCATTTACTTTAGCAAAAAGAAATTATGCATCATAAACATTGATGACCTATAATGACATTATATTTTGATTTTAAATTGGTTGGTTCAAATGTGAATATTTATAATTAAGGATAATGATAAAAACTACCAATATGAAAGTTATAACTATTTACCTTTAAACAAAAAAACAAAAACAACTAGGAAAATAACAAATATAAAAATCTAACCTAACTTAAAATCAAGAAATGAATAATTAGGATTTTATCTTGAACAAGAACTACATAATGTAAGTGAAAGCAAAGAAAAAGGCCAATGTAGTTCTCCCACAAGTGGGAGAAACTAAAATGACGAATGAAGAATAGAATAAATATAAGTGAATGTTCCACTATGAAATCATGTTAGGTAGTAGTTATGTAGGATAATACATTTAGAGATGGTGTTTGATACTCCATTGAATTTTTGACTTGGAGCACTTGGAATTTACTTTAGTAAAATTAATTTATGCATCATAAGCATGAATGAACTATAATGACATTATATTTTAATTGTGATTGGTTGGTTTAAATGTGAATATCTATAACTAAGGATAATGATAAAAACTATGAATACCAAAGTTATAACTATTTTACCAACATTGATTATTATTAGTGTAAGAAATAAAATCATCTATAACTATGAATAATCAATATCCATGTGTATTTATAAGATGTACTTGGAAAACATAACAAAATAATAAGTTAAATACAACTCTAAACAAATTAGGCCAAACTAAAACTAGACTCAAAGTGGTTATATAATGTATTTGAACTGAAAATAACAATATAATATAATACAAGACAAAATAATAACAAAAAATACCAAAATAATAAAACACTAAGAATAAATAACAAAAGAATAAAAATGAACAAATAACAAAACAAAATAAAAAATAAATAAAATAAAAAATCAACAATAATGAAAACACAATAAAGACACAACAAAATTCAAATAAACTATCAATAAAATACTAACATAGTAAATGGATAGACAACAAAGAAAAATCAAATAAAAATAAAAATCAAATAAAGACACAAAAAACAAGATTTAGTCACAATATTAGTGCAAGAAAATAATAAGGCAAACCATTCATGTAAGTGTAATAGAGGAGTTGCACTCTATGATAGGGTAACCCCTAATGTAGGATAATGCCTTTAGAGATGGTTCTCAATGCTCCATTGACTTTTTGACTTGGAGCACTTGGAATTTATTTTATAAAAATTAATTTATGCATCATAAGCATGAATGACCTATAATGACATTATATTTTGATTGTGATTTGTTGGTTCAAATGTGAAAATCTATAACTAAGGATAATAATAAAAACTATGAATACCAGAGTTATAACTATTTTACTAACATTGAGTTTTATTAGTGGAATAAATAAACTCCTCTATAACTATGAATAATCAAGATCCATGTGTATTTACAAGATGTACTTGGAAAACATAACAAAACAATAAGTTAAATACAACTCTAAACAAATCAAGCCCAACTTAAAAGTAGACTAAAATTGGTTATATAATGTATTTGAACTCAAAATAACAATATAGTATAATACAAGATAAAATAATAACATAAAAGACCAAAATAACAAAACACTAAGATTAAATAACAAAAGAACAAAAATGAATAAATAACAAAATAAAACAATAAATAAAATAAAAAATCAACAACAATGAAAACATAATAAAGACGAAACAAAATACAAATGAACTATCAATAAAATACTAACATAATAAATGGATAGACAACAAAACACAATAGAATAAAAATAAAAATCAAATAAACACACACAAACAAGAGTTAGTCACAATATTAGTGCAAGCAAATAAAAAGGCAAACCATGCATGTAAGTGTAATAGAGGAATTACACTCTATGATAGGGTAACACCTAATTAGGCATACGTGGATGCGAGGGTCTAATAATTAAATAAGCTAAAAAATCAGGGATAGATAAATGCACAATGTGATGAAAGAGATAATTGGAAGAATGAGGGTGGCTGAGCTGACCTAAGATACATCATCCATCTAAGTGCTTACTACGTAGTCTAAATGGACCTCAAGATAATGTAGTTCTCCCAAAAGCAAGAGAAAATGAAATGAGGAATAAATAATAGAATAAATATGGGCCAATGTTCTATTGTGAAATCATGTTAGGTAGTGGATATGCAGGATACTTCTTGTAGAGATGGTGTTCAGTGCCACATTAACTTTTGGACTTAGAACACCTAGTGTTTACTTTAGAAAAATGAAATTATGCATCATAAGAATGAATGACCTATAATGACATTCTATTTTTATTGAAATTGGTCATTTCAAATGTGAATATTTATAGCTAAGGATAATGATAAAAACTACCAATATTAGAGTTACAAATATTTAAATTTAAACAAAAATAACAAGGCAAAAATAAATATAAAAATGTAACCTAACCTTAAATCAAAATATGAACAATCAATATTCAAGTAAAAATAAGACTGTATAAAATCAAAGCAATAACAAATTAATAAACAACATGAAATAAATATATGATTAATAAATATCCATGTGTATTTATAAGATGTACTTGGAAAATAAAATAAAAGAATAAGTTAAATACAACTCTAAAAAAATCAATCCTAACTAAAAACTAGACTAAAATTGGTAATATAATATATTTGAACTTAAAATTAAAAAAATAGTATAATACAAGATAAAATAGTAGCACAAAAGAATAAATAACAAAAACTAAGAATAAATAACAAAATAATAAAATTGAATAAATAATAAATTAATAAAATAAAAACTCAACAACAATGAAAACATAATAAAGACACAACAAAATAAAAATGAACTATCAACAAAATACTAACGTAATAAATGGAGACATAACAAAGCACAACAAAACAACAATAAAAATCAAATAAACAGACACAAACAAGAGTTCATCAAAATGTTAGTGAAAGAAAAGAAAAAGGGGAACCGTTCATGTAAGTGTAATAGAGGAGTTATGCTCTATGATAGGGTAACCCCTAATCAGGTATAAATAGATGTGAGGCTCTAATAATTAAACAAGCCACAAAAGTTAGGCATACATAGATGCACATTGTGATAAAAGAGATGATTGTAAGAATGAAGGTGGTCTAGTTGACTTAAGATATGTCATCTATCTAAGGGCTTCCTATGTAATCAAAATGGACCTCATGCCAATGTAGTTCTCCCAGAAGTGGGAAAAAATGGAAAGAGGAATTAAGAATAGAATAAATATGAGCCAATGTTCCAATGTGAAATCATGTTATGTAGTGGATATGTACGATAGTGCCTTCAGAAATGGTGTTCAGTGCCACATTAACTTTTGGACTTAGATCAACTAGCATTTACTTTAGCAAAATGAAATTATGCATCATAAACATGAATGACCTATAATGACATTGTATTTTTATTACAATTGACTAGTTTTAATGTGAATATTTATAAATAAGGATAATGATTAAAACTACCAATACTAGAGTTATAAATATTATTTAAACAAAAATAGACAAAAATAAAAAGGAAAACATAAATATAAAAATGTAACCTAACATAAATTCAAGATATGAACAATCAAGATTCAAGTAAGAATAATAATGTATAAAATCAAATCAATACAAACTTAATAAAAACATGAAATCATGATATGAATAATCAATATCCATGTGTATTTACAAGATGTACATGGAAAACAAAACAAAATAATAAGTTAAATACAACTATAAATAAATCAAGCCTAACTGCAAACTAGACTAAAAGTGGTAATAGAATGTATTTGAACTCAAAATAACAAAATAGTATAATACAAGACAAAAGATTAACACACAAGACCAAATAAAAAAATAATAAGAATAAATAACAAAAGAATAAAAATGAATAAATAACAAAATAATAAATAAAATAAAATGAAACCTAAATAACAATGAAATCATAATAAAGACACAACAAAATACAAATTAACTATCAATAAAATACTAACAAAATAAATGGAGAGACAATAAAGCACAACAAAATAACAATAAAAATAAAATAATCACCCACAAACAAAATTTAGTCACAATGTTAGTGCAATCAAAGAAAAATGAGAACCATTCATAGAAGTGTAATATAGCAGTTATGCTCTATGACAGGGTCACCCCTAATCAGGCATACATAGTTACACAAAGTGATGAAAGAGATAATTGGAAGAATGAGGGTAGTTGAGTTAACCTGAGATACGTCATCTATCTAAGGGCCTCCTACATAGTCTAAATATACCTCAAGCCAATGTAGATATCTAATAAGTAGGAGAAAATGGAATGAGGAATGAAGAATATAATAAATATGGGTTAATGATCCCTTGTGAAATCATGTTAGGTATTGAATATGTAGGATAGTGCCTTCAAAGATGGTGTTTGTTGCCAAATTGACTTTTGAACTTGGAGCCCCTGGTGTTTACTTTAGTAAGATGAAATTATGCATCATAAACATGAATGACCTATAATTACATTGTATTTTTATTGCATTGGCTAGTTAAAATGTGAATATTTATAACTAAGGACATTGATAAAAACTACCAATACTAGAGTTAAAACTATTTACATTGAAACAAAAACAAACAAAAAAACAAGGAAAAAAATAAATATAAAAATGTAATCTAACTTAAAATCATGATATGAACAATCATGATTTAAGTAAGAACAATAATCTAAAACTTAATAAACAACACAAAATCAAGATATGGATAATCAAGATCCATATGTATTTACAAGATGTACTTGGAAAACAAAACAAAAGAATAAGTTAAATACAACTATAAACAAATCATGACTAACTAAAGACTAGACTAAAAGTGGTTATAGAATGTATTTGAACTCAAAATAATAAAAACTAAAAATAAATAACAAAAGAATAAAATGAAAAAATAACAAAATAATAAATAAATAAAATAAAAACATAACAATAATGAAAACACAATAAAGACACAAAAAAATATAAATGAACTATTATTAAAATACTAACAAAATAAATGGAAAGACAACAAAGCACAACAAAACAAAAATAAAATCAAATAAAAACACACAAACAAGAGTTAGTCACAATGTTAGTGAAAGCAAAGAAAAATGTAAACCATTCATGTAAGTGTAATAGAGGAGTTATGCTTTGTGATAGGGTAACCCTTAATCTAAAAAATAATGATACTGACACAATGAAATAAGAATAAAGGATACATAGTTTCCCCCAAATTGTATGGAAACAACATAAAAAACAATTGAAGAAAAAGAAGAAAAGGAAGGGATGGTCGAGTTGACTCTAGATATATGAGACAAGTAGATGTTACCTACATATTTCCATGGATGCAAGATCCAATATGAAAATCAAGCCAGATGTAGTTCTCTCAAGAAATTGGATAAAAGAAAAGTAATGATAAGAAAACATGATTGATGTTATAGAGTAAATAAGGAAATGGACTTGTAAAATGGTAAGAGAATTCAAATAAGTGCTCATAAAATGATAAGAGCATGGGATCAAAATAAACAAAAGTCTAAGATAATGATTTTTTATTTGTCTATAAATTTCTAATGTTTTTGTGTTTTTGGGATAAGCAATAGGAATAAAATATTAGTGAAAGGCCTAGGGAACTACCTAACTAAGGAGATGCATGTCCACAAGTAATTAAAATAGCTAAAATAGATGCAGTGGTACTCATGAATATAAATAATGGTACAAGGAACTAACTAATCAATGATATGCATGTCCAAGATTAAAAAATTATGATAATAGCTAAAGCCAACTTACAATGACCCATGTGATCTTGTTAAGGTAACAATGTCTACAAAATATTAGTAAAATAATAATAGAATAATATGCAATGTTAGATACATATGAAGAACCATTCAACATGCAAAAACTATGTGTTTATGCATATGTGTTCACTTGTCTGTAAGAGGAAGCTACAAAATACTATTTAGGCTAGACTAATTTTATAGAATTGGCACTGAGTGTCGATAATGTCTATGAGTCATAATAAGGATCATAATTGTTTGAGGAATAAAACTATTTAGGTTACAATGGTCCAAGGTATGAAAAGAATATTGTTCTAAGTACAATAGTCCAAGATAGAATCAAACAAAATGAATATGGTCTAGAAGAGGATGATTTAGAGTGGGATAAAAAAATACTATTAGTGAAATATAAATGATCCAAAGTGCCAATGGTCCAGGGTTACAATGGTCTAGAGAAGTAAAATAATATGTTTCACATGAGAACAGTCCAAGGTAGGTCAAGATAAAATAAAAATGGTTTAGGATAGGATAGTCTAGGATATAATAGCGGGACAACAATAATTCAGCATAAGATACCCCCAAGTAAGGGGTCTTATATATAATGGTTCAAAAGTTTTCCAAGTATAATACCACTTGAGATGTACAATATTGATGTGCCCTAGGAGTTCTTCACCATCTGGTATAGCCAACCGGTATGCCCTCAAACCATAATTTGTTGTGATGGCATATGGGCCTAGCTAATTAAGTTGAAACTTATGCTTTTTATTTTATTTATAATTATTGTTTTTTTATTATCTTTCAAGACCAAATAACCAATTTCAAACACCCCAGGGAGAATATACATGTTATAGCTTCTACATAATCTATTTTAATAAGCTTGTAAATTATCCAGGGTAACCAAATACTTGCCATCAAGGAATTCTAGCTCTTGCAACTTGGAAACTCTATAATATTTATCATCTTCAATATTGTCTAAGGATACTCATAGTGAATGCAACTCGATCTTAACCAGGATAGTAGCTTATATTCCATAAACAAGGGAGTATGAAGTGGATGCTAAGGGGGTTTGAATACTAGTGCAGTAAGTCCAAACGAGAGGAAAAATTTGTAAGGGTCAATTATGTCTAGTGTCATTGACAATCTTCTTTAGTATTACAACAATGGTTTTATTTGATGCCTTAGCTTGACCATTGCCTTATGATTTATATGGTGTGGATTTCTTGTGTTTGATTTTGAATTTTGCATAAATAGACTTAATGTCTTACTTTATAAATGATCCACCATTATTGGATATAATATGGGCTAGGATACCATATCAAAAGATGATATGGTAATGTATGAACTTGGAAATATAATTCTTGGTAACAAAAGTGAGAGAAATATCCTCAATACACTTAGTAAAATACTCAATAGAAGTGAGAATATGTTTATGTCCATCAAAATATGTTGGGTTAATTTTCCCAATGAGATCAAAGCCCCATGTATAAAATGGACATGGTGTAGTAATTGACTACAGTGGCAAGGAAGGTGCGTGTATCAAATTACCATGTTATTTTGAAGAAAAAAACTTATTAACATAATTACAAGCATTTTTTTCCATCTTGGGCCAATAGTAACCTATTCTAAGGAGATTTTTGACTAAGACTACACCATTAGTGTGGTTCCCACATATTTATTCATGAAATTCCTTAAGTGATAACTTGGATTCTCCCAAATATAAATAATGAATTACAATTTCATCATTGCCTTTATAATAAATCATGTTTCCAAGGAGGGTATAATGGGCTTTATGATGAAGGAAATGTTTCTGACAATTACTGGAAAGGTTAGGCAGAAAGACTTGGCCATGAAAATAATTATAAATGTCTTGAATCCAAGGTAGGTCTGTTGAGGCATTATGACCATCAATAGTGCATACCCTCTCTAAATATATTATTACATGAGTACGCTTTAATATATTTTTAATCATTAAATGATACTCTTTAACACTACTAGTAATTTTTATCATGGACCCAATTATTGCCATTGCACTGGAAAATCTGTTATTGGCCTATGGTACCTATTTAAATTGTATGGATTTGATGTGAGTCTTAAGATTATCCATAATATGATTTTAGGGTATAAGATTATTATCATGATTTTTTTACTGATCTATGGTTTGATTGATAATCAATTTACAATCTCCATAGACCATTAAGCATTGGATATCTCATTACACTGTAAGATGAAGTCCTATAATAAGTACTTCATACATGGCCATATTGTTGGTATAATTAAAATTAATATGAAATGTCTTGGGAATTAGATCCATTTATTGTGTAATCAAAAAAATGCCTACCCTAGATCAATGAAAAGTGAAGGAACCATCAAAGTATAGGTTCCACTATTTAGGTTCCTACAACCCTTCTTCTATTGTCATAATAGAATCATCTAAAAAATCAAATCTGAGTGGTTGAGTATTTATAATAGGGGATTCTACAATTTGATGTGCAATAACCTACCCTTTAATATCCTTTTGGTTTTATTACTCAACATCAAATTTACTTAATATCATGATGCTTTTAACCATGTGACCTACGATATTTGATTTAGATAATAACTATTTTAGGGGGTCCACTTTAGCAATAAAAATAGTTTTTTAATTTAGTATTAGTGTTGTAGATTTTGGGAAGATAACACCATTGATAAAAAAAACTTTCTCAATATGCATTTAATTATTTTCATAATCCAAAAGTGTGTGGCTTAAATATTAAATTTCATGTTACTTTCCTTGCGCATCACGTTAGGCCAAGAGTGCCCCTAGTGCATGTTCAATTGTTGAAATATAGAGAAGCAATGGTTGTCTAGGTGTGGATAGTCTCAAAAATAGTGGTTTGGCCAAGTATGTTATGATCTTCACAAATTTTTATTAACATTTAGCATCCCATTGAAAATTAACCCCTTTATTCAAGATATGTGTAAATGGGTGGCACTTATCTTCTAGTTGTGAAATGAACATGTGAATAGATTTGATCTTTCCTTGTAGGATGTGGACCTATTTAAGATTGGAAGGTAGAGGCATTTATATAATTTAATTGACCTTAAAAGGATCTAATTCAATCCCTCTATTTGATATAATGAATCCTAGAAATTTTCTTGAAGTGATGCCAAAGATAAACTTCTTGGGATTAAAATGGACCTTGTACTCATAAAGTCTCTCAATGATTCTTTTTAGAACATCAGGATCTCCATCACATGTTCTTGATTTAGCTAAGATGTCATCAACATAGTATTAAACAATATCATGCATCTTTTCATATAAAATGATAGTCATATCATAGTGATAGGTGGCTCCAACATTATTCAAGCCAAATGTCATGACTTGATAATAGAATGTTCCCCATGGTATGGTGAATGCAATTTTGTGTTGGTCTTCCTGAGTTATCTTGATTTAATTATATCATGAGAATCTATCAATGAGGGATAACATCTCATACCCAACAATAGAGTCAAAAATCATGTTAATGTTGGGTAGAGTAAAATCATCTTTGCGGAATGCCTTATTTATATCTATGAAATAAGTACAAAGTCATATACCCTATGGATTTTTTATGACTAGGACTATATTTTATATCCATTCAAAATATTCAAGTTACTTGATTGATCATACTCCTAATAGTTTCTCTAGTTTTGCGTTTACCAAAAGAGCGATGTGTGGATGCATCTTCCTAAATTTTTGTTTGACTAGCCTAGCATTTGGATGGACAACAAGTTAATGAATAATGAAGTTAGGGTCTAATCCTAGCATGTGAGAGTAATCCCATGCAAATATATCAATTAAATCCCTCAGAATGATGATAATGTGGTCATGCTCTTCGTCAATGAACGAGGCTCCAAGATAAAAACTTTTCGGATTATCATAAGTTTGCAAGTTAAATTTAGTATTGTTTTATATAATAAGTGTAGAACCATCTTCAAAAATAGTAGGTAGAATTAGATTGTGATCTTATTATTTTAATTCAACTTCTAATTGTTATTCCTCAAGCTCTGGATAATGAGACAAATCTGATTCTACTAATTCAGGTAGTGGCCAACTAGCAAATATTTCTAAAAAGTCAAGATTGAGCCATTAAAAAAACCTTTTATATTATGATGTGATGATGGTACTAGATAGGGAGCTAAGACTTGATGGACCTTGTGTATCCTTTGGAGATGATAAAACCTCCCTGTACAAGAGTGCCTAAAATAAGTTATCACTCAAAGGCTTGTCTTTTTCTTTACTATTTCCCTTATCAATGAGCACCTCAAAGAGGTTTTCATTTGAGGATCTAGATGTTTTATATTTTTCATGACCAATAAATTTTGCATGCTCTCTAAGTAGTTATAAGGTTCTAAAGTTAAATCAACACCCTGTTTATGATCACCAATTAAAAATATATCTCTAAGGCCCATGTACTTGATAATAAATTCCTCATTTTAAAACTCATCGAGGGATATGGTATAAGTTTTTTGGCCCTAATCAATGATTTAGGGATGGAAAAGGCAAAGGGAAAAATGGGATGTGATATTCATAATGGAGTTTGAGTCAAATAAGTTTGTGTTAGTAAGCTCATCATAAATACTATGATGGGACACTATATCATTACTAGTTGTATTATTCCTAGTTTATTCAAAATAACCACTAATGAAATACATGAGGTCACCCGCAAATGTTGTAAATCTAGGACCTTGATTTCATGTTAGGTTTAACATTTGATAATGTTTCCAAGATTAGTATCTCTTTTGGCCTGAGGCCCTTTCCTTTATAATAAAATTTATCCATAATTTGATTAGGAATAGGATATTTAAGATTTTGAAACTAATCAATGATGCCATTAGAATATAACCAATCTCCTTAAATGAAAGATTATTGATCTTGATTTGGGGAAGTAGAAGGTATGAATACCATCAATGGTTTTTATGTATCTTTATTCTTTTACCAAATCATGTTGGGTCTAGAAGGTCTTTGGGAAGTTTTGGGTTTGCCAAATGATTTAGAAGACTTGGGAAACCTAGTGATATGGAAGGCATGTTTCAGATGGTATGTGGAAATGCATGTGTCCTCTATAATGACCTACAGTGTAAGGGTTGTAAGAAATGGATCAACCAAAATTAATTCAAGGTCACTTTGATTTATATAATTGTATTTGGGCACATGTGAAACTATTTTCATGTGCTTCTTCATAATGAATTTAGAACCAATATAATAGTTATAATTACAAAATTTCTCCTTTAGGTGTTTTTAATACTTGTAGGGCTATAGATTGATAGGAATGGTGACTTAAATCCAATCATGGGGGAGCTTGAGGCACTAATTTTAAGTGGATGGGACAGCCTATACTTAATGAATCTAAGGATGACCATGAATTATGTTATAAGGCAACTAAATATCCAAAATATGTAATAAGGCATGATAAGACATAGACCAAACAATGATTGGCAAATAAATAGTTATAAAAGATTCCTTTTTCACATTTTTGTATGCCTTGATTGTGATTATATTTGGTTGAATGTATTTTATAGTATAACCCAATCATTGTACTAGCTTGAGGGCACTATGTTTAGACATAAAACATTGTCTATACAAATCCATATAATTTTATGGTTTTTTATGATGACCTCAATATATAAGTGGTTGTTATGGTTAGGAGTTAGAGTGGTCATGTCTCTCTGATCAAATTTAACCTATCATAATGGAGACAAATGGCTTATAAGTGTTTGAAATTGTTCATGGTTAATGTCCTAGGGAATAGTGGATTATTGAATGAAGTCATTCAAAATTATTTTATGGACTTTAAACATACATAAAATATCTAAAATAGAAATTTGTGTATGGGTTTTACTTAGATGGTCTTATATATTATGTCTTTTCCATAGTAGGATGAGATGGTTTAACCTTGACTAGTGGTAGAGTTTAGGTTTGGATCTGAAGGAATGGTGTTCACATTGGGTCTTGTTTTAAAAGATGACAAAGGGATCTAAAGGGTGACTCGTGAGTGTCTATTTGTGATTATGCAATCTAGAGTTGGCAAGGATCTATTACAATTAGATTAAGGCAAAGGGCCTTGGATGGTGAATCATGAGCATCTAGGTAAATTGGTGTAATTTTGATTTGGAAAGGATCCATTATAATTATAAGAAGATGGCAAAGGGCATTATATGGTGACTCACAAGTGTCTAGTTGTGTTGGTGTAATTTTGAGTTGGTAAGGAGACATTATAATTAAAATAAGAAGGCCTCAAGTTACTAACCCACAAAAATTTAGGTGTAATAGAATTTCTTGAACCTCGATGTGGTGATACTTGAAGTAGAGGGTGTTGACCTTATAATGGGGTGTCCAATGCTTTAAGGATTACAAGATGGTTCATGAGCTTTGATAGTGATGGTAAAATCTGGTTTGCATATATATGCCCCATAGTGCTATTGTAATCATAAGGTATTTATTTAACCTAGGTTTTTAACATGGGTATTATGATCCTAATTATGATAATGTTGATTATGATTTTGGCCTTGTGTTTGTTGATGCTTATTTTGTCCTTGGTTCTGATTATTTCTTGATGGATATTGATTTTGATTATGAAATGGATCTTTTTAAATGCCCATATCATAATTAGTATTTTGTGTGGTAAGTTTTATTTCAAATTTGTTTATTTCAATCAAATCTTCAATGACATGTCTCAATTAAACACATTGATAAGCACCATGGCCAATAACATGATGGAAGTTAAAAAACTCATCTGCTTGATACCAATTAGATTTGGGTTGATCTTAAGGAAATGGTCTTAGTATAGGCCACATAATCAGATTAGCTAGTATGAGCTTTTGAAACATAGCCTCAATGGGTTCTCCTAGTTTGTGGAATACTCTATATTTATTGAATGCCCTTAGTGGAGAAACCCTTTGAAAATTAGTTGATGGACTAGGTGGGGATTTTGATCAAGGAATATGAGAAGGGTGGTTAGATCAAGTGTTAAATTCACATTAAAATCAAAATGAAAGGAAACATAGTAACATGCATAACACTATCTTTCTTAGATCAAAGGGTGGAGAACTAAAAAGTAAGAAAAATAACCTTTCTTAACTTTCTTGAATGCTCCAAGAGATTTTTTCATTGGTTGGCTTGGCTTATGCTCAAGAGATCTTTGGAAAATGGAGTTGTGTGGCTCCTTTTCCCCTTAGTAGCATGGTTTGGCTCACACTTTCTTGATGTAACTTCATGGCTTGATGGCTTGGCTTATGATTCACAATTTTGGCATTATAACTCTATTGTTTCCAATCTCATCAGAAAACTAGAATAATAACATTACTATGTCCAAGCTCTCATAAATGAGAGCGAAATTATTTTATTTATAGGTTTATCAAATAACCCCAACCCATGGTGAGTTTATGTGTAATTATAGCTTGATATGGGTTCAAACCTTACCTTTATGAGTTAATTAACCCTAGTAGAGTTAAAGAGTGTCAAATGGTAATGATTAGAAATAAATAAGAATGGGTGGGATATTTTAGGATGCTTGACAACTAAAAAAAAGGTAATTATGAATTCCTAAGATATTCTTTAATTTTTGAATTTCATTTTTCATAATTCATTTAATTGCTCATGGATGATTCAATTAGGCATTTGATTATATTTTTCATGTTAATAAATTATATTTAGGTATTTTAGCATTTTTCAAGATTTGAATTGATTATATGGTGTGCATGTGTCCCTTTTAATATATTTATAAGACAAATCATAATTTATATGTCCAAATTTGAGATGTTTAGTGATTCTTATGTTGAAAATATGATTGTCATTGATGTCAAAAGGGAGATCATTGGCATTATGGATGTCATTGATGCCAAGGCTAAATATGGTGATTTAGGGATGTGAAAGGAATCCTATCAGAGGTTAAAGATGATTGGATTGATTTTGTACATGAGATGAATTCATTTTATTCTTCATATTGATCACCTATATGTTTTGAGTCTATGACAGGTAAATTTGAGAACGTAGTTCGTTGACATCACCATTTTCACATGTGAAAGAGTCTGGGGGAGTTGGTTATATGGTTGTGATCACATCAGTCCCTAGTTTTTATATGTTAGATTTGAATTCATGCAATGAAATATGGTAGAATATATATGGATGTAAATTTATCTACTTAGACAAAAATCCCTAACTTTCTATACTTAGTAAAATTTGTAAAAGGGGTAAACAAAACCAAGTAACCATATTGATAAGGTTAACATTTACACACATGGATATTTTAAGATAAAATGATCATATGGATTTGTTCATTTTTTTCATAATTTATATACACTAAATATCAGTTCATGTGACATAGCATGATAAAATATATGCTTGAGCAAAGTTGGGCTCTAAAGCATTTTGACAATGTTTTCCAACACTTGAGAAATTTGCAAGTTGTAGGATAAAGCTGAGTAGGCAACATGATGATGTCATATCTTACACATATTAAGATTTCAAGTGTAGATGGATATATGGATTTAATCTCCTATGTAAGAGGATATTATTCACTAAACTACAAGTCATGCGATTAAGTGTAATAAGAGCTATGTAGGTGCAAATTTAGCCTTCTAGGCATATTGAAATGGTCCTCATACTTAGTAAAATCTACACAAGGTACCACAAAGTTGTCATGCTTTTACAAAAATCATTTTCGAACATTTTCAAAGGAAATAAATATAAAATATATTATGTGTTTTTCATAAGCATCTTAGATATATGGTCCACAGGTTCAGATGAAGAGCAATGAGCCCATAATTGAATTATCTTTTCTCTCAAATGACATAGGGTTTCTCAAGTTAACCCTAAGGGTTTAATTCATGGAATTTATAGGCATGTTATATTTTGATGTTGATTAGATATAGCCTAAACTTGGTAGCTTAATTTATAGCTTAAGCCTTCGTCATCATTGTAAAACTAGACCCTTAGACCTAACAATTCCCAGCTTGAAGTAGTGATCAAGACTTTATATTTCATAATTCTTGGACTTAATATTTGTCTTAGCTTGATCGATAGATACCATTTATTTATAAAATTTAAGATATAATGGTGCACAGTAAATTCAATTTATCAAAGGCACCTTTGAGTAAACATGCTAGTGATAATTATCACAATCACAAAACTTGCACAGTAAATGAATGGAATGGTTTAAAGCTGATAAGTCAATGATAAATGAAAGGTTTCTAAGTATATTAATAGTGGTATCTTAAAATAATGTGTATAAGGCATGCATTAATGCCAAGTATCAAATTATTGAGACATTAGTAGAGATAAAGATCAAAATTATTAGAAGATCTAGTAATGAGTGGATGATCATCCAAAGGAGATCTTATGGAGTGAGTGGACTCAATGGGATAAAGTGCAAGATGTTTATTGACATAATGGAAAGTTAGATCAAGAAAGTTTGAGAAGATCGATGAAGCATAAGTAATCTAAAGAATCTGAAAGTAGTGAGATGGGATAAACATGTTGACATTTAACATCAAAACATAAGTAAAGACCATGTTAGTTTCAAGATTAAACGACATGTAGAAGATCAGATTATAAAGATCAATAGACACATTTTAAAGTTGAATAGTTAAATATAAAAAGCATACAAGGATCTAATGGAGAGTTTGATCCTATCAAAGATCGATTGAATATACATGATTTAAAATTTTAGATATTTGAATGTGGATCATTAGATTTTGGCACCAAAATGAAGATCAACTATTAATATTTAAAGATATAATCAGTCTAATAGTCAAACATTGAAACATCTAGGAATTTGTAGTTAAGCTATAAATCATGACATAAACAATTAATTATATCATTGTGATTGATAAAAATTATGTAACAAGGCATGTGGATTAAAACTAGAGCCTGATATATGTTATATATAGTAAAATACCAAGAATCATGGTGGTGGAGTATGAGTTCTAGATGTGGGAAACATATAGTTAAAGAGATAATGAAATGAGTCCAAAATAGAAAGTGATGTGTTGGTAAATAGAGAGAGAGAGAGAGGTAGAGAGTAAGAGATTGATGAAGTGTGTCAAATAGAGACATATCTAGACACAAATATAGAGGGGTAAAAAGAAGAAAGGCATAAAGAGATAATGTGCAAAGCATGAGTAGTTACATACTAGACTTGTCATAAAGAACAAAGATTGGATTATTTTGTGAATAAACATTTGAATTTGGAGTTGTAATTCCATTATAGATCTAATAGGTTGGTATCATTAGATAAGCTAAGTTGGTGCTTAGATTAGGGAGTGGGTGACTACATAGAGTTAGTGATCTTAAATTAGGGGTTTGGTGTCTCCTTATGGTTGGTTTTGTTTAATTTGTAACCAATGAGGTGTTGACTATGAGGCTAGATTAGAATAGTATATTCTAATAGCTACTCTCATCAAGGTTTTTCCTAATTGGTTTTCCATATATACATATAGTGTCATGTGTATTTGTGTGTGTGTGATATACATATTTGATTTGAAATGTATATATATTTTAATCTACATTAAAATTATTTAAAGGACTAGTTTTAGTTGATATATCGATTCACCTTGCCTCTTAGTATATAGTTGTGTTCCAACATCTTAGGCTAGATTTGTAGAGGTTGGTAAGAATAACTCTAAAGTCTGATATGAAGCCATTGGTGGAAAATTTTATGTGTCTACATTTTCCCCTGTTTTGGAAGGTATTACAAATTCTAAGCATTGTAAAATCTTCTCAAAGAATAAACTAGGTCTTGTATACTTATGACTTCAATGATAATTGATGAACTGTAGGGTACCCCCTTGAGGGAGCAATTAAAAAAGTGATCAGTAAATAGTTCCTTAAAATAATGAAATGAGTGGACTAAATAGATGAAATGATGGGGCAGAATGAATTAATTTTCCCAAAGGTAGTTATAATCAATGGTATATGGAACTGCCCAAGTTAGGATAGATGAAAAATATGATTTGCCCAAAGGTGGTTAGAATCATTAACATAAAGAGATATCCCATTCATGATAGATAAAAAATATGATTTTCCAAAAGGTAGTTAAAATCATCAACATACATAGGATAAAAACATGTCCCAATTGGATAGAATAAAGTGAATGATTTTCCCAAAGGTGGTTATAATCATTAACCTTCAAATGGATGGAAATGGAATGATTTGCCTAAAGGTGGTTAGAATAATTGGAAATGAAAGTGGGATGGTGTAGAATGGTTTTCCCAAAGGTGATTATAATAATTATACCCTGATAGTGACAAAGATGATATGAAATATGTAAGTGGGATTATATACAATGATTTTCCCAGAGGTGGTTATAAGCATTATATCCAGATTATGGAAAAAATGATAGAGAGGCTAAAGATGAGTTAGGAAACTTGCTATTAAGGAGATGATCATCTAAACTAATTATGAGTAAAATTCTTTTTTTATTTAATTATTTTATGTGGGATATGATTTAGATTAGGTCAAGATTGTAGTTGGGGATCGTGCCAAGGATATATCATCATTGCATTTATCATGCAAACTTCCTAAAGCTAATTTTTGATATAACATGTGATGCTAGGAATCATGATATAACACCATGAGGACTTGGCCAAAATATACATAAGGACTGAATCTCAACCCAATACTCAGTAAAAAATAATGTACCAATAATAAACATCATGATGATAATGTTGATGTATGAATATTGATGGATTCAAGAATAATGCTCTAGGAAACATGTAATGAATGTATGTATACTGAGTCGAGGCACAATACTAAAAGTAAATAAATAGGCACAGAAATAAATGAAATGTTAAGAAAAGAAAGACTCCAAAAAATACAAAGAGAAACATAAAACAAATAAGCAAAAAATATTCACAATGTTAGTAAAAACAACATGACAAAAATAAGATGACAAATACTACACCTATAAAATAAGAAACAACTTAATAAATAAATAATATGGGGGAATTGAACAAAATGGAGGAGGTGGCTAAGATATATTTGGATGTACTAGGAAAATGGATGTTTCTTACATAGTTACATGGACACAATATCCAACAAAAAGTTTAGGCTAAATTTAGTTTTCCCATGATTTGACATAGATAAAAATAATGAAATAAAACAAACATGATGGATGTGATAGAATAATATGGGAATGATCTTTAAAAATGACAATTGCATGGTATGAGGGGCCAAAAAGGATGGGGAAACTAAATAACAAGAGATTTATTGTGAATTAGTGAGGTCTCTTAGAATCCTTAAGGCAAATAAGTGTTCAATGGTTTTGGATTTTCTAAATCGATTTTACAATTTTTTTTGGAATTTAAGAGCTTTTAAACTCAATCAAGAATGAAAAGATACTAAATGGTCTAAACTCACAAAATGGTGGGAGCATTCAAATTTGAAATAGATCATAAAATAGTGAGAGTATATGGGAAAAGGGGGACTAAGTTGACCTCAACAAGGTTTTAACATGACCCATATAGTCTCAAAATGGCCTCAAGTGAAAGTAGTTCCACCTTATAGTGGAGGAATATGACTAGTGTAGCGGCTAATTCAAATGAAATAGGCATAGTTGCTATAATGACATAGTACGACATAGGAATGGTAAGTTGATATGTCAAGGCACAATAAAAAAATGTTTCCCTTAGTTTTACCATAGGTGGTTATAATGAGGAAAGCAAAAAATATATCAATGATACTAATTTGCCTATAGGAAGTTATAATTAGTAGTAATATTAGTAAGATACTTATTTGCCCATAGGTGGTTATAATCAGACACACATAAACAAAGTATGGTATAAAGTGAAATAAGAAATGAAGGATGAAACTACCTAAAAAATTTTCATACTACCCTAAAATATGACCTTTGTTTGGAATTCTTGAAATAACCATTAAAACTGATTTGATGCTTCATGTTGAAACCAAACACATTGGATGAACCAAGGTCAAATGAATAGGTAGATAGTGTCAAAATAGGTTTAGTTGATAGATAAGGTATGGTAGAATGTAATGGTGGAATGGAAAAGGGATAGGATGGTAGAATGGTAATGGTGTAAAGAAGAATTTTGATAATATGGTACAACTTGAAATGGTCCTCATAGACAACACAATAGATCACTCAAGTGTAGTACTGCTTGAGGTGTATAATGTTCATCGACTCATGAAGTTCATCATTCTGGTGTGGTGATCATATATGATATAGTGCCATAATATACAATAATGATGAAATTACCTACCCATTTGGTTTTAAACATTCCATTATGATTCTTATTAGTTTTGATATTCTTTTGGTTTTCTTTAAGAACAAGATGACCAAGTTCAAAGTCTATATGTTTCATGCATTAGTTGTAGTGGCCACAAAGTAGATTTTGATATGCTTGAAGGTTTTTTACGATGTCCATGCATTTATAATCAAGTAAATATATCTCTTTAAAGTGATCTACTTGATAATATTCATTATCAATTACATGCTTAAGAGAGATGCACAAAGAAGGTAACTCAACCTTAATGGGAATAATGGCCTTAGTGTCATAAATGAGTATGGTCTGGCACCTATGGAAGTATGATGATTGGTATGGTATGCCCAAAGGGTGTGTAATATCTAAAGGTGCCAATCATTTCCAACATCATTAAAAATATTTTTAAGGATATTGATAATGGTTTTATTAGATGCTTATGTTTGGCCATTACCTTAAGGGTAATATTCCATGTAAAAATGTTGAGTAATTTTGTACTCAACATATAGTGATTTTACATCCTTGTTTTTGAATAATCTAAAATTATTAGATATAATGTCAGAAGGGATACCATAGTATCAAATGAGATGGTTTAAGATGAATTTGGAAATTTACTTTCCAGTCACATAAGTGAGGAGTATATCTTGAACCCACTTAGTGAAATATTATATGGCAGTAAGGATATGTTTATGGCTATCAAATGAGATGAGGTTTATCTTTCCAATGAGATCAAGGCCCAATGTATAAAATTGCCATGGTATCATCATTGGTTTTAGAGTCTTGTCTAGGGTATGAATTAAATTTATTTGCCATTGGCATTTATCACATCCTTTGACATATGCAATGCATCTACATTCATCATTAGACAATATTACCCATTACTACTGGTGTGGTCTCCACATACCCCTTTGTGAACTTCCCATAATGTTAGTATAGATTCTACTAAATTTAAACAATGAAGCAAAGTTCTATCAAAACTACAATAGTATAGGGTTGGTCTAAGTAAGGTATAATGTTGGGCATTGTGCATGAAATATTGGTATTGTTTACATGATAAATATGGTGTCATAATATTTCCATAAGGGTAAGTGTATAGGTCTAAATACCAAGTAGATCTAGGATAAACAATATCATAGATTATTGTGATGGTTAAGTTGACCAATTTTGGCTTTTAAGTCAAATTGGGGCACCGATAGGTAAAATTTGGTTTTTAGTGGTTTTAGTGGGTATAAAATTTGTTCATAAAGTATATTATATGTAATTTGATTCCATTCAATGTTATATTATCCTTGGTCAGTAATTTCATTAGATAACATATCATTTTGAGTCATTTTAGTGGTCAAAATTGTGAATTTAATGATTTGTATAGATTTTTTGGAATGAATGCATGTTAAAAAATGTGATTGCATGTCCCATGTGTCCTTATCTATATTAATTAATTGAAAAAAATGAATGTTGGTAGGTTATGTAGAATAAATGGGAGTTTTATTAAAGGAAAAGAAGAGTTTGGCACTTGTACAACCTCTTTGGGAAGTGTGCCACATGAGAAATTATCAATAAATATATCTTCAACTTACCCATGACTAATTACATGCTTGGTTTTATTATCAAGTTTAATTTATGAAATAAAACTATTTTGTTCCTTTTTCACCCTTCTTAGCAAGTAGAAGGGACCTATAGGTTTATACTTGGTATAGTCAGCATAAAAGGTTTCAGTGAAAATGCTCTTTTAGGTCTATTATAAAATTATTAATATTATATTTGATGTTTTTTTATAGATGAATGGTGGTCTAATATTTGTGAACCACTCCTAAGAATTCAACCTTTCAAATCTATCTGTTAGTTTGTGTAGCCTATGGGTTTTGCCTTGGATTGAGCAAATATATATAATCCACTTACTAGTATTCATTCCATATGATGTTCACTCCCTATCCTAAATTTTTCCATGATTATTTTTATTTTTTTCAAATATAGCATGAGATTTTTGGTTTATTTTGTAGGTTGATTTCCTAGGTGTAATGGCACCCATTTCCACTACTTGCAGAAGGTTGTTTTCTCTACAAGAGATTAATATCAATGGGACATGATGTTCCCCATGTTTAAATAACATATATAACACCTCCATTTAATTTTTTTTTCTCATAATTCCATGGTTTGATCAAAATTTTAGCCCATGATCATACTCAGTTAGTTCCTTAACCATTTTCATCTCCATCTATGTTGAATCACATGTACAAAACTTGTTTAGTATGTTCATGAAAGTGTATTTGAGGTATATAGATGTTGAAATTTGGTTTTTATTAGGAATAAATAGTTTTTATATTAAAAAGAGTGTGATAATAATACTATTTTAGTAATATACCATACATAATACACAATATACAATTGAAATGTACACCTATAGCTGACTTGGTAGAGAATTCAAAGAGCCTTTTAAGGTGTTAATGTTGATTTTTAAGATCTCTTTCAATCACTAATGTTAATAAAAATTCATGGTGGACATACTTGAAGAGAAAATTTGGAAAATGGAGTCATGAATTTCCTTCTAAGATCAATAGAAAAGTTCATGCCCATTATCCCTAAACTAAGAAAATAGAGGTCCTTAATGTTTTGTGTATATGTTATATCATAGTTTAAATTATTATTAAAACAAATAAATTGGTAAACCTTGTATAATTTATAATTTAAAATATCCATGAAAAATATGTATGCCATAAAATTAAGGGATGATAGTATTTGAGCTCTTCAAAGTTGACATTTTACACACTAAATTTCCTCACTATTATCTATAGAATTTGAGTGATCAAGTGCCATTGTTTCCCAAAGTGATAATGTATAAGGATGTGATCATGATAGATGGTATCCAATGGTGATAATAAACCTAATAATTTTCAAGGTATATAAATATATGTCAATACAAGGTATACCCCTACATGTCTACCTACAGGCCTCTTTGCACTACAAATATGCCCTTGCAGGCTAGTTGTAGGGTCACCATAGAGGGTAGGCTAGATAGTTTTGATAATATAACTCAATCAAAAAATAAAAGGTAAGTGAAATTATATAATGTTTTGGAGATATTAAATTAATATTTTTTTCATTCTCTTTAAATCCTAGAGCAAGCATGAACACCTACAAGTGTCATTCTATAAAAAAATGAGCACTATCAGCTTGAAAGATAGATAGTGAGCATAAAAGGGTATTTTTAGGTATTTTAAATTTGTGATTTGATACAAATGTTCCAATAAAATAAAAAACTAACCTAAGAAACTATTTATATAGTTATTATCATTGCATTTTAAGCTTAATCATGCCTTTTCACCTATAATATGGTCAAAAGGTACGGTATACAAAAAATAGTGAGCTAACATGAGTTTTAGGCTTGTTTGTAAAACACTAAAACTAGTTATAGGGTATAATAATGATAATTTACCTAAATAGGGGTTTAATTTAAAAAATTTCATGACTTAACCTAAATCTCAAGAATAAAAAAGACTTATAGGTAGGACCTACAAGTAGGGTTTCTCAGTCATTTAAGGGAAACTCAGTTTGGTGAACTCCAAGTGTAGGTGAGAGTTAAGGGATAATTAAAATGAAAAATAAATACCATTAACACCTTTCAAAAACTATTATTATCTCAAATATCCTTTTTATGTGTGAAATAAAACTTATAGGTGGTTCCCATAAAGCAAAACGTAGTCAGGATAGTGGCACTTAGTCTTGACTAGATAATGGTATGAGGATTATATGTGGAGAATTGGAGGGATTATTGAGGAATATGATACATTAAATACAATAATTTTTGCCTATAAAATTTATCATAATTAATATATGACATAAAAGTGATATCAAAACATGGAATATATAATCTAAGGTGAATTTCTTGCACACAATCCTTGCCTACAAGGATTGTTTTGGATTTTTGGAAGTTTGGGGGGTCAAATCATATTTAAAAGAGATAAAAATTTGTATATAGTACATTAATGAATTGGATAAACTTATCATATATCTCCTTAAGTATTTGTAAATATGGGAGTTCTCTCTATTTTATCTTAGACAGAGGGCACTCCTTTGTGAACAAAGTTGGCAGGTTTTGGAGAATAATGAAGGAATATCAAGTTAGAAGATGTAGAGAAATTATAAAATGGGTTTATAAACTTTAATGAAACAAAGACAAGAATAATATAAAAATAAATAAGGAATGGAATCTAACATAGGAGACCAAACCTTCAAGAGTTTTAGATAGGCTCATCAAACATGGTTATGCATATAATACCAACAAGAGGTCATTATCACTTTTGGATGTAATTGAGATTTAAAATTTATTGGATCATGTTTTTAGTACCATTAAAAAAGTTTTAAATCCTATATTTTGTAGGGGTAATCATTAGGAGGTCATCTTGGGTCCTGAACCAACATAGGCATACTAAGCATGACTAGGCCTATTGGCCAAATGGGGAGTCCATCACACTTATTGCATGAGGTAAGAATTAAAATCTATTGGAACATGTTTTTAGGGTCATATATAAAGTTTCCAAGATGATAAAAGGAAAAGAAACCCTTGAATAAGCCATGTTGGCTTAAAAACAACATTAGGCCTATTGAAAAGGTGAAAACAAGTTTGATTGGAGAGATTTATATGATCACACCTTTTTTGATGATTTTAATGTAGGATTGATAGGTTCAAAAAATATAATAAATTCCTTGAAGAACCATCTATTGGACTTGGCTGACAAATACAACATCCCAACGTTATGAACAAAGATTAAGAGGGAAAACATGCCTAAAACCCTTTCATAGAAAAAATTGAATAAATAATACTAAAAATGAATCCAAATGGACAATTTTTATCATGAAACCTATTATAAGTTTTAGAGGATCCACTAAAGCTCCCTCCCATGTAAATTATTTGTACAGACTTGTACGAATGGGGTATAAAATAGGGTATTTTTGACCATTTTTTGTGTTTTATAAGTTCAAGGAGTCTAAATATGAAACCAAATTTGAGAGAAAGCTTAATACTTTTAATAACTTCACATATTAATTTCATTCCTTATAACAACTCTTAAGTGCCTCAATAGAAGCTCTCATCTTAGCTAGTCAAAATTGGCATATTGGACAAACTAGTGAGAAGTGTGAAAACTCTAAGGGAAAGTGATTTTAAGGTGTCCCTAATACGTATATGTCCATAGATGGTCTTTAAACTTGTAATCTAGTCCTTACCATTGATTTACATGGGTAACTGATGCTAAATTTGAGGCCAAGTGTGTAAGGTGCATGGAAGAGAAGTTTTATTGACAGCTGATGATGATGGCTCACTTCAAAATGTTTTTAGAGGACCAATTATTAAAAAAAATTATGGATAGGAGTTCTTGATACCCTTACCCTTATTTAAAATCATTTGACTTGGCATTATATATTAATGAGGCATTCAAATAGGGTGTCTTGAAGTTAGGTTTTTTGAGCTAGTCAAGGAATTTTCGTGTCACTTTTCATGAGGTTTATGACTTGGATTGACATTTATACTTCTTGATATTTCATGTTTCATCCCATATCATATTTTCATGAAAAAATTAATTGATTATATCATATTTAAACGTGTCCTTATGACCCTTAGACTTCTCTCTCTCTCTCTCTCTCTCTCTCTCTCTCTCTCTCTCTCTCTCTCTCTCTCTCTCTATAATAACTAGCCTTTTGGCATTGTAATCTATGATCCACCTAAGTATGGTGAATCCCTGATCATTTTTATAATATTTTATAGATAATAAAACTTATTTTTACCTCTTCTATGAGTATTATTAGTGTGTTCATTTGAAATATTTGATTTTGCATAAGTGATAACTCTTGTTTCCTTAGCATAATTGTTTCATTTTATCATCTATTTTCAGTTTAAAAACTTCTTGTAGGGAATGTGAAGTGTTTAAGTAAAATTCAAGGATCGATTGATTTATTATTTTCATTAATGACCTCATAAGCCTCTTGTCTAGTCCTCTTAAATTTTCACATTCATCTATAACCTCGTAATGTAGCATTGATGTGAGAAGATGAAGATTGGAGAATTTTATGTTTAGTTTGTATTTTAATTTTAAGTGTAACATGTATATGGTTGGAATTCAAAAATATATTTTGGTGTATCACCTCCCCTAGGATAATTAATTTTTACTTACCTCTCTCCCTTTTCACCCATAAAGTTTAGTTGTAGTTATGATCCAAAGTGGTACACCAAGGTAACTATCCTTATCTAGAGATTCAGCTCATTCCTTAGGATACCCACAAGCCTAGAGTTATTTACATTGTGAAAATTATATGAGGAGAAATTTTACATATCCTCAAAGTGTGAAAATACAAGTGACAATAGGTTGATGGTTCATGAACTAGAACTAGTATATTTTCAATGAGAAACTAGTATTATTTTACCATATTTGTATGCCAAATCAAAGATCCAATGGTAACCATACCATCTACTATTTTGTTAATATCCTTTAGTATATGTTCAAATTATATGTTGGCAATATACTACTTGAGAGTTTTGACCATGGCCTTGTAGGGTACCAACTTATCATCTTTGGTTTAAAAGTGGTTTTTAACCTAATTTATGATTAACTAAGAATCACCATAAACCTTTAGATGATGTATGTTCCATTTTACTTCTTGTCTAAGCCTTGTAATGAGTGATTCATATTTAGGCATGTTATTGGTACAACAAAAGCTAATTCTAAATTACTTAGGGATTAGATCCCCATGTGGAGTGATAAACAAAAGGCCTACCCCTAATCCATGTGTTGTGAAGGAGCCATAAAAATATAAATTTTAGTGTTGCTCTTCAAGAGATGTTTCAATGATGGCCATGATGGATTCATCAGGAAATTAAAATGTTAGTGGCTTTGTATATGTAAGGGGTGCTTTAACATGATGATTTATAAGAACTTATCCCTTGATGGCTTTTTGGTTGACATATTATATCTCAAACTCACTAAGAAGTATGATCCATTTGGCCATTTGTCCTTCTAAAGCTATTTTATAGAGTAGATACTTGAGTGGATCTAATTTTGAAATGACCATGGTCTTATTATTCAACATGTAATGTCATAATTTCTTAGCTATGAATACCATAGCTAAATAGGATTTTTCAATGGGCATATAATTATGCTCATACATGACCATTGTGTGGCTTAGATAGTACATGGCATGATATTTTACATTTTCATCATGTTGAGATAGAAGTGCCCCTAAGGCTTTGTCTATAACTGATAGATATAGAAGGAATGGTTTTTATGATATAGGAGGTAATAAAATTAGTGGATTTTTAAAATAGTCCTTTAGCTATTGAAAATATTTCTAACAATCATCATCCCAAATAAATGTAACACCCTTATTCAGTATGTGTGTAAATGGGTGGCACTTTTTGGCCAATTAATATATGAAGCATTTGATAGATTGTATCTTGCCCTAAAAAATATAGAGCTACTTCAAATTGGTCATTGGTAGTATGTTTGTTATGGCTCATACTTTGGATAGATTGAGTTTAATGCCCCTATGAGACACAATGAATCCAATAAATTTGCATGAAGTAAATCCAAAAACAAATTTCTTACGGTTGAACCTAACTTTGTATTCACATATTAACTCAAATATTGACATCAATGTTACTGGATGATTGACCTAGGTCTTTGATTTACCTAGTATGTCATTGGCATAGTCTTCAACAATGTTATGCATCATATCATGAAATATGATAGTAATGGCTATTCGTAGGTGGACCCTACATTTTTGATACCAAATGGCATAACCTAATAATAGAATGTTCCCCAAAGATTGGTGAACACTATTTTTTGTTGGTCTTCTAGTGTGATTCAGATTTGATTCTATCTTGAGAATTCATTCATTAGAGAAATCATCTTATAACCCACTGTGGAGTCAAAAATCATGTCAATTTTTGGCAAAAGAAATTCATATTCTTGGCAAGATTTATTAATGTTCCTAAAATTAGTGCATATTTTGATTCTTTTTGGCTTTTTGTTGATTGACACAATGTTGTAAATCCATTTAAAATAGTTAGTTGGCCTAATACATCCTGATTCTAAGATATTTTCCAACTCTTTATTAACTAATAAAACAATGAAAGATGCATTGTATGTAACCTTTGTTTCTCAATTTTGGCATCAAGATGTACCACAAGGTAGTGAATAACCAAGGCAGGGTCTACACCTAGAATGTCAAAGTAGGCCCATGCAAATATATCTACAAAATGCCCTCAATAGGGATGTAAAGATTTCACATTCCTCCTTAGTGAGGGACATTCCTATCTTAGTCCACTTCAATTCATCTAGATTCTTGATGTTAACTTTTATCATGTCTTCTACTGAAAGGGTTGAACTATCTTCAATAATACTGGGCAAATATTTGAACTATTTGGCAAAGTTAGAGTCTTCTATTAGAACTGGTTCTTTGAGTACACCTAGGCATGATGAATTATAATCCCAAAGGGTAGGTATGGCCATGTAACAAATATGGTTGGGAAATCTTGAATGATGTAATCAAAATCTTGATGTTCTTAGAGACTAAACTCATACCCATTAGTAAGTTCATCATCAGTGATCTCATAGATGATTTGATCGAAAGCTTGTTCTTTTACATCACAAGACATAGAACTGTAGACAATTTCATCATTGGTGGTCTCTTGGTCTATGTTTGAATAAGGTTTAAAAACACCATCTAATGGCACTTGAAATATATTTTTTCCACTAGACTAGCCTTTATCTTTACTTTTTCCCTAGTCTAAAAGTGCCTCAAAAAGTTTTTCACTTTGGGATCTCAAAGTTTTATTTAATTATTTTTGGCTAATTGTGCTCACCCAGTCTCCAAAATAGGATTCAGGGTTTAATTTGATTGAGAACCCTTTTTTTGGTCTCCCAATAGAACATTGTCCCTAAGGCTTATTAAAATGTAGGTCTCATCATTCTCATTAACTAACATGTTGTATTCTTGTTGGCCCCACTCTATGAGTTGGGGATAATATAATGGTAATGGATTATGATGAATGAGTGGTTGAAGGGTACAAATGGAATTATTTTAAAATAAACTGGTATGGGCTAGGTCATCAAAATGGATATGACTAGACTCTACTTTGCTACTAGCATTATCATCACTAGTCACTAGAATTGGAATTTGAATAAGATATGTGGGGTCACCCTTAGGTAGTATAAATCCAAGTCCATAGGTTCCTTTATACCTAGTCATAAAAATTGACTCAAGTATTTCCTATTGATTTGGCCCAAGGCCTCCTCCATAGTCTTGGTTTTTCATGATCTGATTAGGAATGGGATGTTTGGAACTCTTATAACAATCAACTATTTTTTCATTATACAACCATGATTCATCTTATGTTAGGGGGTCTTGTTCTTGGCTAGAGGATGGTATGAAAGTGATAGGTACTAGAATATGTAGATGTCCTTTGCATTTTCTTTGCCATTGCATGAATGGTTTAGTTTTTGGTCTTCCAAAGGACATTGGGTTCTATGGAAACTTTTTAATGTGGAAGGTGTCATGGGTTAAATATTCTCCTAGGATGTTAGCTGAGATGGTATAATGATTAGACATTTTAGGAGGTAGCATGTGGGAAAGTGAATCAAGGGTATTAGGGTCAATATAGTTGGTATTTATTGATTCAATAAGTATTATTTTCCCCTTATCCTTCACAATTATATTCATGCCAAAATGATAGTTATATATTTTAAGTTTGTCCTCCAAATGTTTATAATGCGTGTATGGATGTAAATCTCTTATAATAGAAACCTCCATTCCTAAATGGAAGAATTCAATACACTGGTGCAATGTTGATGGGATTAAAGGAATTTTATGTATCTAAGGTCTACTCAAAATCATATTATATGACAAATCTAGATATAAAACCTTGTAAAGTATATCATATATCAAGGGCCCAATGATAATTATCAAGGTAATGGTGCCCTGTGATTTTCATTCTTCATTGTTATAGGCTTCGATGGTGATTATTTCTACTTGGAGATCTATTATTGTGTACCCAAGAAGCTTGATGGGCTTTAAAGACACAATATTTAGACCTGATCCATTATCTATGAGGACATATTTAAGTTTGTGACATGTTATGTAAACTTTGACATATAATGGATTATTATGCAATGGGATAAGGGATGACATATTGCTTTGGCTAAAGGTCAATTGTTCACCTAGAGCTAGGTGTCCAACCAAAGATTGAAAAGTTTTAGGAGATATATCATTTGAAATTTTATATTGGCCAAGGAACTCTATATAGATATTTTTGAGGATAATAGTAGTATACAATAAATCTAAAATGGAGACTTGTGCTAGTGTATTTTGTAATTATTCAACAATGTCAAATGTATTTTCTTAGAAAGAAGTTCTAAATGGCTTGTTCCTATTCAAAATGGTTGGTTAGATGATGGGTGAAGTGGTAGATGGTTATGGGCCTAGTGTAGTAATCCTTGATCACCAAGTTATTATTTCAAAATCAAGATTTGGTATAAGATCATTGTTGATAACAAATGATGGTAGAGGGGGACTAGATAGGACAAGTCATGATTACCAGTGTACTTGAGCATAGTCATAGGATAATAATGAGTTATCGATATAAGTTACAAATATGGGAATCATTAATTATCATTTCTACTAAATGTAGTCTTAGGTTAGGGAAGGATTATCAACATAGGTTGGTTGAGTAGGAATGATTAGAATTGATCTTATCTTATCGGTACTTGGTCATGGATTGATTGAAATGGTGTTAATGTGACCTCATGTAATATGACCTACAACTATGTTTTATTCATTTGAAATTACATGGTACGTCTATTGGTTGTTGAAACCATTTTGGCCTTAGTTCTATCCATTGTTTTGATATTATTAGTTTTACTATCAATTTTGTTGATTTGATTGGTTCTGTTCATTTAGCCTTGGTTGTTTCTATTATTGTCATTGATGTTACACTAGCCATTGTTATTATTATTATTATTATTATTATTATTATTATTATTATTATTATTATTATTATTATTGTAGTTTTTGGATGTTATGTTGAGGAATAAGATTATGATAAATGTCAAGGGTCTAATTGGATGTAAAAGCTCCATGATACAATGTTATCTCTCCATTTTCCAACATATTTTCAATGAAAATTTTAATTCAGACATAATTAGGCAAATTATGGCCATTGACCTGATGATATTCATAGAATTCATTTGTCATGTACCATTATGGATAGTTAACACCCTCTAGAAGTTACCCTTTTGGAATAGGCCATTTAATCAAGTTATTTGTAGAAGTTTATGAAACATAGATTCAATGGGCTCTCTAAGGTTACTAAAGACATGACAAGTAGGTACATTTCTCCTTGGAGGAAGGTTTTGTAAAGTTATAGGTTGTTGTGTTTGTTGCATTTTATTAACTCATTACATTGGTCTATTCTATTATGTTTGTTGAAGAGGTTATTGGTTAGGAGGTATGTGAATATGTTGTGTAGGTTATGCAGATGGTGATTACACCATTTGAACATGTATCAACTTAGTTATTCCATTCCCTATAACATTCTTATTATGATTAAACTACTTTGGTTTGTCATAGTTATTGGCTTGGGTTTATTTTGATGCTTACATTTGGATTAGATTTTGATTTTGGCCATTATTCTAATTTTGGTTCTATCTTTGATTTGATGAGGATAGTTTATTGATCCCTTTGTTAATGAGGGCTTTTTAAATCACCAATTTTTTGTCAATGACCTCTTTGAACATATGTACACACTACAAATCCAAATTGTAAGATATCTCATTGTGTAAATTTTTGGTAAGCATAGGGGCTAGTTTCTTGTCTAGTAGACTATGGGTAAATTAGCTTACAAGGGCTCTCCATCACTTTAGATAGTTTTAAAATCTTTCAATAACCTTATATTTTGTTTGTGTCAAATCTACCAATGAAGTCTCATCATCAAGATTGTAAGAGAAGTGTTTCATGAACTTGTCAAAATAATCATCAAAATTAGATAATAAACTTTTGGACAAATTCAAGAACCATTCCAATGCTTTCCCTATTAGGCTTTGTGGAAAAAAAATAATAGATATATGTTGTGCAAAAAATTATTATGTCAAATAGGCCTCAGGGTCACCTTTACCCTTGCATTTTTCAAAATTTTATCACTCACACCTTGGAGGAAATGGTATCTACAAGTACTCCATGTTGAAAGGGTAAGAACACACATCATCCAACATAAAAATTTTAGTTTATTTCCATACTTGAATGAATACAATTACATCCTTCATTTATTACAATTCTTATGTAAGGAAACTAGTGGGAACATTGGCATGAGGTGAGGGTTGGGTAGTCAAAATTGGATTAATTTGACCATGATAGAGTGGAGGTATTTTTATTGGAATGTTGGATTGATTAGGGAATGGACCAAGAATGCACATGCACATATTAGGGTACAATTGTTGAAATTGCACATACTGCAGTGTGATATTCTAGTTTAGATTTGGTATGTAGGCCTAATGTTGGTAATAATAATATTGGAATGGATGAATATTATCATACTATGCCTATTTAGGTTGAATAAGAACATGTTATTGACTAGTCATACCTTGCTAATTGAGGGGAACTTGTAAAACAAGACCTTGTCTCTAAATTTGAGGCACATTTTGCATGAAAGGAAATTATTGCCTAATAGGTACTTGAGAAACATTTAAACCTCTTATTGTGTGAATCCCTATTAGAGAGTGGATCTATGTTAGATATTTGTAATTTTTCACTGACCAATATTTATACATTATTTTTTAGACATCATTTGGTTTTGGATTGGTATGTTAGTCTACAATTGAAGAGGTAGGTTTGATGGTACTTGGTGAGGTGGCACATTGGTTGTCCCCTATTGAGGTGGAAATATGTTTTACCTCTACTGTATGCATAAATTTAATGGTGCATATTGTTTTGGATTATTTCTCATCACCTATTAGGGTGGAGTAATATTTGTTACATTTTGTTATGTTATGGCACTAGTTGTTAGTTGACTACTTAATCCCTAATATTGTGTACTTGAAGAAGTATTCAATTAAAGATTAGAAGTAGTTGGATGAGGTTGGGAATTATAAAATCCTACCCCATGAGTTTTTTAACCATTCATGGTGTTTTTTAAAGGCACATTTTATTTTTAAATATGTTTATGCATTAACACCACTTTAATTTACATTGGATGTTGCTTGCATGTTATACACTATGTTTTGCTCATTGTTCTATGTAGAAGTAGAAGAAACTTCCTAAATGGTTGGGGTATTAAAAATGTTATATCCTAAAGTGATTTGCCTAATTGGGTTAAAACCCTAATTTTATTTACCTGTGAACTCAAGACACCCATTGAAGGAACTGACTTAATGTCTAGGTTTTGATATGTCTGGTATATTGTTTGCATTTGAATGAAGTGGTCTTCCTTGAGTCCTCTTATGTGACAATAACATGTGTATTTTGATACAAAATCATTAAAATGACATTAGGGATACTATAATTATCCTATTCATTATAAGACATGTTGTAAGGCCATTTTACTAGACTTGGAAAGTTTTCATTCCCTTCCTCTATGACTCTATTGGGATCATAGGATAACACCATTATAACATAATAAGGATCATATTGGACATTTTATACAATTTAATGTATGCTATAAAAATATTGGGACATTTTTTCATAGTCTTACTCTATGTATGGAGGAGTCCTAACTAAATAATCAACCAAAGGATCTTGACTCTATTCCCTTATTTGAGTGTTGTATGGTGCATAATAATCCATCTCCCAAATAACATTGTATCCATAAGGGTATTGAACAAATTCCACTCATGTGAAAAAATTTATATATAGTGGATTATAAATTGATCCACTACATGTATAGTGATATATTATCAAATCAAATGGCAAATATTTCATGTCAAGAGAGGTTGGAGTTATATAATATCTAACATAGAATGTCTAAAAAGATAAAATATTTAACTAGGTCTAACTTGGTCAAAGGGATATAACTATATCTCTAAAAGGAATATGAAAATATTTGGTAAAAACAATATAATTTCAAATTTATAACATTAAATGTCTCATACAAACAACGCTGAAAAAATGAACTAAAAACAAGATGCCAAACTCTAGGTCCAAAGATGTTCCAAATAGGTCTGAATTAGGAAAGGAAAACTTTTATAGGTCTTTTGGCCAAATGTCACATTAAAATCTAGGCTCAAAAAAAATAACATGCTAGGTATTTTTTCCAAACTTGGCATCAAAATTTAGACTTGAAACAAAGGAGATGATATTAATCTAACAAACTTGGAACACTTTGGCATAAACAAGGATCTTAATTTTAGACATAAACATGATCAAATTGGTATAAAACACAAAATAAAATGAAATTGAAGATAGATTAATTATACAAGACAGAGGCACAAATAATATAGTTTCCAAATTTGAGAAATAGATTAACCTAAGTTATGCAACCTAAAAGATATATATTTGTGTATCAACCCCTATGAAATGAGGCCTAAATAGAAATAAATCAATGTTTGGATCTCAAAACTTGTAAAAGTTAATCAAAAACTTAACTTAGGGAAACTAGGGTTTTAATGACCAAAAATATAGGTAAATTTTAATAACATGACTATGCTAAACAAACATCCAATAAGACACATGAATTTGGTTTCAACAATGTGAAACTTAGACACAAGATAAAGACAAGTCTATGAAATAATTTGGGTAGTGTAATGACATTATAGCTCCCAAAAGATGTGATAATAATTTGTTTCAAAATACTAATAAGTCACAAACTTTAGTTTATTTATGTAGCATAATGTTACTTGTCTCAATCAAGGGATACACACAATATTTTTGATAGAAAAGTCTTCTAATTTAAAGTAAGGTGTCAAATGGATGACATAATGCCTCCTCAAAAAGTGGAGTAGTATAGACAAAAAAAACTCATTCATGACATGGTATAAAAATAAAAATAAACAAAAAATACCAATTAATAAAGGACTAAATGACAAAAATACAACTAATTGTAATTGTCTTAGATCCTATCAAGGTGTGGTAAGTGGGGTTGACTAAAACTTAAAAGTTAAGACCATCTATATTGATCCAAAGTGTGGCTAACACAAGAGAAGAATCAAGTCAATTGAGTTCATACCGATCAACTTATCATGCAAGGGTATATTCCTTTGCATGAAAGTTCTATCCTTGGACTATTTAATGGAATCCCTTGGTTGACCAAAATCGACTCAGGATTTCGTTATTAAAGAAGAGGCTAGTTACTCAACCCCCTAGATCTAATAGTATACATACCTTAATTTTTATACCCCACCATGTATCAAGGTTGAAACACTACCAAGAGATGAATCCATGTGTCAATTTTTCAATAGAGAACTCATGATAGGTAAAGACATCCCCTTCACAAGCCAAATTACATGAAAAAAAAAGACTAGTATAAATACATTAGGGTTGCTTTTAGATCACCTAATACCATACTAGTTTTGGGGAGATCCTAGATAACTTTCTCTATATTCCTTGGACTAGGAAAAAATGCAATGAAGAGGCACTTTTGATCACCTAATTTACCTAAATGGGATGGGGGGAGAGCATACACATATTATTTTTTCAAAAACAAATAATCAATAGACAATTTGCAAGTAATTACAATTGAAGTTTTATTTTAGGTACCAAATTGAAATGTGATAATGTTATTTACTTTTCACCTTAGATTAAGTGTGAAATATTGGAATAATTTCACAACACAACTTAAGAAAAATCATCTAGTTCATTTGAAGCCCAAAACCCAAATGTTCAAGATTCAGCCTAAGTTCATTTTTAAACACCAAAAATAAGTGTTCTAAACTTAAGCATTCATTTTAAGCACCAAAAATGAAGTGTTTCTAAGACTTATCGATTAAAATTCCTTATAAACATAAAATACCAAATGATCAAGATCTAACATGTTCATTTTAAGCATCAATTTGAATTGTGCAAGACTTATCTAGATTCTTTTTAAAATCCCAAAATAAAATGCTCTTTAACCAAAACATACAAATTTATGTTTAAATCACGTCCTAAACTTGCATTTTGTAGATAGTCTCCTCTTTCTTAGAAGTGTATTCACATAATATTTTCAAATTTTATCAAATATTTATGCTTTACATGTTTTAATAGCTCATCGAGACTCAATATCTCTAATTGCACTCCTTAAGGGGTACACCAAGAAAGGGGTGGGCAAACCGTTGGTGCTTCATAAGACTGTTGTCCCTTTTTATCACTTATTACAAGTCTAAATAGATCCTAAAACCATTCCCATGATTTATTACTCTTCTTTTATATACTCCTATAGGATTTTCCCACTTTCCAGCCTTATTTTCCTCACTTTATGCCCCTTTTGATAGTTGGATATACTAGGTCGACTGGGTTGACCTTGTATAATTTTGGGTGAAATTCACTAAGGGTATAGGTCAGTTCTTGGCTGACCTAGCCCATAACCTAGTGAATTCTTGTCCATAAAAGTACTAAGTCGACTGGGTTGACCCTATTAACCAAAACTTCTACAATGGATTAGGGTTAAATCTACCTATATATACAAGATCATTTCATCACTATTTAGACAATGAACAAGAGTTATTATTATCTTATGCTTACAAAATTTTCTTCCACCATTTTACTTGAGGTGTCTTATATTTGGGTTTCTATTTGGAATATCTAGTCTTGTGGAGAAGTCTTGGATGATTTGGCCTTTCTTAGTGATCCTTACAAAACCGAAATAACCTCTTGTAAATCCCTTTTAGCCAAGGGAAAGATTGAGTCTCTATGGTTTCATCATTTAATTATGTATTATATAACTTTCCTCCTCTCATTATTATATATAATTTGTATTAGTATTGTCTTCAAATATTATTGCTTTTATCTTTCCATGTATTGGGGTCTTACTCATACATAAATTGATTGAGATTCTCCTATACATGTTTACTTTTATTGTTTATAACCCCACTTTGTGCCATAATCTTTGGTTAGAACTAAATTAGAGTTTAATTTACTTGTTATTAATTTAGTGAAATAAAACATAGGACTCGCTTGGGTTTATTACATGATTATTCTTGACTGGAGTCTTTGGAACCCTCCCTAGAATTGTGTATTGTGATAAGAGATCTCCTAATCAGTTCCAACAGATCCCCATATTGATCATGTTTATTATTATATAATGTGTCCCCAATCAGAAGTGTATGGTATGATCTATCTTCTCTGAGTTATGATTAATTTATATACATGATGTATTTCTGAATGCATACATTATGGTGAACTAGATGTGAATCTAAACCTTGCAAGCATTAACTCATATTTTTCATATTTTATCATTTTATTTTCTCTATATTTGTGATATTGGGTCAATAGTATCGATATAGATCTAACTGATATGCACAAGTTTAACACACAATCACATCAATATGACTCTATTATGTTTTTGTAGGCTTGTCATTATGTATTATCTACTAGGTCAACTTTATCGACACAATACACTTACAAATTTCCAAATTAAGATACTAGGTTAACCCTATCGACTCTATACATTTATAAACATCCAAAAAAAATAATAGGTTGACCCTATTGACATAATACATTTTAAATTTTTTCATCAAATAGGGAACTTAAAAACTATTTTAACTCAATTAACCCAATTGGTAGAATTTACAAGTATAAATTAGGGTACTTCAACAATAATCTTATTTTACTTTGCATCCTCCAACCCACCAAGGTTCATTTTTATACATATCTATCATTTAGGTTATTCATTATAGTTCTATTTTTCATAGTTTATAGTATATAAAACTACCCCTATATAGTCAATTAGGTCAACCTTATCGATGTAGTTTTATATTCTTTCTTTTGTTTAGAAAACTAGGTCGACACTATTGACATAGTTCTTTTTTAGACCCTTAATTCCATAGTACAGTAGCGATACCATCAAATCTATTTTGTAATCTCTACATACAATATCATCTGAAATGACATTGTAGTATGTTTTAAAGCTATAATTAACACTTATATGTAAGTAATTATCTCACACTTTTATTTCTTGTTTCTTGCATGCTTAAAATATATCACATAGTCTAATTACATTGTTTTTAAATATACTATTTAGTTTCACTATTTTCCTCTTTTATGCACACACTACCAAACTAAAAAATGTTAAAATTTATTTTAACAAGTGTCTACCCAAAGCCTACCTACTTTGATTCCATCACCAAGGGGGAAGCCAACTTGGTTTTCTAGCCAAGTATAAATATGTGGTTAATGGTATATATTGGCTAAGCACCCAACACCCTTATTATTGTGGTGTGTGAAGTGAGGGATTAGGCCCTAATACTAAGCCAATACTATTGACAATACAGATCCCTTTGAGCCTAAACATCCTAAAACCATCCATAGATTGGTTTCTAGTTCCTTACTTATATCCAACTCCCTATCACATCTAAAATCATATTCTAATAATCCAATAACATTTAGGATGACCATTTAGTTAGCATTTACTTTCCAAGTTGCCTGCTTACTCATTGCTCAGTTATATGTTGTATTTTAGAAACTTGCATTGGCCAATTTTGGTACAAGGTTGTGTGTTTTATGCTTCAATTAGATCACCCTTATTAACCCAATTTATTGTCTATTTCCTTTCATTTCTTTCATTCAAAATTAATTTCAATTTTTTTCTTGTTTCAATACATAGTCATTTTTCTTATTTCATTACATAGTCATTCTAATCATCATAGTCTCTTACAAACTATCTATTTTTCCCTACCTATAGTACTAGGTAAACCTTGTCAACATAGTACTATTTTATTATACCCAAGATATAAAACTAGGTCAATTTTATCGACTCTGCATATTTATTTGCTATTTTATCTAGGTTATAGAACTAAGTCAACTCTATCAACTATGTATCCCTATTTTCTTAGTTTTTAGAACCTATTTTTAATACTAGGTCAACCTAATTGAATCTTCACTATTATTTCTTTCCATGTCTTCCTAACTTAATTCTCTATTTTTCCTTCATTTTAATTTTGTTCTTTTTTTATCAAATCATCATGAAGTCCCCTCTTATAATTTTATTTGATAACAAGAATCCATGTAGATAATTCTCTTTGTTTCTTATATTTTTCTATCTTTTCTTCCTCTTTTTAGCAATTGGGGCATCTTACAATGCCTATCCACATATTACTATATACTTTGGGGCATCTTTTAATACCCACCCACATGCCATTTTAAACTCTAAGGAAGCTTGTAATGCCCATCTCTATATCCACTTACTCTTTGGGGCATCTTGTGATGCCCACTATTATTCTACCCGGTATGCTACCAAAATAATTTAACTCCAAGAAACCTTCCAATACACATAGGCTTATCTCACATGTTCATTCTTGATATAGACATTAGCATAGGATATTTCCCTTCTTTTCATTCTTTCTATATTCTATCTATCTAAACCTTTTTACAAGTTATTGACATAGGTCTCTCCCTCTATAATAGTTTTCTCTTTTTATAGACCTTAGTCCTTCTTTCTTGGTCTTTTGGTTTCCCCTTTTCTCTCATGAATTGCATTGTAAAACCATATCTAGGACCCAATCTTCCTCATGGCATACCATATTTTTCTTATTTTCATAATTTTTACACTCTTTTTGGTACCCCTTGGGTTTCTCTTTTATGAGTTTAAGTATAAGACCATGGATAGGACCTGGCCTTGATCACAAAATACCATATTTTTACTTACCTAATTTATTCTTCTAGTATTTTTTGGCTCCCTCATCAGTTCTTATTTTATGAATTTTAGTGTAAGACCATGGATAAGACCTGGCCTTCCTCATAAGATTACCATCTTATCATTCCTTTTATAGATTACAAGTTTTAATCCTTGTTCTCAACTTTAACTTTTGCTTCTTTTAAAAGATGGAATTTGCAAAATAATATATTTTATCATGTTTTCCTCCATTTAACTCATTCTTATGATAAGGAATCACACTTTACTATCATTGAATCCCTTTTTCTTCCTTTGTCACATTTTTTATTATTTGAATTAATTCAAATTGTTCAATGTTTCATTCCCCTTGATTTCCTTTCCTTTCACTCCACATTGGATAAAAAAGGTAGAAGTAAAGATAGCACTTTTATTTTACCTATATTTATGAAACTCTTAGACACCATTCTATCGAATGTTCTCTCTCTTAGAAACCAAGTCCCATGTATTTAAATACAATTCATGTTTAGCACCAATGTTTGGTTTTCCAAATTCATATATAGGAGGAGTAGAAAAAGGCATCAAGAAATATAAAATCCAAATCTTTTGAAATAAAAGGCAATAATATACAAAAGGTAACACACAAATATTAAATGTAAAATTCACACAAAAAGACATGATTACAAGCACATCTCCTATCTCCAATTGAATATCAAACTCTATAGTTAGCTTCATATAGATCCAAGGTCCTTTGGGTTGTGGTAGGATAGTAGATTGAAATAAGATAATTCAAAAAATTATATGGTGCTGCATACTTTCACACACAAGTACCCAATTTTCACAATAGTTTGATGACTCTGTAAAGGGTCCTAAGGAATGGAGAACACATTTGGGAAGGTATGTCAATTTTAATTTTCATGCATATAGCCTTCATGGGATGATCTACATACTCCATTTGTCAACCTAATACTTGTGTGGCTCAAATAAGTTCTTCAGAGTCCTTAAGGTCAACAATCCTCTTGTTTTTACAAACCTAATTGGAGTGTCTTGACTTTGATAAAGAGATCCTCTACCTTGGTTTTTCCCTTCATTCTCCCCTCAACCCATTTCATTTCCCTCCTTGATAGGAAAATTATGATTCTAAATCTGTTTTCCATCTTTTATACGTCCTTCTAATTCACATCTTAAAAACATGCTAGCACTAATTTATTTTAGTTTTATCTATCCTTAGAAAAAAACATGTTTGAAAACTATGTATTATTTTCTTTACACCATATATTTACATTCTTTTAGACTTGATTTGTTTTCATTTTACCACTTGTAATTGTTTTAATACCCCTTTTATGGATAGTTGAGTCTATTTTCCCCTTTTATTCACCTTTTTACATTATTGCATGAGATAAGGGCTGTTATTGCTCACTCATCAATGTTATTTTACAATTTTGTTTCTATTTTTCCATTTGTTTTTAAGTAAGGATTGTTACTAATTTTTCATTTATGCTTGATTACCATATTTTTTGACATGTATCCTTGGTATTATTTGGTGAGTTTTCCTTTCTTACTTAAGGTTTACTTGTTTGAGTTTTTCAGTCTTTAGTAGCCTTTGATTTTCAGTTACATGATTTACTCTTGGTTTTTACTTGGTCATTTGGTATAATACAACACTTGTCATCCCAGCTTGCCAAATTTCCATGTACATCCCATCCACATATCACCAGTTATCTAGGATTTCCTACATTTATTTATTTTTTCTCTTTATTTTTTTATTCTTGAATTTGTTGAAATCAATCTCTATGCCCTCCATAATCAAAACTATAAACACAATAGATAACCATCCAGTGATAAAGGTAAGTCAAAATACGTATTACATTCATTTTTTTAGTTATTTCCCTTTTAGTAATTTACTTTTAGTTATTTTATGCTTTAAAATATTATAACTTTCTTAAGCCTCAATGTTGTGTATTACTATGTTATTTTTTGAAGTACCATCCCCTATTGCACCTGAGTGAAATGTGATGATAGTCAAGTGAGGCATATGTATAGACATAATATTTTCAAAATTTATCAAATACTAATGCTTTACATCTTGAAGGTACCTTTCAAAACTCAATCTCTCTAAGTGCATACCCTAAAGGGTGCATGATGAAAGGGGTGGGTCGATCATTAATGCTTTACAAGATTGTTATCTCTTGTTAGCACATATTACAAATATAACTAGATCATAGAACCATTCCCATAAGCTATTACTCCTCTTTTACATATTCCTCTAATATTTTCCCACTTTTCACCATTCTTTTCCTCACCTTATGCCCCTTTTTATAGTCAGTTGTGTTAGCTCGACTAGGTTGACCCTATATAGTTTTGGGTGAAATTCACTAAGGGTCTATGTTGGTTCTTAGCCAACCTAGCTCATGACTTAGTGAATTATTATCAATAAATATATTAGGTCATATAGGTTTACACTGTCAACCAAAACTTTTGAAAGGGATTAGGGTTAAATCTTCCTATATATACAAGATCATTTCATCATTATTTAGATAATGAACAAGAGTTATTATTCATGTTTGTTTCTTTATAATATGATCTTCCAGTAATATACTTAAGGATTCTTAGATTAGGGTTTATATTTAAAGAATATTTTTTTGTGGGGAAGTCTTATATGTTTTGGTATTTCTTAGTGATCCTTACAAAACTACAATAGCCTCTCATGAAACCCCTTTTCCCAACAGAAAGATTGAGTTTCGATGGGTTCATCATTCAGGTAAGTACTATTTAACTTTGTCCCACTCTTTAGTATATAGAAGTAGAATAAGTATTATCTTAGAATAATATTACTCTTATCTTTCCATGTATTAGGATCTTACTGATACATATCTTAAATAAGATTCTCCTTTGCATGTTTAATTTTATTATTTTTTACCCCCTTTATGCCACAAGCTTTGGTGAGCACTAGATCAGACTTTAATTAAATTTATATTATTTTAGTAAATATAAAACATAGGACTCCATTATGGTTATTACATGATTTTGATTGACTAGATAAGATATCCCCTAATCGGATCTAGCAAATCCCCATATTTGTCATGTTCTTGATTTTCTAATGTGTCCCCAATCAGAAGTATATGGTATGATCTATCTTCTTTGAATTAGGCTTGATTTATAGACATGTTGTATTTCTAATTTCATACAAGAATATATTTTTATTGTGAGCAAATTATGTTTGAAAAAGTAGATCTTGGGTTTTATTTTTGAAAACATAGTGACCATGCTTGATCAAAACTGACTGATGCTAGTTTCAAGGAAACTAATGTCGATCAGTCTCAATAATATCTAATCATGGTAATAAAGGATTGATATTTATTGACTAAGACTGATTTTGGTTAACTTGTGAACCTGAAGGTAAAATCACAATAGAGTAAAAATATTAGGTTAGCTAAAAATTGATAAAAGTTCTTCTAAATGTGTAAAGAGATTATTAGTCTAAGAGATTAAATGCTACTAGAAATAATAAAAAATGAAAATGAATGTTATATAAAGTTTCAAAATTCAATCTTTATAAACCATATTTCTCCCTTCATACCAATTAACATCGATTACATAGAACTGAGCTCAATTGGGTTAAATCGATAAGATCACATAGAACCAAAGCCAGTTGACCCTAACCAATGTTGGTCTTAGTGTATATTAGAGTTAAATAAAGAATTAAAATATGGAAAAATTAGAGCTAAAACTACAAATTTAAGTCAATTTAAGCATTTTTTGTCAATTTTTGAGTTACGTCTTCATCTCCTTGCTATGTGGGGTGCATATGGTCCCACCATGCAAGGGATTTGTGATCAAGGAATCAAAGAAGGGTGCTTAGATCATGTGTTATCTTAACAATGAAATCAAAATGAAAGGAAACACAATAACATGCATAACACTATATTACCTAGATAAAAGTGTGGACTTGAGTGAATAAAACCAATTGATAAAGCATAACTAAAATGAAAGAAAAATAAAAATTTCCTTCATTAATTGATCTAATATATTTCTTAAATGGATTTCTCAACTTATGCTTAAGAATTCTTTGACAAATGAAGTTGTGTGGTTCTTTCTCCCCTTGGCTCCATGGTTTGGCTCATGCTTGATTAATGTATCTTGATGACTTGATGGCTTGGCTTGTGATTCATAATTTTAACATTATAACTATATTGTTTCCTATCTTGTCATAAAATCAACATTATAACATTAATATGTATAATCTCTCTTAAATGAGAGGTAAATGCTTGTATTTATAGGTTTAGCAACTAACCCCAACCCATGGTGAGTTTAGGTGTAGTTAGAGCTTAGAATGGGTTTAAACCTTACATTTGTGAGTTAATTGACCCTAGTAGAGTTAAAAAGTGTCAAATGGTCATTATTAGAAATGAATAGGCATGGGTGGGATATTTTAGGATATTTGACAACTCATAAAAGGTAATTATGAATTCCTAAGATATTATTTATTTTTGAATTTCCTTTTTGATAATTTATTTTGATCGTGCATGATTTAATTAGGTTTTGAATGTTAATTAATTTTGTTTAAGGATTTTAGTATTTTGTAAGATTTAAATTAATTTTATGGTGTGCATCTATCCCATTTAATTGATTTATAAGCCAAGTTGTATTTTATGAATCCAAATTTGAGATGATTAGTGATTCTTAGTCTAGATCTACAAAAGATGGTGAGAATAAGTATAAAGTTTGATATGAATTCATTTGTGTCCAATTTTAGGTGTCTACATGGCTATTTGCACATTTGGATCTGGTAGAGCATACACTCTTTATATGTGTGTAGATTCAGTCACCCTAATCCCTACCATGTTCTTATTTTTGTTAAACCCTTTAGGTTTATATGTTGAACTAGCTTAAATAAGTGATTGGGTCTGATTTAATGTTTAAACTTAAGACTAAGTCTTGACAAGACATTTTGAAATAATCACCTTATTAATATGGACACCCTTATCTATAATTTCACTGAACATGTTTACATAAGTGAGTAAAAGATAGTGAGCTACCTCAGGGTGTAGTTTCTATGAAAAAATATGAACCAACTATTTATATGGAAAATTATGTTGAAAACATTAATCCAATGCTCTCCATAATTATAGATATGCTACAAATCCTTCCCCATCTTATTGTTTGGATTTTTAAATGTTGACCATAGTCAACTCATGTTCAATATTGTAAGAGAAATGATAGATAGCTTTTTTAGATAAATCAATCTAATCTACCACTAATACATTAGGTAACTTGAGGAGTTAGTCTAAATATTTCCCTACTAAACTACATGGAAATAAGTGAAGAAAATAAACAATGTTATAGGCTACATCTGGGCATAATACAAAAAATGCTTTGATATGTTATCGAGGGTCACTGCTTAATTTATATTTGTCAAATTTAGGTACTTTAAAATGAGGTAGAAAGGGGACTTGGAGAATATTTAAGTTGAATGGATATGGACATATCTCATCAAACTAGTATTTCTTGACTTGATTTCCCATCTCCAATATTAACATGATTTCTTTCATTAAATTACACTCCTTATTTGGTACATTTATAAGTGGAATAAAATTTTGTTGGGGTGGTATATGACCATATTTAATTATTTTGTTAGGGATATAAAACATAAAATCTATAAGTTTGTTTTGGTTTAATCCTTGAGTCAAGTAGGTTACTCATTGATTCTTAAGTTGATAAATGTTCACTAAAATCTTCCATAATGAATGTTAAGTGTGTTATTGATTTTTAGGAGTCTTTGGTCGATTCACCAATATACGTGTTTATTGGGAGGAACTTATCAAAGTGTTTTGAACAATACCCCCAATATGTGCTAATTTTTTCATCCCTTGGCTCTATGAAGGGATAAGAGCCTCTTAGTGATTGAAGAATTTATACTCTATGCCTAGATAAGGATGTTGTGAAACCTCTCTTTTTTTGTTTTGTTTAGTTGAGATGTCATGATCTATCATATATTTTTTCTCAACTAAAGTATATTGTGTTTATTCTACCACATTCTCTCATTCTTTAGAATCATTATTGTTTATTGAATTTATACCTAAAGAGTCAATAAAGTCTATGAAAAGCTAGTCTATATATCATTGACTTATTTTGTTAATCTTGGTAGCAAGATATTTATCATTAGGTGTTGACTCTACGATTTTTTATGTCTTTTACTAGAAGAAACAATATTAGATTTTATAATATGAGTGATATATTTATCTAACTATTCCTCTTCTACCCTAACTAATGTGTGCAATTGTTCCATAGGGAAAGCTTATGGTAATCTAGTGCTTGATTCTATCAACCTTATGAGAGATTCATCTTTGTCTTTTAAGGGTTAATGTTCATAATAGTTTTATTCAGACCCTAAAATTATTGGGATATCTTCAACCATAATAAAGTTATCCTATCCATCATAAAAATTCTCTTCCTCATAAATAGGGTTGTAATAGACCCCACTATGAGTATACCTTTGCATCACTCTTGGAAGATTATTTTTCTTCTTTTGTTAAGATATGAAATGTGTTTTGTAAATGTTAAAAGTGTATGCTAGATTTCTTCAAATAAATTACAAGGTAAAATGAGACTATAATAAAATAAGTCATATAGTACTACATAATTTGAATAAATGATTATGAATTTAATCAACTTTGGTGGGTTAAAATTGTCAAATTAGAATAGGGTAAGATAACTTTGGAACCTAAAGTATAGGCTATCACAACAAACTTAAGTCAAAGATACATCAATACCATAAAATATATATACAACTAAGATGAGTTGTGATTAAAAAATTACAAGAGGGTATTTTTGATTAGGAAGATAATAATGTAAACCAAGAATATCAAAATCTGAATTAATGCAATAACTATTAAGTATAAAACTAAAACCAAATGGGCAACACAATGCTACCACATGGTAATAGGATGTAAAATGGTCCAATAAATTAGAGAATGAGAAAACTCAAGATAATATAAGTCCAAAATAATAATAAAAATATGATTAGAATAGATAATGGCCTTCAATCTAAATGGGAAATCATACCTAAGTTTATTCCAACAAAGTGTGAATGGAAAACTGATATCACCTTGGGATAGAACTTAGAAAGGTGAGATTTCGAATTTAGATAAAAATAAAGAACTTTGAGATTTTATAAAGTGGGAAAATGGCCTAGAATCACATGGACAACATGATAATGATGTAAATAAAATACAAACACAATTTTCTAAATGATGCTTTGAACAAGGCAAAAAGTGATTTTAATTTAGTTAGTATAAAACCTCTTTGCTTAAGTATAATAGTGTATCACAAAGTGTTTGGGTTATTGACATGTTTTAGTTTTCAAATAATATTAGACTCAAAAATACCATGTAAAGGATAAAATGATAAAACACCTAAGTGTAACATCCAAAGTCCTAAAACTAAAAAGGTTGCATGATACTATCGAATTCAATTTATATACATACTCTTGAGAGGATTTTAATTACTAATCCAAAAATAAATTCACATGAAAAGTAGGGATTGTACTACCCCTCTTCTCTCAAGATATTTTATTTTGACATGGAACTTTAGGATACTCACCCTGCATCAATAGTATATATGTGTCAAGTGTGGATGTTCTAAAACTATATTTGTGCATGTCTAAATGATCTCAAGTGTGGATAACACAAGAGATGCTCTCATAAATTATATCCACATAAACCAAATTATTGTTAAAAGGTATTATACATTTCAAAAAAACTATATTTTTCACTTAATAAACTATGATGTTTGAGTTGATCATATATTTTGAGGACAATAATCTCTTATGAAAGTAATTTAACCACTCAAACTACCTTATTGATGATTCAATTGATCAATTTATATACCCCACCATGGAGTGGGGTTGAAATTATGTTGGGATATGAATTATAAAGTCAATGTTTCCATATAGAACTCCTGAGGAGGCTATAAAGTCCTACTTACAATCCAAAATGCATGAAAAATAAAAGACACATGAAAAAATTTCAAGGTTGCATTTGGATCACCCAAATCATATGGATTTGGGGAGGGAATTAATGATTTTATTTTCACACTTTTAGAATAAAATCAACCATGGAAAATAATGAGTACTTTTGGTCACCTAAGTTCCCTAAACAAGATGGGGGGAGAGCATACACACATCAATCATTTTTCCAAAATAAATAACTTTCTATAGGCAAGCATAAAATAATCAAATCTTACAAATATGTAACTAAGAATGAGATTTATTTTATTGAACCAAAGTGAGATGTGTTGTGAAATTTGGGCCCTTTGTCATTAATTTAAAAACTTGAAAAACTTCACAAACAACTAAGCATTAAAACAAATAAATTCATTTTAGGCACCAAATAAAATGTGTAAGATTTAACCACTTTCAAACTTTGACTTTTTTCCATGTTAGGACATAAAATTTTTTAGAGGTTTTGTTTTCTTAAAATCCCAAGAGTAAATAAGAGAATAATATCTTTAAAGGATCTCTCAAGCTCCCTAGTTTTTTCTATCTTAGAGAGATCAATGCCAGTCTATGTAGGGGATTGATGTCAATATAAATAGGTTGACGTCAATCCATAAAGATCAATTATGGTTAGTACATAGAGGGATTGACATCGGTTGATATATGTCAATGTTAGTTCCTTCAAAAACAAATAAAAACACAATATGATTTTGATAAAAATATTGTTAGTAGAATGATCTTAAAACCAAATATCCCTTTGAATCTTATAATAAATGAATTTAAACAAAAACATACATGCCCTTAAACATAAAATGTAGATAAAAAACTCAAGATAAAATGATGTTTAATCACATTTATTTATATTCTTCACACAGGGATCATTGTTGATTTTTGAATAATCAACATTGAACTGAGATAATTGATGTCAGTCTCTATGTTAACTGTTTGTCACTTTAAAAACAAAATTATGTCAAAAATGAAGTTAAAACTTGAATTTTGAATATTATTAATCATCCATTATCAAAACTAAGAGTTGAATACTAATCTACTTGGTTGGATGGGATGTTTGGTCCCATCAGGGATGCCAAAATTTAAAGTAAGATTACAAATCAAGCTAGTCAATGTGTTAGTAGATACAAACCCAAAATAATCATATAATACACAATGTGATAATCCTAATCTCTCAATGGGTGTTGCTAAGGAAATATACGATTATTTAAGAAATGATTATACAGTCAAACTTTCCATATAATATCCTTCCTTCCAAGATTGACCAATAAGCATGATTTTACCCAAATTTGGTGATCCAAGTTTGTGCTAATGAAGATTACCATTCTCTTACAACATTTTATAGTACACTAATGACTTCGGCTCATAATATATTTTAATTGGTGTAAATAGGTTAAGCTTCTATATATTAATTTCTACATAATAAGTTTGTATATTAGAAGATTAAAAATGGTGGTCTTGGCTCACTTATTTATAGATTTCTAAAAATGTTTAGAATCAACCATGACCATCCATATTAAGATCAAGATGTGTGTTCATGTATTAATTCAATTTTGGAGGGACAAATCATAAACATTTCCATTAATATTTGGAAGAATAGGGATTTAATGAGGCATGATAGGACTTAATATTGATATTTGTTTTATTAATAGCTTATGGATGTTATCCCACTAATGATTTCATAGGGTAATGAAAATTTGAGGAATGAATGTCCATATAATATATTTTCAATAAATTTCATAGATTTTTCAGTTAGGCTCTTGATTTGGTTTAATTTTCTCAAGTGTTTTTAATTAATTTTCTAAAATTATTTAGAAATTAGTTGTTTATTTAAACAAACTGGTTGAAATTTCAAATTACTAAGTAATAATTTGACTAGAGTATAAATAGAATAAGGTTTCAATATTCTATGTAACAATACCTGAAATAACACATGCATGTGATGCGTGTTTCCAAATTAAAAGAACTCAATAGTCTAGAGTGTCACTTTGTATGGTCATAATTTCACTAGAGGTGGTTTGAGAAAATCTAATAATCACATAAAATG